>CM060869.1:21631696-22231696 GCA_030737845.1 Acorus calamus | reverse complement strand
GGATGAGGTCATTGTGAGGTCACCTTTCGCGGATCGGGCTCATTGGGCTTTGCGCCGAATGGCCCAAGTTCTGTTGTTCTATCTCATCATGACACGTGTTCAGGTGCTGATTTTTACCTCCACAGATGCCCCCTCTCCTGTTCTGTTGATATCTCGAGAGAGCAGGAGATATGAAAAATCTAGTCACATCCCCCTTTCTCCGAGAGTCAAAGATCTGGGCATCGATCTCCTCAGAATTCTCTGATCCGCTTCGGATTTGACGGCTGATTTACTGAGTCAGCTCTTAATGTCGTGTGGCTTCCCACGACATTCTTTTGAAAACCCAAACGTCGGCGTTTCTTAAGGTTTCGTTAAAACCCTTTCCGAGGCATTGATTGCCCCTCAATATCCGCAGCGAATTATTGCTGCCGTCTTTTCGAAGCGTCACCGATGCTGTATTTAAAGGCCAGGTGAGAAGCAACCTTCATCCCATCTCACCCTTTGCTTTTAAAACCTTTGTAAACCCTGATAATGGAGAATACTGCTGCTGTTTCTGACCTTCGAAGGGAGCTAGGAATCTCCTCGGACTTCTCGGTCGACAAGTTGTCCAAAGATGAGATTCGCACCCTTTTTCTTGACTCTGTCCTCCTTCATCCGAGTTATTTCACGGATGGAGGTCTTTCTCTGCCCCTACCTCGCCTAGTGGCTGAGTTCCTTGACTTCTTTCATCTTCACCCCATCTTGATCGTCCCCAATGTGTACCGCATCTTGATGTACGTGGTTGAGTTGGGAAAGAGGACGGGGCCTGAGTTGGGCCTGGAGGGGATCCGGTGGATCTACCAGGTCAAGGGCTCAACTTCAGAACGATCCCCATTCTATTATATCTCTCGCCGTGATCGGGCACTAGAGCTAGTACTCGACAAGTCCCAGGGCGATATCAATGATTGAGAGAGCCGCCAGGTGCTGGTTCGGGGCCCATGGATGCCGGTTGGTTGGGATATCTCCCAACGCCACTAGTGCCACCCCCGGAGGCCAACGGTGGTGCCCCCAGGCCGGAGGACAAGGAGGTGAATATGGACGCCATCTCTCGAGCGATGGAGTATCCGGGCTGATCGTGGTGGCAGTTGCTTGGGCTAGAGGAACCGAGGCGCGCTCCTCCGGTTACAACCTTTCCTGCCGGTGTGGTTGAGCCGGTGGAGCGTCAGGGTTCGGTTCATCCTCCTCCCGGATTGCGTCTTGGGACGAGGCAGCGTTCTCAAAGGCTCCTTCAGTTGGGTTCTGGATCATGTTCCACTGTCCAACCGGTGGACCTGATGTCGATGCCGCCTTCTCCTGACTCACTCACTCCATCCCTCGCCAATCCGGTCGTCCTCCCCTTCCGCTTCTACTTCTTCTTTTTCTTCTCCATCTTCTTCGGTGCCTGTTGATGGTAAGGGTATTGCCCCTAGCCCTTGCCGTATGGAGGTTGACCCGCTCCCAACAGAGTTGCCTGTGAACTTAGGTGTTGGAGCAGATGTCGCTCCTACGACTGAGGAACGTCTGCATAGGTCCTCCTCACTCCTGACGCCTCATCCAAGAACTTGCAAGCCTCAACCCGTGCCACTGCTCTTTCCATTGATCTTCAATTGCGTTCTCTTCGTGAAGCTTGCGAAGGTGATGAAACAGAACATCTTTTGAACTTCATCAGCAGCTATCGCCTGGGCTACTCTGACCACTCACGTGATTTTTGAGAGATGAGCAACGCGGAGCTACCGGCGCTCTTTCACGCAGCACGAGATAAGAGACTCCGGAGAAAAGACCGGGCAGAGGATACACAATTTGTACTTTTTTATGTAACCTTTATCCATTAGATGAATAAAAAATTACTTTTTCTGTTTAATCATGTTCATTTCATTACTCGTTTATCCTTTTGATATGAAACTTTGACTCCCATGGCACCTCTATTTATGTATGCTGAATTGAGATACTTGATCGTTGAAGTATCCACCAAGAAATATGTTTTTCGAGTAGTCCTTATGAATAGACTTTGCAAATAGACTTCACGATCAGACTCCCGAACTGCTTCTGTCTGCTCGCAATAACCTTATCCCCGCGACACGTAAGAAAGTAGCATTTAAATGCTTGCCACGTGTCTGAGACCGTCGCCTTGCCTTCTGCGACAAATCTTCGCATGATCTCGATTTTTGTGCTCCTTTATCATGATTACGGGGGTTTCTCGAGGAGAAGTTTCCCTCCCATAAAAACTCTCTAATTTCAAAAAAACAGAAGGCAAAAACTCTGAAAAAGTGATATCTCTCTTCGACTTCAAACCTTCTTTTTTCCTGTTTGCCTCCATGTCAATGGATATAGTCTAGAGGTTGTGGTCTACCTTGTCCATTCCAGACTCTATTGACATCTTCCCGACCCCCTACAAGTCCTTTAACGAAGTGAAGGAGGACGCTCCTGGCAAGCTGTACATGTATCCTTCCCATATGCTGAGAAGTGCTCTTTTCTTTCCTTTCCCCGAGCTAGTGAAGGACTTCATGTGTCGATTCAGGCTTCACCCTCTTCAGTGCTCCCGCAACTTACTGAGGGTGCTGATGTGCATCATCACAATCAATCACGAGATGCAGCTTGATCTTGGTGTTGACGACATCTACCACTTGTACGATCTTCGGAAGACGGAGCATGCATATTATCTTCGAGCGAGGGCTAACGCCACCCCTCTCGTGGACAAACTCCCTTCTTCTGATAGCGGATGGCGGGATGAAACCTTGGTACAGCTGACTGGTCTCTGGGTGCTTCCAACCCCTGTGGTGGATGGGAAGACGACTATCCCATACTTGTTTCGTCCTGACCGGCTCGGTAAGTATTGAACCAGTAATTTGGTAATTTCTTTGGCTCATATCAGGCTGATTGTTCTTCTATTCTTTTTGTAGACGAGTCAAAGAAAAGGACTCCTGATCTGTCTTTGGTTAAGCTTGATCACATAGCCCGTGCACAAGACCTTTCAGATAAGGATTTTCAAAAAATCCTCAGTCTTCCTTCTCCAAGAGCTACAGGTTCCTCCTCGAGGACTGTAGACTCATTTTCAGGAGTTGATGCTCATGCTACTTTGCCTTCTGTGGCTGACGAAGAGGCGGCAGAACGTTCTGCTGCCTCCAAGGGCAAATCTGTTTCTGGGAAGACGCCGAGATTGCCACTCCCTACGAAGTGGCGGACCAAGGTTCTTCGTCGCGCCTAGCCATCTGAAGAGACAGACTCTGTTGATGAAGCTGAAGATCCATCTGCTGTTGCGCTTGCCTCCTCCATACCAAGGACCGACCTGTCCCCAACCATTTATGAGGCAGTTGCTATCGATCATCCTGCAAGCGCCCGGGGAGGAGGGCATCCATCCAGCTTTCTAATTCAGCGCGCACTGGAAACGGTGGAGGTTCCTTCCTCGCCGGAAGTGGTTGTAGTCAACGCTTCTACCTTTGGTCCCCCCACTGTGACATCGTCATGGGTGCCCCCAGTTGAGAAGATTGCCGAGATGACGCTTTCCGTCGATCTGGCCGATGCGGGGATACCCCCAGTCGTTCCGACTGTGGAGGAGGTGTCCCTGGTCGCTTCTGACGTGGCAGAGATGCCACCGGTCGCTGCAGGAGTGACAGAAATGCCCCCAGTCACTTTGACCATGGCAGGAATGCCCCCAGTCGTTGCAATGGGTGCGGGACCCAGTCGCACGGATGTCCCGAACACGTCCGAGGCTCCTTCAGCTTCGGCTTCCGTTCCTGCTTCGTCCGGTGGCACGTCGTCTAGAGGTCCTCTCACTGACCACGCCAGCAGGGAATATGCTAGCACCCGGCTCAATGGTTGTCTTCTTGAGAACGATTTGGTGTGCGTTCGCCAGGCTACGACAGACGCGCTCTTTGTTCGGCTCGATTTGAGCCTCTATAATGTGAGTGTTCCAAACCTTTCTTCAGAGATCTCGCTTCTTCCATGTATTGACCAATTGTCCTCCAGAACTCTGTCATCTAGCAGGTGCTAGGCGAGCATAGTTCGGAGACCGTAAAGCTTGAAGCTTTGTTGAAGTCGACCCAAGGACTAGCCCTTCGAAGGGAAGTGCAGCTGAGGTTGATCAATGAGCAATTGGCGATCGCGAATCGAGCTCATCGTTCCTTAGCTTGCTGAATCCACAGCTCGCCAAGAGGCCTTGATCGCTCTGGCTCGGGCTAAAGCTGCTGAGGAACGGGTCAAAGAGCTTCTTGAGCAAAGATTTTCCCACTCCTTCGACCAGACCTCCCTTTCTTTGCGGGCGCAGACCACTGAAGAGTGAGTTGAAGCCTTGAGCAGAGAACTACAGGAGGTGCAGGTCAAACTTTGTGAGCTTTGAGCTGATCGCGCCTTCACTTTTTATGAGGGTTTGGCGAAGGGTCGAAGCGAGGCCCAGGCGATGCTGAAGGACCAAGTGAAATAGATCATCAATTCCTTGATGTATAACGTCGAGAGGAGCTACAATCGTGGATACCTTCAAGGGTATGAAGATAGATCCAACAATGTATCTCCTCAAGTTATTGTCGTGTCTCCTTCCGCTGCTTTCGTTGGCCCTGAGGCCTAGTTTCGGGCCTGAGCCTCAATTTGTAAAGAACAATTTTTTCATAAACGACTTGTCCTTGTATTGCTTGATTGTTTTCTGATTGATCTGAATGTTTGGAGTTCTTATTATCAGGATTAAAAGGTAGTGCCTCAGCAGGTTGGCCCTTTTTATGTCCTCGGATCTAAGAGCAACTCCTATCGGTCGTCAATTTGAAGATTTGAAGACGGCATCACCTCGTCCAACTCCAATCTGTCTTTAAAATGAAGCTTGCAAGCCTTCATTTTCAATAGACTCTATATTTGGAGACCCACTATGTGGATCTCCAAATGTCACAATGGAGATAATGTCACAAATGACCTTGTTAACTTATAACAATTTTTGATAAATAACATTTAACTCCTATAAAAATTATAAATTCCTAATATTTCATTTGTATTTAATAAAAATATGAAATTTTGGAAAAAAAATTTCATGTAAAGTTCAAAAGCAATGTTTCAAAAACCAAATCATTCATTGAACCGGAAAAATGAATGGGATAAAGAGTCACCGGTCCAACTGACCGGTTAACCAGATTTGAACTATAACAATTTCATGACAAAAAAACAAAAAATGAATAATTAAAGTTCAAAAGCAAAGTTCAAATCACACTATTTATTGAACCAGAATTATGAATAGGATAAGATTACCGATTCAACTGTTAGATGATTCAAATTTAATATTTTAAATTTTGGTGGTTTTAAAATTTCATATTTCAAATTGTAAAATTTGAAATTCAAACTTCTAAAATTTTAAATTACACATATCCCTCCCAAACTTTCCTATAAAACCTTTATATCATCACTCTATTATCCATCTCTTCATCTTATTTTTTTATATGTAAATATAGAGTTAATATAATTTGGTTATTTACATTAAAATAATGACATAAATGTCAATAAACAATAAAGATGAAATAAACAAAAGGTAGAACGTGAATTTTAACAAATGAAAATTGAAGATTCACCATTGGAGTTGATGAGTCTTCAAAACAGTAAAATCTTTAAAATAAAGACCTCATTGGAGTTCAGGGGTCTTCAAATGTTATAAATCTCCAGTGGGGGGTCTTCAAAATGAAGACCCCCAT
Source organism: Acorus calamus (assembly GCA_030737845.1). Lineage (NCBI taxonomy): Eukaryota > Viridiplantae > Streptophyta > Magnoliopsida > Acorales > Acoraceae > Acorus > Acorus calamus. The sequence goes on along the minus strand of CM060869.1, from coordinate 22,226,036 downwards.
TGGAGATGCTCTAAACAGGCCAAATCAAGCATAATATTGGATGATGATTTTCATTTATAAAAAAATAAATTATATGTTCGACTATTTTGATTAGTTAGAGATGGGCAAATAGGATGATTACCATGATGATTGCTCTGATTTGATCCATCATAAGTGAATGACTAACTTCTTGGTCCTTGTATGGCAGAGCAGAATATCAACCAGGTCTACTTTGTTATCAGATTCACCACCACTACCACTCTTGTTCTTATGATCTTCAATCAACTGGTCTAGTAAAACATCCCAATCTTGAACAAGCCTCCTGATCCTTGCATCCATGCCATTGATCTTATTCAATGCCGCCCTGACATATGGGAACTACTCGGCCATCCGGATCCACGAAGACTCGAACAATTGAGAGAACTTGATAATCATTTCATTGAGCTTGTCCCCTCCAGTGACCCTCCTACCCACAGCCACTCTAGAGATCATGTTGTTGGTGAGGGAGTTCAGTATCTTACTCAGCCACTCTACTTTTGCTTGAAACATCCCTAATTAGTCGCGCCACTTCTTCTTCTCTAACGTCACCAAAAGATTGCACTCTCTTAAAGTTCAAGAGGTGTAGGATGCAAATCTTCCTCGCCTGCTTCCAATACTCCCCGTATGTCGAGGTTGCCATAGAAGAGCTTGTTTGTTATGAAGAACATTGGCCTACTCGCGAAGACCGTGTCTTGCATCTTCAATATATCTTGGGCTAACTCTGAGGATGTGATCACGACAGTGCGGAGGAGGCCTAGTTGAAGGTGCATTATGTGTCCATGTTTTTGGGAGAGGGCATGGAAGGCACGATGAGCTATTGGAGAACTTATTTGGTGAAGGTGACCTATAATGGGGAACTTGGAAGGTGATGGTGGGAGGTTGGATTTTTTGGTGGAAAATATTTTCCGGAGGATGAGGAGGAGTGGAACTAAGAGAAGAGCTAGCAATATTACTGCATGCCACATTTTGTTGTCTTCTTTATGTTAGACATATATAAATCAATCAATCAAAGATCCAGACCTCCCTATATAGAGGACAATAATTGTTTGGTGCATGATTGAAATATATGACTAAATCAATTGATTAATATGAATATGAATATGAATATTTTTCAAGGAAATTAATTAATTTGAGGTGGGTGTACCAAACCTAGATCACAAGTTCACAAAAGTTTCCTACGTGAATATTATATTTCTCAACGTGAGAGCTGTGTTTTCCGTTGCTGTGTGAAGAAATGTTGATGATTGTGAAAACCCACTTAGGTGGCGTTTGGCAGTGAGTTTGTAAAGCCGCAATTAGACATAAGTTGGTTTTGATTTTGATTTTCCACCACTGTTTATTGTACCTGGCTTTAAGAAATCATGTTTGGTAAAGTATGGGTAGGTTGTAAGTCAGCCTTTCAAAACTTGTGTCTGTGTGGATAGAAAGTTATCTCCCAATATGTGATGAAGGGTGAAATACCTAAAATGCCTAAATTAAATGCCCTTTCTTCTCCCACCTTCTCTGTGATGGTTTCCGTGAAACCAAAACCCCCATTTCCTTTTATGGTCCCTATTATGGGTTCCAATTAAACTCCCCATATTACTCTGACTCCCATGTTTTTCTCCCTCCCTTTAACAGCCTGAACAGAAACTCCATGGATTCCAAACCCCCACCCCCCCACCTCAACAATGTCCATTACATGAAATCCTAGATGCACCACCCACTTTTCTCCCTCACTTCACCGGACTTTAAAAATGGTTGAGTGTAACTGTTAGAGTAGTGTTCTAAAAGCCATGAATTATGTAATAAACTCTATTATTAAGATGGTCTTAAGTATTTTGATGAGAATTATTATTGATAAATGCTTGCATTATATTGTTTGAAATGTTGTGCTTGTTTAATTTAATCATTTAATTTACACTGTAGATAATCAGGTGTGTAGTTCGGCTTACACACAGAAGATCAGATTATTGGTTTCTAGTGAATTATAAGTTGAGGTTCACAACTTTAGATGAACTTGGATAATCCATTGGATAATGGTTGTAGTGCAATTCATCTTACGTGGTCTATCTTGACTACAAAAAGAACATTTCATAGGTTTTTGGGTAATTGTGCTAGTACACCTTGTGTGTATTGAACGGACCAAGTTGAGGTAATTATTTTGTACTAGCTAGATAAAATAATTTACACTCCATGTTTATTATGATTGCTTATGCTCTTAATTCTAAAATGGTTCTTAGACATGTGCATTTGCTATGTGTCATTTTGATTATTAAAGAGTGAGATTCTCCTATGGATTAATAGACTCGGTGAGTTGGATGACAATAACACTTGCATGATGAATATTTACTATTGATGAAATCCACGTCTCCTGTAGGAGATTGATGATACTCTCTTGAGGATGCTTATAAGTTTTGGTCATGTCTAACCCAGCCAGTGGATTTAACTATCCAACATGTCAAATAAGTTAAGCGGAAGATCTCAAGAAAAATAAGATGTTGTGAAATAATATTGTTAGTAATAATTATTTCATAACGAGTATTAGAATCTTAGCGGGGGGAGATATTAAGCATATAATATAAGGAGCTCGAAATATTATTTTGAGATTAGTATGTTTGGAGTGCATTTATAATTCTTTAGTATATTAAATTATGACTTATGGGCCTTTAGTTTTTAATTCTAGGTTGAATTATGGTACCCAGGCCCATAGGAGCAAATTATTGATTTCTCCTTTAGGTCCCTGCCCTAGCCTATAATTATGTGGCTTCCTCGCTCTCTCAAAATTAGATGATTTCATCCGAAATCAAAACCCTAACTCCTAGAAACCCTTAAGGATCTCTGGATCCAAAAAAGGTGAGGAAAGAAGAGAAACAGAGCGAAGGGATTCACGGCTACCGTTCGAAGTAAGAAGGAGGCCACACTCCGCTGCGGATCTGCAACATTGAAAAGACATACGGCAAAAGATCTGAAGGTTCCGATTGAGCGATTTATCGTCATCCATCAAATCCGATCTTCCTCTTCGGCGGAACTCTAATATGAGTTATGAAGGTAAACCCTAATTCAGCCTTGTAGGGTTTGCATTAAAAAGATTTAATTAATTTTTTTTGTTATCCGATCTATACCTCGATCGACGGATCTTGACAGTCAGGATTTATTTTTTTCAACAACTGGTATCAGAGCCGTCTCGTTGATACTGTGTATAGATCGAATACGATCATGATATCCGTCCACTTGATAAACGATTAGATCTATATACCATGTAAATAGTCTAGATTGTAGATCTGTGTTAACTTTGTTCTGCAGCTATCTTAATCCGGCTATTATGGTTATTATTTTGTTTATCATCTTATTTATGTGAATTGATCCCACGCGGGTTGTGCGTGGTTGTGTTGAATAATAAAAAAATTTAACAATATTGTAAACTCCGCGAGTGGGAGTATTTGTAACACCCCCGTACCCTAGACTCCATTTTGGAGCTTTGATACAGGTCGTTACCCTCTAACTTTCCATAAACACGAGACATTAAAACACGAGGAATTTATTTAAAAACATACAAATTAAAAACATAACCAGGATCTAAACAAAATTCATTTTAAACATGGATGATTACATACAAAATGAACTTAATTCAAACATCTAACTGTTTTTGCCGAAAGCGATTAAGGAAACTACATGCCAAGGAAAATGCTTATTCAACCACCTAAATGCAATGGAAATAAAACGCAATTACAATCTCCACCACCGAGATCAACGATCTCCAACGACTACCCTAAAAATTTGGGAAAGAGGGGTGAGCAACCACATGCTTAGTGAATGGACCCTTGAGGTCCCAATAATAATTGATATCAAAATATAATCTTTAATAAAATATCATAAGAAATATCATAAGAAACAATTTGCAATATATAATAGTATAATTTGTGCAATATCATAATTTTCAATAAAAACCATAACTCAAGTAAAACACCTTCCAAATGCATGATCTCAAGTAACTGTCAAAACTCATGATGCGTATGAATGCAAAGGACACGCATGCCCGTATGGTGGCACCTAGCCATCTACAGTACCTAGCCGTAAGGATTCCACACAGGAAATCGTGTCACCTAGACACATGTAATCTAGACATAAGTCACCTAGACTTGAGTCCATTTTGAACCAGGGTCACCTAGACCTAGCCAATTAGGCTACGTCACCTAGACGAATGCGATGCATGCATGATCAACACATATTTTTCTTTTCAATAAAATGCATGCGACAGTTTAAAAATAACAACATTTTCAATACAATACTTAATGAGGCATCAACCTTTATAATATGACATGCTCGAGTTGTACATAAAATAACATATTTAAAATCATCTGTAAAACCTTTAAAAAAAACTACGTAGGAGACTAGACCCACTCACTTTCGGTCCTATGTAAGATTACCAAACTCAAGAAAATCTACTGCTCCTGAGGGTATTCATACCAACGAACCAGATCAGAATTGAGACACATAACGATTAAATAAAATCGAACAACATAACAAAAAAAAACTGGACCCGACGGCTACTCAAACTCAGCCACCTAGATCCCGACGGCTACTTTGAAGTAGCCACCCCTTGACAAACTCAAAACAGTGATTATGCCCCTAATGACCCCGATTCTCCACCCAAACATCCAAAATCCATATCTACTCTCTCTCATACAGAAATACGGATAAAAACATTGAGAACATTCAAGTTTGATCCCCGAATGATCGATTCGATAATAAATCAAAATACCGAAGAAAACGATGAAATCTCTATAAAACAAATTTCAAAAAATGGTAATATTAAAACCATATATTTTCATACCTTAAAGTAATATTTAAATACTAAATAACAGTAGGTTGATGATTATAAAATATCCTAACACATGTTTCTATCATGCATGAAAGATTTGTGTAGACATAGGCATGATTTCTTTTCAAATATCGATTAATCAACGAAACTCGAATCATAAATCTTGTTAATCTGAATATATAAACCAAAGACACCGTAACAATAGCATGATATATGATATAAACAATCCAATTGATTATCATGTCTTCTTAACCCTAGATCCATGCAAAACCATGAGTTATGCATCAAAACATATATAATCCATCCGAAAATGTTTAAAAACCACTGATCTAACATGTATATGTAACACCAGTGCATTTTCTCTTATTTATATATTTGATTTAAATATATAAATAGGATATTTAAATAAAATGGGTGTATTTTGTGTGTTTAATTTTTTTGGCCCATTTAGTTTATCCTTATGGGCCCATTTCAATTTTAAATATATTTTTTTTATATTAAAAACTTTTTTTTCATTTTCTTTTGAAGGTTTTCAAAATCTTAAATGCTGGCAATCTCGTAAATATTGGAGCTCAAAAGATTAAGTTTTTAGATTTCATTGTTATTGATTTTGAGGGACTCAGTTTTGAATTGTGAATTTCTTGTAACATGCTTCAGGGATCTATACGTAATTCGTATAGGCACCTATTGGTAAATATGAAACAATCCGGGGTATTTTTGTAAGTTTTGCTAGGAATATATATCTAAATATATGGGCAGCCGTGTATTTAATCTGGGCGGCCCCGTGTCTATTCGGCAGGGAGAGAGAGGGGGGGGGGTTAGAGAGAGAAAAAGTATTTAATCTTTTTCTTTTTATCCTTTGATTTTTCTATTATTTATTAGATCAATGTTTAGGTGTTTTGATTTTTAAGCTTTTAATAAAAATAGAGTTTTAATTTATTATTTATTTTAAGGATTAAATATATTTTTATATAATAATTTTATGAGCTTTTAATGAGATTTTGAGTTTTTAATAAAATTAGAGTTTTGATAGACATATGTTCACGTTATTGGATTTTTATGTTTTTATGAAAACTAGGGTTTTGATCTACTATATGTTATTATTAGATCTATGTTAGGTGTTTGGATTTTTAAGTCTTCATAAACTTAGGGTATTAATTTACTATTTATTTTATAGATTAAATTTATGTTCAGATTATTAAAACATTATTTTTTAATAATACTCAGATTATGATTTATACGTATACATAATAATCTTTATTTATTTTCAATTTTACTAATTAATAGTTTATTTTTTGTAGAAAAAAAGTGTTTTCATATTATTTTATGAATTTTCTTTATTTTATTATTATTTTGAATTTCTTAATTTTTGTCTTTTCTGTTTTGTCATTTCTGGTTTCATCTTTTAGTGTCTGGTTTTATTGTAAATAGGTTTTTGATCTTCTTCTTAGGTTGTGGTATACATGGATGGGTTTTTATTGTTGGGTATAAAAATTTATACCTAATAATTATGGATAGGTAATTAGGTCTTGGGCTTAGGCTTAAATTTTAGGTTTTAATTACTTATCTATTTGGTTCATTTAGGTTGTAATTTTTGTTGCGGACTTCATTCTCCGAACCTAGGGTCCATTCGAGGAGAGTAGGCATATCGATTTATTTCATGTCAGCTTTTGCTCTATATTGTTGAATTTCACATGCTAATCATATTTGTGTGATATTATAATGTGCATGATTTGGATATTTTTCATATTTGATCAAATTGCATTTTATTATTGAATAAAATTGCAGGACTTCATTTATATATGATGACAATTAATATAGCATGAATTATTATGCTATTCGTGTTTCAAAAATTAATAAAACGCATATATTGATACTTATGTTTTTTTTTAGATAATTATTTGAATTAAAGATTTTGGTACTTTTAAGATTTTTGGAAAATTTAGGACTACTGAAGACAACCTAGTCCTAGGAGATTTTTTTTTATCAAGATGCATATCATGACACATTTCTGGAATAAATCTCTCTGTCGTATTTCGCCTTTGGGGAGGAAGGTCTAGGATTCGAGGAGTCTTAAGATTGGTGAGGGGTGTGATAAAGCATTCCTTGCAGCGGCGGATTCCTTTGTTTGGAGTATGCAGCAACCGGGGCATCATGTGCTGGTGTTCTCGTAGTGATGGCAGCGACGACCCATCAGCGTCATCTAGATCCGACGTCTCCTCGAGGGAGTTTTTTGAGCGATTTAGTAGCTTGGGGCTTGGCACACCTGTTTTGGGGAACGGTTCTTTCGATTGAGAACCCTACCCGGTCATATCATTTAAGCTGCATGATTTCTGTGACGTGTATCAAGGACCAAGGATTGGGCCACGTGCGCATTAAAATATTATTTTAAAAAGTTCATGATTTTAAACTGATTTAATAAAATAAAAGATTTATTAAATAAAATTCTGATTTTAATAAAACTTCAGTTTTATATATACTGTCACGTGATGTAATTTGTCAGTGGGCTTATTCACTGAGTTAATCACTCACCCTATTCCAAATGGCTGGTTGTTTCATAAGTAGGTAACTTACCTTTTGAGGACCAAGACAAAGCTTGAACTTTTCATACGCTCCAGGGATCTCATCGAGGTAGGAGTGTTGGAGAATAAATAATAGTTGCAGTCAACTATTTGGATTTACTATAGTTTAGATGGCTCTCACAGGGGTGGTTTAGTAAGTCTATCCATTTTAATATTTTGTTTCCGTTAGACTCTGATATTTTGTAAGACCATTGGTGATTTAAAACCATTGTATATTATTTATTTTATTGTCATCTTTTTTTATTATATTTATATTATATTGCTATTATCATTTTATAAAAAAAGAGTACAAATTTTGGTCTTTTATTTGGATTAAGTTTAGTAGCAACCCATTTACCGCCCGATAAGCGGTTAGGTAAATGTGGGGCATTACATTATATGAATAATTAACGTGGATCTATGATAAAACTCATCAAAACAGCGATGAAAACATATGAGGTTCGTGTTCATACAAGGTGGTACCCAAAACAAGGCATTAGAAACCCTAAACATGCTTTCTATCTTAAAAAGACACCCTACATATGATCCTTGTATAAAACATTCCAAAACAGCGTGTAAATCTTGTAAAAACATCTTAAAAACATCATCAATGGATTAACATAACATCAAGATCCAAAACAATTCAATATCACATAAAATCATGAAATAAAATGAAGAAAAAACCCATAAAACCACACAAACCCGAATCACCTCGGGATGAACCCATCATTGGTGATCAGTAGCAATTAAAACCTTAATATTATTAAAGAAAAATGGAGTAAAAGAACCCACCTTGATCCACAGAGGATTTCCTTTCAAAAATCATCTAAAAGACCCCTTTTAGGGTTTGATAAAACAAGAGAGAGAGAGGACTCATATTACGGTTTACCAATGGGTCCTAGGGCATCCAAAACTAGGCATTTATAATGTTAAACACGTGAAATGACTTGCCCCTGAAGAAAACAATCAAATATTCAACAGTTCCATCAAATCCCTAAATTTCTGCATTTCTGCGCAGAGGTACCCGATGGCTAGTTGAATTGAGCCGCCTGAGGAGGGACGGCTACTTTCGAGTAGCCACCTCTCGACAGGGATGACTATTTTCAAGTAGCCGCCTCTCGGCAATTTTTCCAAGGCACCAAAGGGGTTATAACTTGCTCGATACTAATCCGATTCATGATCTGTAAAAAGCGTTGGAAAGCTAACAAGACAAGGATTCCAACCATGCCAAATTATAAAAATTTAGAATATCAAAAACACCACAAAAATCAGTTTAATTATGGTCCAAAAGTCTCAGTTGTTACATCATTTCCCCCTTATAGGAATTTAGTCCCTAAATTCAAGGCATACCTGGGGAAGACGCAAACAACGTCGAAAACTTTTCTCGCATCTCCTTTTCGCGTTCCCAAGTCATTTCGGGCATTCCCGAATAGTACTGCCGCTGCACCTTGACCAATGGAATGGTCTTTTTGCGTAAGACTTGCTCCTTTCTATCTAAGATCTTCACCTACTACTCGAAAAAAGATAGGTCCTCTTGCACTTGCACTAAGTCCGGTTCGATGACATGAGAAGGGTCATGCACGTATTTCCTTAGCATCGATACGTGAAATACATTGTGCACATGATCCAACTGCGGCGGTAATGCCAAGCGATACGCCATTGATCCAACTTTCTCCGGAACTTCGAACGGTCCGATGAAACGTGGATTAAGTTTTCCCCGTTGTCCGAAACGAACCACACCCTTGGATGGAGATACTTTCAAGAATACATGGTCTCCCACTGTGAACTCTAATTCCCGCCTTCGGTTATCGACATAGCTTTTCTGTCTACTCTACGCTTTTCGAAGTCAATCACAAATCAATTTTACTTTGTCGGTCATATCCTGTACGAGTTCTGGTCCAACAAGGCTTCTCTCACCAACTTCATCCCAGTACAGAGGTGTGCGGCAATATCTTCCATACAACTCTTCGAATGGCGACATCTGAATGCTTGCTTGCAAGTTATTGTTGTATGCAAACTCGGCCAAGGCAAAGTGATCTTCCCAACTTCCACCGAAATCGATCACTCAAGCCCTCAACATATCTTCCAATATCCAGATCGTTCTCTCAGACTGTCTATCTGACTGAGGGTGAAATGCCGTACTAAAGTTCAACTTCGTCCCTAGCGCCATTTGAAGAGTACTCCAAAATCGTGAGATGAAACGCGAATCACGATCCGACACGATACTGATTGGAGCTCCGTGGAGATGAACAATTTCACGAACATATAATTTCGCCAGCGTTTCCATTGAATCATTCATGCGCATTGCCAGAAAATGTGCGGACTTCGTCAACTGGTCCACTACAACCCAAGCCGCATCTTGTCCCTTCCTTGACTTTGGTAGACCAGTCACAAAGTCCATGGTGACATGCTCCCACTTCCACTCTAGAATTTCCAATGGCTGTAGTTTTCCAGCAGGACTTCGGTGTTCCACCTTAACTTTCTGACACACCAAGCATTTGACACAAACTCTGCAATGTCCTTCTTCATTCCATTCCACCAGAAATTCAATTTAAGATTTCGATACATCTTTGTCCCACCAGGATGTACAGTGTACCGAGCTTTATGTGCCTCGTCAAGGATCTTCCTTTTCAACTCAGTGTCCGTAGGAACGCAAACGCAACCTCGATAGCAAAGGATTCCATCATCCCGGATAGCAAAGTTTGGCTTCAATTCCTGATTGTTGTCGGATGAGACCTTCTTCAACTCTTCATCCACCAACTGTGCCTTCTTTATTTCATCGATGGGATCTGGCTTAACAACAAACCGTGCAATGAAACCCTTTTCTAATGGACGTATCACACTAAAAAGATCGGCCGCTTCATTCAATAGTTTCCACTGACCCACCATCATGTGCGATAAAATTCTCGAAGGTTGATGACTTAACGCATCCGCGACCACATTAGCTTTGCCAGGGTAATACTGGATTTTACAGTCGTAGTCCTTCCGAAATTCGACCCATCACATCTGACGATTATTTAAATCTGCCTGAGATTGCAAATACGTCAGACTCTTATGGTCAGTGAAGACTTTAAATTCCTCGCCGTAGAGGTAATGCCTCCAAATATTTAGAGCAAAGATCACTGCTGCCTAATCCAAGTCGTGCGTGCGATAATTCACTTCATGCACCTTTAGCTGATGAGATGCATATGCGACTACCTTCCCGTGTTGCATCAACACACCATCCAAACCTCGATGAGAAGCATCGCAATATACCACGTATCCACCAGGACCAGATGGAATGGTCAAAATAGGAGCAGACGTAAGTCTTGGCTTCAGTTCTTGAAAACTTTTCTCACACTGCTCCGTCCAGACATACTTGGCATTCTTCTGAGTTAGACGGGTCAACAGAACTGTAATCTTCGAGAAATCCTGAACGAATCTTTCATAGTAACCCGCTAAACCCAGAAAACTCTGAATTTCTGTAGCATTCATCGGTTGCTTCCATTCCATCACCGCCTTGATCTTCGAAGGGTCAACCAAAATTCCAGTCTTAGAGATAACGTGACAAGAAACATCACGCTCCAACCAGAACTCGCACTGGCTGAACTTCACATAAAGTTGATGCTCCTTCAATTTTTGGAGTACCAAACGAAGATGTTCAGCATGCTCTTCCTTGTTCTTTGAGTATATCAGAATGTCATCGATGAAGACAACAACAAATTAATCGAGGAAAGGCTTAAAGACCCTATTCATCATGTCCAGAAACGCTATAGGGGCATTAATCAAACTAAAAGGCATGATCAGAAATTCATAATGCCCATAACGAGTCTGAAAAGCCATCTTCGAAATATCCTCCTTGATCTTCAACTGATAATAGCCTGACCTTAAGTTGATCTTGGAGAAGACCGTAGCTCCTTGATGTTGATCGAACATGTCATTTATTCTCGAAAGAGGATATCGTTTCTTGATTGTCTTTTGATTCAGCTGATGGTAGTCGATGCATAGACGGAATGAACTGTCCTTCTTTCTAACGAATAACACCGGTGCACCCCAAGGAGATACACTTGGTCATGCAAATCCTTTCTCAAGTAGTTCCTCCAATTGAGCCTTCAACTCTGCCAATTCTGCAGGTGCCATACGATAAGGAGTTTTTGATATCGCCACCATACTGGGAATTAGATCGATAGAAAACTCAATTTCACGATCCGGTGGCAATCCCGGCAGGTCATCTGGAAAGACTTTTAGAAATTCCCGACCACCGATGTACCTTTGATATTCGGCTTTTCTGCCTTAATGGCCACAATACTTGCAATGTACCCCATGTAACCGCTCTCCAGATGATGTTGTGCTTGTAATGGTGAACTAAGGCCCAATGGTCCGACACCTCCCTCACCGACAAAATGCAAGGTTCGTAACCCTGGAGTCTTGAATGACACGTTCTTCGAAAAGCAGTCCACGCTAGAATGGTATCCAGAGAGCCAATCCATGCCAAGGATGACATCGAATTTCTGAATCTCCAGCAGCAACATATTCGCGACAAGACACTGATCTTCTATTTGGACTATACATCCGCGATAGACCGATCGAATGACGATCAATTTCTCTAGAAGACTAGCGACTAAGCATGCTCTTTTCACATAATTAAGAGATACAAAAGAATGCGAAGCTCCATAATTAAATAATACGAAAGCATCATGTCCGGCAATCGAAACCGTACCTTGGACGACTTCATTAGTCGCGCGAACATCTCCCACGAATAACGCATGGATTTGCCCACGCTGCTGCGGCTGAGCTGGATGACCACGCGAACCTGATGCTCCTTGTCCACCTCCAGCGGACCCACCATTGTGTGCTTGCGGATTTCCATACCGTGACTTCTTCTTTTCAGGGCACTCAGCTATGCGGTGCCCCAGCTTTCCGTAGTTATAGCATGCACGAGGATCAGTCTATTTCTTAGGACATACATTTGATTTATTCCCCACTTCTCTGCAGAAATAGCAGACGACTTTACTACGAACTCCACCATCGTGACGTGTATCATTCCTGTTCTTCACACGGGCTTCATTCTCCATCTTCCACTCTAAGCAGTCTTGTTACATGACAAGCGCATAGTCTTTTAGCTCTTCACAGACACGGATTCGGAGGTTCTGCAATCTTTGTCGAATATTACTCTGTAGCCCTTCTTGGAAGCAACGATATTTTTCGCTCTCAATTTGAATGTATTTAGGCGCAAAGACTGACAACTCCAGGAACCTCTCCTCGTATTGAGCCACCATCATGTCTTGTGTTTGACGAAGGTCCAGAAATGCTTGCACAATGCGATCGCGCTCCGCCGAAGGAAAATATTTTTTGTAGAACATCTCTACAAACTCTTCCCAGGTGATTTGATCAATTCCGCTGTTCAGAGATTGTTGATGAACGTTTCACCATTGAATGGCAGTCCCTCTTAGTTGATGAGCCGCTAAGAGAATACGCCAGCTGTCAGTCAGCAACATGGTCTTGAAGATCCCTTCGAGTTCAGTGATCCAGTGCTTCGGAGCCAATGGATCAGTGCCAACGCCTTGGAATACTGACGGATCCATCTTCTTAAATCTCCTCACTAACTGTCTGGTTGGTTCTGATTCTCCCCAGGTCGCCGTAGCGCCATCTCGTTTTAGTGCGGAATGGTCTGTGCCCCCAAGTAGGTCGGAGTTTTGAGATCCTGACGCAGAGTGTTGTTGTTACTCACCATTTCAAGCTTTCTCCTAAATGCAGTCAACACCCGGTTAGTACGTGACCTATATAAATACAGACTTAACAGTTCTATCCTATGTCCTTAGCCCTAACAGGAAAAACATAGGCTCTAATACCACTCTGTAACGCCCCTGTACCCCAGACCGTTTTGGAGCTTTGATACGGGTCGTTACCCTCTAACTTTCCATAAACATGAGACATTAAAACACGAGGGATTTATTTAAAATCATACAAATTAAAAACATAACCAGAATCTAAACAAAATTCATCCTAAACACGGATGATTACGTACGAAATGAACTTAATTCAAACATCCAACTATTTTTGCTGAAAGGGACTGAGAAAACTACATGCCAAGGAAAAGACTTATTCAACCAACTAAATGCAACGAAAATAAAACGCAGCTACGATCTCCACCATCGAGATCAACGATCTCCAACGACCACCCTGAAAATTTAGGAAAGAAGGGTGAGCAACCACACGCTCAGTGAATGGACCCTTGAGATCCCAATAATAATTGATATCAAAATATAATATTTAATAAAATATCATAAGAAATATCATAAGAAACAATAAACAATATATAATAGTATAATTTCTGCAATATCCGATAAGCGGTTAGGTAAATGTGGGGCATTACAATATATGAATAATTACATGGATCTATGATAAACACTCATTAAAACAGCGATGAAAACATATGAGGTTTGTGTTCATGCAAGGTGGTATCCTAAACAAGGCATTAGAAACCCTAAACATGCTTTCTATCTTAAAAAAATAACACTACATATGATCCTTGTATAAAATATTCCAAAACAGCGTGTCAATCTTGTAAAAACTTCTTAAAAACACCATCAATGGATTAACATAATATCAAGATCCAAAACCATTCAATATCACATAAAATCATGAAATAAAATGAAGGAAAACCCATAAAACCTCACAAACCCGAATCATCTCGGGATGAACCCATCATTGGTGATCTGTAGCAATTAAAACCTTAATATTATTAAAGAAAAACGGAGTAAAAGAACCCACCTTGATCCACAGAGGATTTCCTTTCAAAAATCACCTAAAAGACCCCTTTTATGGTTTGATAAAATAAGAGAGAAAGGACTCATATTACGATTTTTCAATGGGTCCTAGGGCATCCAAAACTAGGCATTTATAAGGTTAAACACGTGCAATGACTTGTCCCTGAAGAAAACAATCAAATATTTGACAGTCCATCAAATCCCTAAATTTTTGCGTTTATGCGCACAGGTACCCGACGGCTAGTTGAATTGAGCTGCCTAAGGAGGGACGGCTACTTTCGAGTAGCCACCTCTCGACAGGAACAGCTACTTTCAAGTGCCGCCTCTGGACAGTTTTTCCGAGGCACCAAAATGGCTATAACTTGTTCGATACTAATCCGATTTTTGATCTGTAAAAAGCATCGGAAAGCTAACAAGACAAGGATTCCAACCAGCTAAATTATAGAAATTTGGAATATCAAAAACACCACAAAAATCAGTTTAATTACGGTCTAAAAGTCTTCATTTTTACAGTATTATTGTTATTTATTTTTTCAATCTACACGAGAAATTCCCGAGGGGATTAGAGGGATCAGTTCTGACGTGGTACATGATCGGTGCTAGGAGAATCGATGAGGGAACCAGATGATACCAGATCTTCACATGGAGGATTTGCGGTCAAAACGGGATATTCGATTCTCTAATCTGAACGGTTATAAATTTTGCCGGATAAGGAAAAGATGCGTTCTCAGCAAGGTAAATTGGTCATGAAATCTGGTATCTGGGTCGCCCCCACTTGGACTCTCCTGCTCGCATTAGAATTTCAATCGAAGCACATCATAGTCATTGTGCGACCATAATGGCTGGGATTCTAATTTTCTATTTGTTATATGTTTTATGCATGTGATTATATTCATGATTTTATATTGCGTGGATGTTAACTAGTATAACGGACCCACCTTACATGGACAACATGGATATTGGCATACAATGAATATGTTTATAACCATCAAAAGGATGTAAAATATTAAGTGGGAGCGGGATATTATTGTATAATTCCCAGGGTCTCCATCGGATGAGTTAAATTGTAAGACATTATCGGTACAAGTTATCTTTAGGAATAATATAGGGTTATTGTTAATGTGCACTATCTCCCCATCGGAGAAGTGCATTGCGTACAATTGATATGAAATTAAGTGGTGGTTTACACTTAGCTATAAGTAATAGTATCCTCCCCATTGGAGTCACTGCTATTATTTGTAGGACCAAAGTATGTCTCCTATTTAATTTAATTTATTTGGTATAAAAGGATACCTAGATAGTAAAATTAATAGGAATAGATCTGTCTGGTGTAAGTTTGAGTGGTATACGTCCTCATTATCGAGGCATGCTATTCAATAAGAGATCAGGATATTGATGAATTCTTTTAATATGGTAGAGGGACCCATCTTTAAATTGAATTCGATGTTTTATTTACCATATCATAATTGTTTTTATATTATGTTTGATTCTCAAGATTCAAAAAGTCTGCTTTTAATCCACTTGTTGTTATTCTCAAAGAATGCAAATTGACTAGACCTAATTATATTGACTGGAAAAGAAACCTGGATATTGTGTTGACTTCCTCAGAGTACAAATTTGTACTCACTGAAGTATGTCCTCCAAGACCTGGTGAGGGAGCAACCGATGAGGAAACCCAGACTTATCAGAAATGGCTAAGGGCTGATGAGATGTCTAGGTGTTACATTCTGGAATCCATGTCAAATGTTCTAAGTCATCAGCACCAGTCTATGACCACTGCCTACGACATGATGGTCAGCCTTAAGGAAATGTTTGCTGACCAGAGTCGTGCCGCTAGGCAAGTGGCCATGAAAGAATTAATGAATACTAGTATGGCGGAGGGGACACCAGTAAGGGATCATGTTCTAAAGTTGATGGGTCATCTCAATGAATTAGAGATCCTAGGAGCTGAAATTGATGGGGAAACCCAGGTCGATATCATACTCCAATCGCTACCAGAATCTTTTAAGCAGTTCCGTGTCAACTACACGATGAATAAATGTGACTACACATTGGCAGAACTGCTCAAAGGGCTTCAGACGGTAGAGGGTCTCAACAAGAAGACGGCTAGTGTTTACATGACTGAGAAAGGTTCTACTTCCAAGGCTAAAGCCAAGAAGAAGAGAAAAGTTCAACATGCATATACTCAAGCTGTGAATAAAATTCTAGGACAGACACAGAAAAAACCGAAAGGCAAGTGTTTTCAGTGTGGACAGTCAGGTCTCTGGAAGAAACAATGTCAGATCTATCTCAACAAACTGAACAACGCAGGTAAATCTTATTCACTAGTAATTGAAACATGTTTAGCGGTCCGATCTACCAGACGTGGTGTGTAGACTCAGGAGCCACTAATCATGTATGCAATTCTTTGCATGGTTTTCGGGAAACCAGGAAACTAAGTGATGGAGAGATTTATCTTCATCAAAAAAAATATTGGGGTATTGTCTACAGTTAAAGTATGGTTATCCAGCAAATTTGATATGAAGGACTTAGGAGAAGCTAGTCACATCCTTGGGATCAAGATCATACGAGATCGCAGGAATAGGATGGGCTTATCATAAGCTACTTATATTGACTCAGTTCTTAACAGATTTGGCATGCACGATTCCAAGAAAGGTTTTCTACCCTTCAGACATGGAATTACTCTATCTAGGGCACAATGTCCGACTTCTCCAAAGGAGATAGAGAAGATGAAGGTAGTTCCTTATGCTTCGGCTATAGGAAGCCTCATGGCTGCAGTTGGCATAGTTAGTAGATATCAGTCAAACCCTGGGCATGAACACTGGACTGCGGTAAACATATTCTCAAGTACCTGAAAAGGACTAAGGATTATATGTTGGTTTACCAGGCAAAGAGTCTTACACCTATAGGGTACACAACTCAGATTTCATGTCAGATAAGGATTCCAGAAAGTCAACATCAGGATATGTGTTTACTTTGGGAGGTGGAGCCATAAGTTGGAGGAGTATCAAGCAATCATGCATTGCTGACTCCACCATGGAAGTTGAATTTGTGGCCGCCTCTGAGGCAGCCAAAGATGCAATTTCGCTTAGGAACTTTCTCACGGATCTAGATGTTGTACCTATGATAGAATCACCTATTACACTTTATTGTGATAATAGTTGAGTTGTTGCAAATTCAAAGGAACCATGGACCCATAAGAAAGCAAAACACATTGAGCGTAAGTATCATTTGATACCGGAGATAGTACATCGAGAAGATGTCATTGTGTCCAAGATTGCATCAGAAAACAATTTGGCAGACCCTTTTACAAAGAGTTTGACGGCCAAGTCATTTGATTGTCACGTAGAAGGAATGGGAGTTAAATGTATGGCTTCATGGCTTTGAGTCCAAGTGGGAGATTGTTAGAGTAGTGTTCTAAAAGTCATAACTTATGTAATAAACTCTATTATTAAGATGGACTTAGTATTTTAATGAGAATTATTATTGGTAAATGCTTGCATTATATTTTGCTTCAATCTCCCCCTTACAACAAAAAAATTGAAGATCTTTGTTTGAAATATTATGTTTGTTTTAATTTAATCATTTAATTTACATTGTAAATAATCAGGTGTGTAGAGTTCGGCTTACATATAGAAGATCATATTATCGGTTCTCTGTGAATTATAAGTCGAGGTTCATAACTTTAGATAGACTTGGATAATCCATTGGATAATGGTTGTAGTGCAATTCATCATACGTAGTGATGCAGCACGATCATGGATCATTAAGGACCACCATATGGAGGATTATTGATGATTTGTATTTTTAGTATTTTAGTTTTATTTGTTAGGATTTATTTTTATTTGTTTTAGTTATTATATTATATTTGAATTTCAAATCATTATTTGAATTCAAATTTAAATTTTAGTTAGGATTAGATAAAGATTTGTTAGATTTGTTTGTTAGTTTATAGATTTAGATAATTAGTTGAGATCCTAGTTTGTTAGGATTCTCTTCTATAAATAAGCATGTAAACCAATTGACAATGCGGAGATTAGTGATTATTTAAAGTTTATTTATTTTATATATTGTATTTTGTTAGGAGTACTAACATTTACATAGAAATACCAAATTTCTAGCATTTCTTAGAAAATCAACAGATATTTGAAGCTCAACATCCCTGGTATCCTTCTATTGAAGAATCAACAGCCTTGTTGGAGCCTGCAGATCTCGCATCCCTGAAGGTCGATCGAGTCAGCAGAAGAGCGTGACCCTTCACGCTGCATCAGTTGGTATCAAAGCCAGGCTTACGACCACCGCCACGAGCCGCCGCTGCCATCGAAAGCAACTGCCTCCGAGCACCGCCGCTGCCGTGCCGAGTTGCCATTGCTGCTGTCGAGAGTCGCCGCCACCGCCGTTGTTGTCGTTATATTCGTTGAGAAGTTACCACTGTTGAACCATCACTTATTCCACCTCCATTAACTTCATTCAATCAACCATCTCAGCCATCCACGTCTGCTTCCCCCATATCAACCAACCCATCTCACCCATCCACGTGTGCTTCCTCCAAAAACAAAAAAAAACCCCATACCAGGCGGCTAGTTTGCACTAGCCGCCCCCCTAACCGCCCCCTGGCCGACTTTGGACCAGTCCCCTGGATGGGACATAAAGCAGCAATAAATGCTGATCATTGCGGCGGGTCATGACCTTTAGCCGCCCTCTCTTGGCCGGATCAATCCAAGTAACCGACCCAAGCCACCGCTTGTCAGAGATGGGACGTTTGACAGGTCATGATGGGGGCGGCTACCAGGAAGTAGCCGCCCCATCCTGGGCGGCTAGTTGGAACTAGCCGCCCTTCACCTGGTCTCTGACAGAAGAACCAGGGAATTAATGAGGGGTCTAATCGAAGCCAACCCACTCCATTACCCCCGGGATATTTCCCTGCCTCTCTTTTACTATAAATAGAGGGGTCCCAAGCCCAAATACAACATCATCAATTCATCTTCATCACCAACCCACCATCCCCACTTGTTCAAACCCTTCCACCACTAGAAATCCCAAGAGAGAGAGAGAGAGATCGAGAGAGAGCCCCTTTTGTGAGAGAAACACCCATTCCCTACATAAAATACCCTCTCATCCCGCCCTCCAGAAACCCAGGCTAAACCTAGCTTAGCCTCTGTCCAAAACAAAACCCATTTCCTACCGAAGTTCTGCCCAAACCAACCCAGACCCTGGACGGCTAACCCTAGCTAGCCGCCCCTGGTTGACGGCTAAACACAACTAGCCGCCCCCCTATCCACACCCCATATCAACATCCCTTTGTCCCATAACTCCTTTAGTCAAGCCCGGAAGCAGAATAGGATTACCTGTTTTTCACCTCTGTGTACGGTATATCCGTGTCTCGGAGCGGAGACCCCACAAACTCCCCACGTAGGTGATCAAATCCGACCCAAACCCTTTCCTGTTTTTAGAAAAAACTGGTGGCGATCACAAAACCCCTTGAATCCTCTTGAGCAGCTGTCGGGCACCTCAACCAGGAACGACACCCTCACCCCTTCCGAGAAGACGATCCGACCGAGCCCGCCAGGGCACGCATCCGATCCAAATTCCCGAAGAACCCCCACACACGCGGATTTTTCAACACCGACACTGTCGATCACGGTGGGACCTCCCTCGTGAAAAACAACAAAAGGTAATCCTCTTCTGCCCCCTTTTACAAGCTTGACTAGAATGCTATCAATCCTCTAGGAAGGTTAGAGTTTCTCACTCCTTGAATTAAATCCTCTTCTACTGTGCATTATAACATCCTTTATTGCTTTGTAAGCCGCACACAGCTGCGCAATCCCTTACTGCTTTCGTAAATCGCACACAGCTGCGCAATCCTTAACTGCTTTCGTAAGTCGCACACAGCTGCGCAATCCTTTACTGCTTTATTTACTGCTTTCAATTGCATTCATCCCCACTCTACATCATGGAATCCCACATAGAAGAGGAGATATTAGAGGAAAGGAATCACCAAGCGGGTCAGGCCACACAGTTCCTGACCCATTTAGAGGAAAGGATGGCTAGTCCAGGGTATCAAACGGTAGAGGACATGTTTCATGACCTCGCTGACTACCGTCATGCAAAGACCTCGAGACAGGAAACCCTGTCGAAACCCCTAAATCCACTCCCAAAGCCCCATCCACACCGCTCGGTCAATCCGAGCATTTTTTTCATTCGCCCCCTTTCCCCCGCGAATCCGAAATTCCTAGTTGTTTCCACCCCAGGCACCTACTAGGCCACCCCAAACCCGGGACCGCTAGGCAGCCCTCCCAGGGGAGAAACACTGGACGAAACCATCCGGAGAATCCTCTCCGAGACTGGTCCCTCGGCCCCCAAACACATGTCTCTACATAACCTGAGACAAATCCCGTTAGTCCACCTACCTGAGGGATTCAAAATCCCCAAATTCCGCCGGTACAACGGTCGTGGAGACCCAGACATTCATTTAACTGCCTTTTATTTAGACGCACACCCGTTTCTAGATAATCAACCTCTACTAGTCTTCCTCTTCCAGAAATCATTGGAAGGAGAAGCACTACAATGGTTCTCCACCCTCCCTATAGATCACTTGTCGAATTTCTCGGCTGTAAGCGAGAAATTCTTGGGCCGCTACGGTTATCAGAGGATTAGGACCCCCTCTATTTCAGATTTAACCGTAGAGAGAATGAGGCCTAGGGAGGAATTCGAACAATACGTGTCTCGGTGGCGCACCCTTGTCCACCGAACTGGTCTGCAACTCACAGAATGTCAAGAAATTGACATGATGTTACAGAGCCTGAGTCTGGAACTTCGTACGAGCCTTTCGTACGGAGACTGTACTACGTATCAACTTCTGATTGACCGCCACAACAGGATTTCCCGTTGTGCAGCCCCAGTAGTCCAAACCCAGTCCCCACCTATCAGCCATGGGGTTGGACAACAGCCGCATAAGGCACAAACCCCCACGGTAGAGGGGATCATTAGCCAAGTATCGGCACTCTACCCGAACGGAGCGCGAATTCCCGACCGAGGAATGGCTCCGAGACAGTACACACCCGGTTCATCCGGATATGCGCCGCCTCGGCAAGCTAATCAAAATATTACTCCTCGATCGATACCCGCCCCCGTGCCGACACGACTAAGTCCTATATTCCAAGACTTTATAAATCAGATCTCCGTACGTACAGATCCTGCGACGAATATTGGGAAGCAAAAAATAGAACCTACTATACAACCCCTCATGGAAGAACCAGAAGACCTGCCTAGGATCATTCCGGGTGGCCTGATCCTTCCGACACCTTCCCCAATACACCCAAACCCTACCAAACCCCTCCCCCTATACACAGAACAAATATCCGAGCCCATTCTAGTTAATCCCATGAAGGGAGGTCCCATCCAACCATTGAACCATTTCTCCCATACACAACCTAGTCAGTCCTTCGGCAACAAAGCCAGAGTTCTTCCTGCCTGTCCCCCTACTCCACCAGGGACACAAGCCTTTGTTCCCCATCAACTACCCCAAAGAAAATACGCCGCTATTCCTCCCCCATCGACCTATGAGTCCCCAACATCTGAAATTATTGAATCCGCAGAATGTCCCAAGCAGGATTCTGACGATGATGAAGAGTTTTTTAACGGAGAACTATCGGAACTCTTTTACCCTTCCCGAACACAACCTGAATCCATCATCCAAACCTTACAACAGATTAAATCTGAATACCCCTTGTCTCTACCTGTTCAAGATCAAATCATATCAATGCCCGTTGAACCTACCTTGGTGGTCTCAGATGACTCACCTTCTGACTCATCAGATTCTGAGACCGATCCAGATCCGGTTCAACCAATTGTGCGTGTCTTCGAAATAAAACCACTCATATTTAAAAATGCACAATTTGAGGGGGCAGTCAAGCCATCCAAATTGCCGTACTTGCCACATCATCTACCTGAGGATCTCCTTCCTCAGGATTCCCCCGCCATATCCAAATCAATTATTCCATATCTGGCCCGCGAGCCCCTGATTGCACCAGTAGATAAGTCTTTACCCTCGCCATTATTAGGGCCTCAACATTATGGTGAACCGTTCTCTCTTGCACCTATCGAGTCAATAGCCGCCCTTGTGACTTGCTTCCCCATATCTACATCTTTATTGACTAAACCCCCTTTGAAGAAAGATTCTCTTCCTGCTAAGGGTCTATGGAAGATCAAACGCCACTTGCATTTTCAACGACATTTAGGCTTTGATATTCTGATAGATGCTGTCAGAATAGATGCTGAACAACGGTGGCTGAGAAGGCGTCAAACGCGCTTCAAGACAGAGAAGAATCGATACACAATGAATGATACATCAAAAAATTCAAGTATCATTCCCTTAAAAATCCTGCAGTTTGAGCCTCCATAGATGACTCACCTTGCACTATCATTCCTGGAGGTTATCCTTCAGTGCTATGTATATTATCTCTTACATATTTTACTATTTCCAAACCTTTACACGCTTTATAAAAAAAAAACAAAACAAAACAAAAAGATTTACTTACTTTTAGCCCTTTACATGCTAAAAAAAAAAAAAAACCCAAAAAAAAGAGAGAAAAGGAAAAGACGAGAAGAGATTAAGAGCGGCAGACCATGCCCAGGCCTACCAAAGAAGGGTGGCAAGGGCATTTGAAAAGAAGGTGATAAAAAGAAAATTCGAAATCGGGGAATTAGTACTTAAGCAAATCATGCCATCAAGACAGCCTCACCCGAGAGGAAAGCTGCAACCCACATGGGAGGGACCCTATGTGATCACCCATGCCTATTCCGAGAATGCCTACCGCCTGGTAGATGCCGAAGGAGTCGAGGTTCCAGGTTCGTGGAATGCACTTTATCTGAAGAAATTCCATGCATGAAAAGCTTTCAATACTTAAGAACTATTATTCTTCCTTCCTGCGATTTCCAGCGTTTAGTACTTGATGATAGAATTGTAAGACTCTCAAAGATAAACTCGTATCTATTTGAACACGTTTCCGCCAAATCATGTCATTCCCTTCACACACGTATAACTGGACTAGATTTGCCTGATAGAAGAAAAATTGCCTACCCCGTGGACTGGGACAATTTAAAAACTCCCCAAAGCAAAATATCCCTTATTTCCGCCCCGCTCGTATTAACCCTAGGTCAAAATGAGGAGTTACCCGGACCTAGCATATGTCCCAAAAACTGGCTCTGGCACTATATAAACACTTCTAGAGGGGAAGCATGAAAAGAATCGGGGTGAAAAAGAGAAGAGCCCCCCCCCCTCAAATCAAAACAAACAAAAACAAAAAAAGCAAAAAAGAGAAAATCAGGCAAGGAGAGGCCAAACACCCAAGTGAACGGGTTAAACTCTCTATTTAGCAGGCTTTCACGCCTTTACGCACGGTATACGCTAAACAACGGCTATACCAGTACAGATCCAAACAACGGATTGTACTTTCCACCCAAAAATAAAGAAGTGGTAAAAAGAAGAAAGCCAGAGGGACCTAGGAAGTAAGACATGTGCTAGACTGGGACAATTCTAAAATATTGCCCGAAAGGAAGATATTACTCTTACCTCATTCACCCTCTCCCCTTTTATTTTTTTGCAATGGGGGTTCAAAATTGAGCTATGTCCACCGGGAAAAGCGAAATTTTGACCAAGGGTAGATCACGTCCAGGTTTACACCTACACACACACTCACACGAGTTCACTTAGAAACTTGCCTATCCAAAGGAAGCTTATTTGACTTGACTCTTGGTACATTCATGGATTTTTCAGCATGTTTAGAATAATACGATTAAGCATTTGAAAACCATGAACCTAGGAAAATCGACGCCTAAGGCTTATACCTCTCAAATACAATCCTGGTTTGGACATGAGTGACCACAAGGGCTCCTCCACGGGGACTTGATGGTGTCTTTTACTTATGAAAATCAAGAACATTGCCCTCTCACCTAAAAAAGGGGGTCATTGAAGAACTAAAATGCCCCCTTATGCCACTTATACTTACGCATAAGCTTGCATTTTCCTTTTCCAAAACACCTTGGCATCCGATTTTCTTGAAACATTAAAGTTAACCCCCCCCCCCCCGAAATATTAGAATTATCCCCACTCATATGAGAATTGTCCCCACGAAATTTAAAATTATCCCCACTCATATGAGATTGTCCCCACTCACCTCATGCCCTTCCGCACATGCGTGAGAAGAAATTGTCCCCACCTCCTACACATAAGTTCTTCTTCACTCACGCACTTGGAATCCCTTCCTTGCGCACTAAAGCCTGGTCTCCCACACTTTACTTTCTCGCATTTATATTTCCATTCCGCCTTAAGATGGATTGTAGCCCTTGACAATTCAAGCAAGAAGGGCTCGAAAGTCAGTGCAGGGGCGCAATCTGGACGGATTTAACACTTGGTCCATGGAAAGAATGTTTTTATAGGTCTCAAAGGATAAAGCACTCAGGAGGACTTTCCGCAGCAGACAAGAAGCAAAACCAGAAATTGTCCCAGGCAGTGGGCGGCTAAACCCGATTAGCCGCCCCCCAGAGACGGCTAGTTTACACTAGCCGCCCCTGCTCCCTGCCCCTCTTGTCCAGGTAAAAACCCAGGCAAGGGGCGGCTAAATGCAAGTAGCCGCCCCTCACTGGGCGGCTAAACGCGAGTAGCCGCCCCCAACCTGCTGCATCATTTGCCCTGTCAGTCCCATCTTTTTCAAACTCTTCAACTCCTTTGGTACCTATAAGAAACATTCTTCCCCAAAACCTGTGCACACGCATTTCATACATTCATACATACATAAAAACAGTATAACTACGAATCAAACAACAACCGGAATGAAAATCATATACCAAACCATACATCCATTCATCCATTCATCCACCCAGACAAGCCTTACGAAACCATTCCACATATACCACCAGATTAAAACCAACCAATGCCCTTTCAAAACTAAGTTAAAAACACCCATGTTTGTCCATACACCAAAAGAGAAGGAGGAAATTGTTCATAAAAAAGGAAAGGTAAACCTAGTTAAAACTAAAAAAAAAAAAAGTTAGATAGGTAGGGATCCACCAAAAGCTTCAAATCTAAATGTCTTGAGCTATGCATCACCAAAATATCACCTGAGTCAAAAAGAAAAGAAGAAAAGCATGAATTCCTTGCATATATACTATTCTTCTACCTAAAACCAAGACACCAAAAGCTTTACCTCGGCGTATCATCATCCCCGGGAGGCCGAATCGAAGGAGGAACATCCTGGCCTGAAGGAGGTGGCGGTTGAGGAGAAGACTGAACCTCTGGAGCATCGGGAGCGGCAGGAGTCTCTCGAACCGAAGACGCGGCCCTCGCGTATATCCCACGACTCCGAGACACCGAAGGACGAGAGGCACGGCTGAAGGTGGCCCCAGTAGCCAAGGAGGCCGAGAGGGAGTGATCAGGCTCAAGTGGAAGAAGGTCGAGGTCCGCCTCGGTCATCGAGCCCCCTCCGACCAATTTCCCCCTCATAGTCGCCTCCCAGAGACGGACCTGCTGCATATCCCTGTCTCTCCTCTCCAATCTCTGTCGGAGGCGACTCTCCGTCCCTCTGGCCCGATCCTCGGCGGCCCTCAACCTCTCCTCCAACTCCCGCGCCCTCGCCTCCGACGCCCTGAGCGCCTCTCGGTCCCTATCCCCGGCCGCCTGCAGAGAACGGACTAAGTCTCCCATCAAACCTCCGGGAACACCCGCCGAAGCCTCCAACTCCGACACCCTCATCTGGAGGGAGTCCCTCTCACGGCCTAGGGTAATGAACCCCTCCTCCCTCGAGGCTATCATGGACCTCAGCCGGTCCGCCTCCTCCTCAGCCCGGGAAGCCCTGCCCCTCGCCTGGCCCAACTCCATCCTTGTGGCCATCAACTCGCTCCGGGCCACATCCAACTCCCTCGTCAGTTCGAGCTCTCGCTCGGACACCGTGGAAGGAGGAGGGGCGGAGGAAGAAGAAGCGCCGTCGGCCCTCGCTCTCGACAGAGCATCCACCTGAGCCTCAAGGATCCGGACCTGGTCCTGCAAGCGTCCCCTCTGTACCCGCAAGGCCTCTATCTGCCTGGCCCGCGCTTGGAGGTGCTCATTGGCGGTCTTGAGCCTCTTCTCCATCTCATTCAGCTCAACCTACAAAAGCAACATCGGTCAGAATATACCCAAGGAGAAGAAAAGAAAAGAAAAGAAAAGAAGGGGAGAAAGACTTACATAGGCATCCGGGACCTCCTCCTCCATAGTCCCAAGGATACTGGCATATTCCTGGCGATACCAAACCATATACTCCTCACTGCTAGTCACCTCGGGACGACGCTCCACCAAGGCACCTCGGCTCATCCATCCCGCCACGTACGTCGCGTAGTTCCTCGGGAGATTCGTGTCCCGAGGAATCCCAGCCACCGGGATCGAGGGGCGCTTCGGCAGAGGATCAGGCACCCACTGGTGGTACCCAAGCTGGCGGACGACCCGGCTGATCGCATGAAACACGACCTCATTAAAATAGATCAGCCAGATATCCCGCGACAACTCCGCAGGGACCTCCTCCTCCGTGTAGGGCCTCCACGTCATCTGTGGAGCATCAAAAGATAGGAAGAGCGCTTAGTCAAAAGAAAACCAAATACAAGCCAAAGAAATTCAAAGAAAACTCATACCTCTTCCTCCGACAAGACGCGGAAGGCCTCTCGGAATTGGGCAAGGCGGTACAAGCGCGAAGATCCCCGGGGTGCCCATCTCATGGCCCAAGGGAGGGCACGATCGAACGGCGCAGAGGTCGGGCGATCAATGGCGAAATGCTCATACCCGAAGATCTAGCAAAGCAAGAGGAAAATTATCATGACCAAAGTAAGCTAAACCAAGAAGAAGACACTCATCACTTACACATACCTGAAGGAATGGCGCGAAGCCACCAAGGTTCTTTCCCCCAGCCCTCTTGACCTTCTTCGAGAGCTCCGCAAACAAATGGGCAAGCATCGCCGCTCCCCAAGCATATCGCCCCATGCCCTCTAGGTCCCTCATCAGCAGAAGAGAATGAGAGGAAACCTTGTCAGAGGCCGTCGAAAAGAGGACCCGGCCGAAGAAGTAGAGGAAGAACGCTCTCAACTCCCTCCGTGCCCTCTGTGGACACGCGGCCGCCTCTCTCGCCTCAATCATCGCCCGCCTCCTCTCAAAGCTAGCTGCAGCTTCGCCCTTCTGGCGCTCGGTAAAGGAACCGAGGCCGTACTGCCCCGAAAGCCGCCCCAAAGGGATCCGGTTCAGCGTCCGCTCCCGCTCCACGAACTCCCATTCCCCGATCAACTCTCGGAAAAGCCCCCTGTAGTCCGCAAGAGTGGCCGCAATCACTGCCTCCCCCGAGACCGGAAGGCCGGTGATCCGATGAACATCCTCAAGCGTCGGCATGACAGCACCGGTAGGGAGAATGAACGTGCAACTCTCCGGATCCCACCTCTCCGCCAAGGCCTCCACATATGGACGGTGGACGTGGAATGGCTCGATCAGGAAGAAGGAACGGAAGCCCGCTCCATCCACCAAACTCCTCTCCCCCTGCCCCAAGGCGTCGTACCATCTCTTCGTCCCGTGCCATAAGGCCCGAATACGGTTCGGTCTCTACAAAACGAACGAAGGGAACACGGGTTAGTTTAAAAGCGATTAAAAGGTAAGAGTCCAAGTTTACGAAATCATGTTAAACCATGCTTAGCAAAATGACACTTCCATATGCTAAATATAGAAACAAAAGCATGAAAGTAAGAAGCTACACTCCTCATATGATCACGCATACTAGACAAACATCAACATATCCCACCGTGGTCACCACTCACAGGCTTTCTTACATCACAGCTTATCATGCTTATACCTTCCCTAAACACACCTAAGCAATATAAAACTGGGACCCGTGAAATGCATGCGTACACTCCCCCATGCTCTACCACAATCAAACACATACGAAGTCACATACAGGTAGAAAAGTATCAAATGCAAGCATGCTAGCCGTATCACTCCTCTTTCTTTTATATGCATACAACAAGCATGGGTGTACATGTAAAAATTGTACCCTTCCCCTTTTTTTTTCCTCTTCTTCAACACGAACCCGTTCGCATGCTTACAATATCCCACCGTGATCAAACTATACATACAAGCATGCATCTTAGACACACATATCACTCACTACTACCTACTCATGCATATTAGACACACATATCACACACTATCACCTATTTGTAACACGAAAGACATACACATATAAATAAAAGGCTAAGACTAAAGTTAGGAACATACCACGGCCCGTGTGGACCCAGGAGCGTCCACCTCGGCCTCGTCGGGATCGTCCATCCCATCGTCATCCCCCTCCTCATCCTCCTCAAACACTGACTCCTCGGCCTCAGCGCCAACACCGGCCTCCGCGGCCCCCATGTCCATACCCTCGGCCTCCCCGGCCTCCTCCCCAACATCAGCCCCTCCTACCTCCTCCGTGCCCGCCGCACCGGAGGCTAAGCCCTCAAAAACACCCATAGCTCTTCTCTCCTCCTTTGCTGCCCTGGCCTCCATGGCCTCCCTATCTAACATCCCAATAATGGCGTCCAATGACGCCCTCTCACTCTCACTCACCCCCTCGGCCTCGGCCCCTCCCTCCGTTGCACCCCCAACCAATCCCCCGACCCCCGAAACCACCTCCTCGACCACTGCCGGTCGATCCCCACGCCTCCTCTTGCGTGTATAACCTATCATAACACCCCCAACCTCCGGGACAGCCCCCGAAGACGTACCCGTGCCCCTAGCCGCACCGGTATCCACTGACGGCACCTCCGCCGCACCCACGACCTCCCTCACGACCTCCTCCTCCACCCGATCACTCCCCGATGAACTAGACCCCGAGACAGCCCCTCTCTGCTCTCGGGAAGACCTAAGGCGCTTCATCATCGAAGCCGTCCTCTTCCCCTTCGTCATCTCCTCCGATTTCGCACAAAAGAAAAAAATCTAGGGCTCCGAAATCAAGAAGAAAGGAATGATGGAAGGCTTAAACAAAGGATTCAAGGTGTTTTAAAATCAAGATTTTCGGTTTGAAATGAAAAAGAAGAAGAGAGGAGGGAAGAGTAACCGTTTTAAAACGTATGGAGAGAGAGAGAGGGTCCTCTTTTCGGTTATAAGGGACCCAGTCGAGGGGCGGCTACCCGCGAGTAGCCGCCCCCTCTCGGGCGGCTAGTTACAACTAGCCGCCCCTCCCAGTTTTCTCTTTCATTTAAAAACCCCCTTTCCAATCTTCTTTCAGCCCTAAAATTCCAAAGTTCTCCATACCAAACAGCCATGTATTGGCTTATTTCCAGACATTACTTGACCAAACACGACCTGCTCGAAGTTTTGCCACACTTTCAGTACCGTTCAAAATCCAATTTCTCCAGTTCTGGTTCTTTTCCAGAGTTCTTATCCTTCGGATGATCCAACTCACCCAAACTCAACTTTTACTTGCTTTCTGTCGGCGATATCCCCTCCTTGCTGAGTTTTCCCAAGCACGGGAACGGTAGGCACGAGGAAACTGACGCTGGGCTGCTCCGTGCACGATAGCTAAGAACCCCGACCGCGGGTTGGATCACTCACCATTTACTTTTCCCCGCCTTCCACCTGGATCATCCTCTCGGATAAAAATTCTAAGTCAAGACCTAGCCTCTGACGGTCTAAATCAACTCCCCGAGTAGTACTGCTCGTATTGGCACAACTCCTTAAAGGTCGGGCCGGCCAAAATAGGGGTCTCTTTCCTTATCATCGGTCGAAGTCTTTCATGCTTCGCACAACTCCGTCCGATGAGGGACAATTGTAGATACCCCAATTTTGATCATCCAGAGAGACAGAAATACTTCAAGTAACACACGGAAATATCCCACAGTTGGACATCCAATAGAGAACCAAAGGTTCGGTAAACCGGAAACCCTAACCCTAGCCTTGACCTAAACCTAAACCGGAAACCCAAACCCAAGCCATGACCTAAACCTAAACCGGAAACCCTAACCCTAGCCTTGACCTAAACCTAAACCGGAAACCCTAACCCTAGCCATGACCTAAACCTAAACCGGAAACCCTAACCCTAGCCATGACCTAAACCTAAGCCCTAAACCCTAACCCTAGCCTTGACCTAGCCCTAAACCCTAACCCTAACCTAAACCTAAACCTAAAACCTAAATCGGAAACCCTAATTCTAAAAACCCTAGAACCCTGAGTCCCTGGAAAGGGGCGGCTTCCAGGGGCGGCTAGTTCTAGCCGCCCCATACCAGGCGGCTAGTTTGCACTAGCCGCCCCCCTAACCGCCCCCTGGCCGACTTTGGACCAGTCCCCTGGATGGGACATAAAGCAGCAATAAATGCTGATCATTGCGGTGGGTCATGACCTTTAGCCGCCCTCTCTTGGCCGGATCAATCCAAGTAACCGACCCAAGCCACCGCTTGTCAGAGATGGGACGTTTGGCAGGTCATGATGGGGGCGGCTACCAGGAAGTAGCCGCCCCATCCTGGGCGGCTAGTTCCGCCCTTCACCTGGTCTCTGACAGAAGAACCAGGGAATTAATGAGGGGTCTAATCGAAGCCAACCCACTCCATTACCCCCGGGATATTTCCCTGCCTCTCTTTTACTATAAATAGAGGGGTCCCAAGCCCAAATACAACATCATCAATTCATCTTCATCACCAACCCACCATCCCCACTTGTTCAAACCCTTCCACCACTAGAAATCCCAAGAGAGAGAGAGAGAGAGAGAGAGAGAGAGAGAGGCCCTTTTGTGAGAGAAACACCCATTCCCTACATAAAATACCCTCTCATCCCGCCCTCCAGAAACCCAGGCTAAACCTAGCTTAGCCTCTGTTCAAAACAAAACCCATTTCCTACCGAAGTTCTGCCCAAACCAACCCAGACCCTGGACGGCTAACCCTAGCTAGCCGCCCCCTGGCCGACGGCTAAACACAACTAGCCGCCCCCCTATCCACACCCCATATCAACATTCCTTTGTCCCATAACTCCTTTAGTCAAGCCCGGAAGCAGAATAGGATTACCTGTTTTTCACCTCTGTGTACGGTATATCCGTGTCTCCGAGCGGAGACCCCACAAACTCCCCACGTAGGCGATCAAATCCGACCCAAACCCTTTCCTGTTTTTAGAAAAAGCAGGTGGCGATCACAAAACCCCTTGAATCCTCTTGAGCCGCTGTCGGGCGCCTCAACCAGGAACGACACCCTCACCCCTTCCGAGAAGACGATCCGACCGAGCCCGCCAGGGCACGCATCCGATCCAAATTCCCGAAGAACCCCCACACACGCGGATTTTTCAACACCGACACTGTCGAGAGTCGCCGCCACCGCCGTTGTTGTCGTTGTATTCGTTGAGAAGTTACCACTGTTGAACCATCACTTATTCCACCTCCATTGATTTCATTCAATCAACCATCTCAGCCATCCACGTCTGCTTCTCCCATATCAACCAACCCATCTCACCCATCCACGTGTGCTTCCTCCAAAAAGAAAAAAAAAATCCCATGACCACCGGAGACCGAAAGAACGCAATTGTCGATTCATTGAATGCCCTTCAAGCCATAAAGTCAAAATTCAGTGGATCACATCATCAATTGATTGGGCGTCATCACCAAATCGTTCAACTAAACTCGAGGACGGGTTTTTCTGAAAAGGGGGAGAATGATGCAACACGATCATGGATCATTAAGGACCACCGTATGGAGGATTATTGATGATTTGTATTTTTAGTATTTTAGTTTTATTTGTTAGGATTTATTTTTATTTGTTTTAGTTATTATATTTATATTTGAATTTCAAATCATTATTTGAATTCAAATTTAAATTTTAGTTAGGATTAGATAAAGATTTGTTAGATTTGTTTGTTAGTTTATAGATTTAGATAATTAGTTGAGATCCTAGTTTGTTAGGATTCTCTTCTGTAAATAAGCATGTAAACCAATTGACAATGCGGAGATTAGTGATTATTTAATGTTTATTTATTTTATCTATTGTATTTTGTTAGGAGTACTAACATTTACATAGAAATACCAAATTTCTGGCATTTCTTAGGAAATCAACAGATATTTGAAGCCCAACATCCGTGGTATCCTTCTATTGAAGAATCAACAGCCTTGTTGGAGCCTGCAGATCTCGCATCCCTGAAGGTCGATCGAGTCAGCAGAAGAGCGTGACCCTTCACGCTGCATCACGTAGTCTATCTTAACTACAAAAAGACCGGTTCATAGGTTTTTGGGTGATTGTGCTAGTACACCTTGTGTGTATTGAACGGATCAAGTTGGGGTTATAACGCCCCCGAACCCACAACTCCGTTTTGAAGCGCGAAGTCCGATTGCGTTACCTTAAATTCTTAAAACTCAGAGTTCTATTTTTCCTATTATCCAGAAATATAATAAAATAACACTAAAATAAACTTCATTCTTGAAAGATACTAAAACATTTAAGATTCCATAATAAAAATTGTAAATCATCTATAATCGTCCAATTGGTGGCCCTCAATATAAATCGAACGGTCCATGACAGTGTTGCATTACTTGGGGTATAAAAGGCCCACATAATTAGGGCTTCTCCTTTGATGTGACACACGACCAGGAAAGGAAAAAAAAGTTGGGTAATTCATACTTTCCAAGGATGAATATTGTGCCCTTTTTTTCTTAACTAGTGAAGTTTTACGCACAAAATACGCGAGTTAAATAGTACAATTAACATGTATATTAATCAATATGAATCTCACTTTCATTAATATCCAATAGCTTCACAGGTAAATCATATGTCAAATATATAAAAACGTGTATAATTAGTATGATATACTTTTTTTAGTATCTAGTGGATGTACCTAATACGTACAATAAATCATGTGCATTTTGTATAATTATAAAGATGATCAAATAAATAAATAATTTATATTACTGTAAAGAAATTGTAACATTAATATAACATAAACTAAAAATACAGATTCTT
The DNA here is from genome assembly GCA_030737845.1 of Acorus calamus. Taxonomy (NCBI): domain Eukaryota; kingdom Viridiplantae; phylum Streptophyta; class Magnoliopsida; order Acorales; family Acoraceae; genus Acorus; species Acorus calamus. The sequence goes on along the minus strand of CM060869.1, from coordinate 22,192,926 downwards.
AAATTTGTTATAAATGCCCTAAAAAATTTATGAATACATGCATAGAATGAGTAGGGCATTGATTGCATCAAAATATAACAAACTTCATTGAGCGCCTCAGGATCAATATTGTAAGTCCATGATGGAAGATTTCTACAACGTAACATAACTAAAATTTGATTTATGAAGTCCTGTTGATTAATAATAAAAGATGTTTAAAAAATAAATTGGATTGTTTTTTTCAAGAGAGAGCTAACATGATGGCATAATCAAACTGCAAACAATAGACCATTTATGCGACAGAGCAACCATTAGTCCTTGCCAATTCTGGCCAATAAATCTTGCCCCAGCAACTGCTGGCCTTGGGCTAAAGCTTCACATCAAGCTAGACCATACAAAGTATATATTCTGATATTTCATAGTGAAGGACGTATTGGACCATTAATGTCTAACTCAATTCAACAATCCATTTTTTCATTTCAATCATTTCAATCCAAATGTTTTCAAAATAAACAATACATGCATGCATCTGGAAATAAAGTTTCACATCAAGCTAGACCATACAAAGTATTCTGACATATCATATTGAAGAACATATCGGGCAATAAATGTCTAAATCAATCTCTCTCAACAATCCATTTTTTCATTTCAACAATTTCAATCCAAATGTTTTCAGAAAATGCATTTAGAGGGTATATAAAATAAACAATATATCTGGAAATAAAGCAAGATCATACAAAATATTCTGATATTTCATAGTGAAGGACATATTGGACCATAAATGTCCAAATCAATCTCTCTCAATCCATTTAGAGAGCATATAAAATAAAAAATACATGTGAAACTAAAGCTTCACATCATGCTAGACCATATAAAGTATTCTGATATATATATCTTAGAGAAAGAATATTGGACCATACATGTGGATATTTTAGCCCTGAAAATCAAAGATGAAATACCCTTTAAAATGAAGCTTTAATTTCCTAAAAACATTTTAAAAAAAATGTAAACCCACGACTTCAAATCTCAAAAATTTCAAAAGACATTAATAAACTCAGTCAATTTTGCAAACATAATGCTAACAAAACTGATGTAGCCCCGAAACCCCTCTTAAACCCCCCCCCCCCCCTTTTTTTTTTTTTTTTTTTTTTTGTAACGTCGACGGGTCTCCGGCAATGCCAGCCACGTTGCCCCTGGTCGGGATCCCTGACCCACCCGACCCACCCCCCCCATACAACCCTCAACAGCCCCTCTGCAATCCCTCCCACCTCAACCCACAAACCATACCCATCCCGCCCTAGCCCCTTTGTATCCTCTTCTCCCTCAACCCAAAACCCTTCCCTCTCCAGCTCATCAGCACCCTCTCCTCCCTCAACCTAAAACCCTCTCTCCCTTTCCTACCCAATCTCTTCCTCGAGCCCTGGCTTTGGCTGGCGTCCTCTCTTCCAACCCTCTTCCAAAAGGTGGTCATTCTCCCACACTGGCTGAAGAAGTTCACACTCAAAAGCAAATATCTGCCTCGGTTACCGCCGGATCTTAAGTATCTCTGCCGGCTGAGAATGGCGTTCATGCGAGTAATGAAGTATCCCCTGTCTTGGAGGAGGGTCCTGTTTCTGGATCTATCCCTTCTAAAAAACAAGGTGGTCAACTCTCTTCCTGATTCAAAGGGGAAGAAGGCCATACAACCCACTGCAATATCTTCCAAAGGTATTCTCCCAACCCCTACTCCTCAATTTCAGTTAGGGGAAACATCTAAACCCAAAGCTTTGGAAAAATCACTTGCTACTAAACATAGACCGAGGTTAAATGTTCCTCCTCCTGAAGTAAATCTGGTTGCTAAGTCTTGGGCTAGCCTTCTATCTTCCACGAGGACAAGGAGCCATCAGACTGGAGTTGAATTTTTCCCACCTGAGTCGGATTGCTCGCAACACTTTGCCCTCCTTGAGGAGGAAGAAATTAAGGAAGCTGAGGAAGCATGGGGTTTTAGCATGGTTGGTTATGTATGGGGAAAGAACCCGGTGTATACACCTTTCTTGCAGTTCATCAAAAACAAATGGAAACCCAAGGGAGAGTTAACTCTATCGCTCCAAGGAAATGGGTTTTTTACCGTCTCTTTCTCTCTGGAGGAAGATCTAATCAAGGTCCTTGAAGGAGGACCATGGTCCATGGACAATCGTCCCTTTGTCATACAGAAATGGAATAGAAATACAGGTATGGAGAGGGAAAGACTCAACTCCATTCTAATTTGGATTAAATTCCCTTATTTACCATTACACTTCTGGTCCAGAACATGTATAGGGAAGATAGCAAATCTAATTGGAACCCCTTTGTATATGGATACCCCTACTGCTACCCGATCTCGAACATCTTATGCAAGGGTTTGTGTTGAAGTTGAGGTTGGAAAGGAGCTGCTAGATGAGGTTTTTGTCCAAGTTCGAAATGGGGATAGAGAAGCTGTTAAGGTCACTTATGATTGGAGGCGCCTGAAGCTTGTAAATTTTGTAACACCTTTGGCCATGAGGAGTCTATTTGCTGCAAGAAGAGTCGTTTATCCACTCATAAAGTCTCGGTTACCGTTTCACATGTTGAAGAATTAAACAAAAGTAATATTGGTTGTAATGTGCCGGCACCATTCCAACAAATGACCACTGCTGCTTTTCCTCTACCGACCGGTTCTGACGATTCTAAATCAGAGAACTTGCACCCCTCCTCTATGGATGACCCGAGACAGCGAATCTGATGGACTCTTCTGGTTTGAATCATGGGCCTATTCAAGTTGATGATGTGGAGCTAGTTAAATCACCTCCAAGTGTCCAGATGAAGTTGCGCCAACTGAGTCAATTCCAAGTGTTTAGGCTAAAGAAGTTGTTCTAGTTGAGTCACCTATTAGTGTTCAAGATGATGATGTGGTGCTAGTTGTGACGCCTTCAAGAGCTCAAGCAGAAGAAGTGGAGTTGGAAGCTAGTCCAGCCTATAATGACATTATTTCTCCAGGAAATTTATTTTGCTTACCACCTAATTCGCAAGACCCAATGCTTGAAGTGTTACTCCATCCCGTCCATGTCCTGCAACCCATGGCTCCGCAACCTCCATTAGCCAAGCCTCTCCTGTACAAAGATCCATCTAATGAACAGGGTATTCCCCAGGCGAAGGCATCCAAACTCACAAAACATAAGGTCATTCCTTGCATCGAACAGTCCGAAGCCTCTGACTCAGTGAGCAATTCTCTAAAACCAAAGAAAAACAAAAAGAAGAAGCAGGCTACCCCTAGGGGACAATTAAGGCTTCGGCCTAAATACTCCCCCAATCATTAAAATATTGTTTTTGATGGATTGTATTTTTTGGAACATCCGTGGTCTTAACAGTAAGGAGAAACAATTGGATGTTAAATTTTTTTTGTCAAAGCATGCTTCCCCCATTATTTCCCTGGTTGAAACAAAGGTGGATTCTTCAAATGCTTCTATGGTAACTAAGAAAATTCTCTCTCACTATCAGCTCATCAACCCCTGCTCGAGTGGACGAATATGGCTTTTATGGGACAAGTCTTTGGTCACGGTTGGGTCTATCTCTTATTCGGATCAATTTCTTCACTCCACCCATAAATGGATCGTTGGGGGAGATTTTAATGAAATTCGATTTGCTAGCGAAAAGATGGGTGGGCATTCTCCTTCCTCTTGAAGGTTAAATCGTTTTAACAATTGTATCTCTGAATGTCATTTACCAGGACTTGCGATATGTGGGTTGTCAATACTCTTGGAGTAATAATCAAGAAAACCGAATTGCAAGCAAACTGGACCGAATCATGGTGAACTCACTATGTATAATGGAGCACGCAGACAGCTACTATCACTCATTGCCTCCAGGACTCTCAGATCATTCTGCTCTACATATGATGGTTCTCCCCGCTCTACCATCCGGGCCCAAACCTTTCAAATATCTGCATGCTTGGGAGGACCACCCTCAATTTACCCAAATAGTTTCTTCAGCATGGAATGGCAATTTTGCAGGCTCCCCAATGTTCAATCTAGTAAAAAAAACTGCAACATTTAAAAGGGATCCTTAAGGTTTGGAATCGAGAGACCTTTGGTAACATTCAAAGTCAACTCGAGTCCACTCAAAAAAGGATGGAGAGAGCACAGGTAGCTACCCTGAGGGACCCACTCAATCCACAGCTCATTCATCTTGAAGGATTAGCAAAGGAGGAATACTTAAGGATGCTAAAAAGGGAGGAATGTCTTTTTTGCCAAAAGTCTAGACAAACATGGCTCAAAGAAGGGGACAGCAATTCAAAATTCTTTTATTCTTCATTGAAAGCCAGAGCAGCGCACAACTCTATCTGTAGAGTTAAACTGGAAGATGGTTCTCTTTCATCAGATCCGGAATTGATCAAGAGCTATGCATCAAATTATTATGAGCTCCTTCTTAACCAACAGTGCTCTTACCCGATTGCAGTCCCCATTCCCCTTGCTAAATTATCTAATGATGGCAGCCTCTCTCTAAGCTTGCCAGTCACGGATGAAGAGATAAAGTCAGCACTTTTTTCTGCAAAGCCCTTTAGTAGTCCTGGACTGGATGGTTTTCCGGCAAGATTTTTCCAACACTTCTGGGCTATTGTTAAAGAGGATTTCATCAAAGCAATCAGATCCTTCTTTGAATCAGGTTTTCTCTTCCGACAACTGAATCACTCCTTCATATCTCTTATTCCGAAGTCCAAGCATGCCGATTCTTTTGATAATTTTCATCCGATTTCCCTTTGCAATTCGGTGTACAAGACAATTACCAAGATTATTGATGTAAGGATTCAAGGTGTGCTCCCCAATATCATCATGCCTAATCAATCAGCCTTTGTGAAGGGCCAAAATATTGTCCACAGTACTATGCTTGCTCATGAACTAGTGAGGTATTTATCTCTTCCTTCTTCTTCGGGCCGCTCTTGCATTAAGGTGGATCTTCGTAAAGCCTTTGATAGTGTGAGATGGGATTTTCTTCAAGAAGTATTAAAAAGCCTCAACTTTCCTGAAGCATGGACTAAATTGATTCTTCAATGCGTAAAGACAGTTTCATTCTCAGTACTTGTTAATGGAAGCCCTTCTGGATTCTTCAATGCAACTTGCAGATTGCGGATCCTCTCTCTCCAATCCTATTTGTTCTAGTAATGAATTCATTATCACTCTCTTGAAGAAGCTATCTCTTCAGGAAGGGTGGGAAGATATATCAACTCCATTCACAATGTCTCTCACCTCTCTTTTGCAGATGACCTTATTATATTTACGGATTGCTCATTGTCTTCAGCTAGCGAGCTTCTCCTCCTATTACAGAATTTCTTTAAAGCATCTGGGCTTCATCTTAACCCACTTAAAAGCCAATTATTCTGCAACTATAACCATGCCTCACTGTCCGCATGCTTGGGAATCCCGATTGGCAGCCTTCCAGTAACACACCTGGGCTTGCCTTTACAATCAGGATATCTATCAAATTCTTCTTGTGCTCCTCTAGTGGAGAAGATGCGAAATAGACTACAAACTTGGGCAGGTCTATATCTCTCAAAGGCAGGGCGGCTAGAGCTTATTAAATCCGTTCTTCTTAGTCTTAGTCACTATTGGACGGCTGGTTTTGCGCTGCCTCGGAAGACTATTAAATCCCTGGAACAAATTTGTAGAAGGTTTTTCTGGGCAGGGGAAGAAGGGAAAGCTAAAATCATGTCAGTCAGCTGGGAAGACATTTGTGTACCAATGAACGAAGGAGGGCTTGGAATTAAGTGCATTGCGGAGTGGAATGAGGCTGCAATGGGCACCAGATTGTGGGAGATTGCCACCTATCATTCCTCTCTTTGGGCTACATGGATGGCAGGACGATATTGTAAAAGAAAGTCTATATGGGAGGTCAAAGTTTCCTCTACAGGCTCTCCTCTTTGGAGAAAGATTCTGAATTCAGTCTCTTGGATTAGAGATCATCTCCAATACATTATATTCGAAGGGAGGTCTATTAATGTTTGGCATGATCCTTGGTTGAAGGGTTTTGGGCTTCATAAACATATCAATGGACAGTCCTTGCTTACCTGGGTCCTCCAAGTGAAGTTTCTGTGGCAGCATTCATTAAAGATGGAATGTGGTGTAAGCTGGCTCGATGGCCTTCAGAATTTGATAATGGTTGGCATGAAATTTCTCAGCTTGATATTGGTGATAGTGGTTCAGACATTCTCGTCTCGACGGGGAGCAAAACAGGTCATATTACTTGCTCTACAGCATGGCAAATGCTTTGGCAGTCTCGCACAACTCTAGACTGGACGAAATCAATCTGGAATCCAATTCAACCTCCCAGGCGCATCTTAATTTGTTGGCAGGCTACCTTGAATAAACTCCCAACTTGTGATAGGCTATTCAGATGGAGGCTTGTGCAATCTAATGTATGTATGCTATGCAACAGACATGAAGAATCATCTGTTCATCTATTTTTAAAGTGCTCTTATGCAGCCTATATCTGGACGACTATGCTTAAGTCTTTGAAGATCCCCAGGGTGAGACACGAGGGGATTGGAGAATTCTAAGTTTGGTTCACAAAATGTGCAACCTCTGATGATGATAAAAAGATTCTTCAATTTATTCTTGTTCTAACATTCTGGACCATTTGGGGAGCTCGAAATGAAAAGATTTTCTGTCACACAGTCCCAAACAGGCCCCTTCTAGTAAGAGTGATCCTTTCTGAAACAAAGGCAAGATTCATTGGGAGTCTTTGTGAGGACTCTGGTTCTCCTTTGTTAAGGCATGTAGGGATCTCTTCGGTGCCCTCTTGGTTCAAAAGACCTCTCTCACTGTCCAGGTGAAATGGACACCTCCCCCTATTGGTTGGGTAAAGGCTAACTCAGATGGATCTCTATCTGAGGATCGCTTTGGATTCGGAGCCATCACCAGAAATTCCTCTGGAGACTGCGTTCAAGCTATTGCAGCAAGAACACGGGCTGCCTCCATTAATCTTTTGGAACTAAAGGGCATTCTCGCTGGATTGCGCCTAAACAGGGGGAACACAAGTAAAGTGTGGTCGGAATCCGACTCCACCACAGCAGTCGCCTGGGCACAGGGTAAGGGAATCATTCCCTGGACTGCCCTCAGGGACCTGCGTGATATCAAGTCTTAGGTGGCGCTACTGATTGACTGGAAGATCTCCCATGTATTCAGAGAAGGCAATAGAGTAGCGGATGTCCTAGCGCATTGGCAATCCCCTCTTGGTTCCACTGTACTCAGCCCCAATCAATTGAATTATGAAATCCAAAAGATTGTTCTTGAAGACAAGGAAGGCCAGTTACAAAACAGAGCTTCTCGCCCTTCTCCACTGAGCTCTTAGCTTCCTCATACCTATTGCAAAAGTAATTTTATTTTTAGCTTTACTTCCTCTTATTGTAAAAGTGGTATATCAGATTATCCATTGGAATTGTCCCATGTCCCTCTGTAACCCCCAACTCTTTGGGTTCTGATGTACATTTTGTAACTCTTATAGATGCAATGAAAATTATTTACCAAGCAAAAAAAAAAAAAAAAAAACCGTGCCCCCCCCCCCCCCCCTCCCCGACTGGTTTTACAACTCTCACAGCTCTTTTAAATGATATTAATTTATATTAAAATTAAATTAAATTTCATATCATCCTGTCTATTCATTTAAATTTATAGTTCTTTCACATAGCAGCTTGTTCTTTCAAATGTGATGTAACCCGCTATTGCACATGAAAAGAAAAAAGACGAGAAGTGTCGGCCAAGGGGTAGTTCCCATGCTGAATTACTTATTTACCTCTATAGTTTGCTGAAAATACCAAAATACCCGGTTGGTGAATTTTTGTCCCCTTTCGTACCACTTTATATATAAAGTAAGCATATAGATAAAGTTGGGTGTTGAAGACGAACAAAAATGTGGTGTGTATTTGTTTAATTAGAAGATTAGGGAAATTAAAAAAAAGGTTCAGCCATAAAAATTGAATTATTCAGACCCTTTTTTCATGACCCTGAGGGTTGAAAAAAAACCCTATTTTCACCACCCCGTTCAGACCTAACAAAAATACCCTTATTTTCACCAGCGGGAAACGGCAATGCCATCCTTGACGGTGCCGGGGAGGGTCTCGTCTTCCCCTCCCCTTCCCAAACCACCTGACCCTCTTGTGCCCCCACCCTTTTTTGCAGCCACCCCAGCTCCTATTTCGTCTCCTTCCTCCTCTTCCCCCTCCCTTCTTGGAACCCATCCCCATGTGGTTTCTTCCCCTGTTCCTGAGGCTCCTCCTCCGTCTGGAGTCCCCCCTACTCCCACCCCCTCCCCCTTGGTCTTCTTTTCTCCTAACCTCCCTCCTCTCCCTCCCCCCACAAAGGACATTGCCTCCTTTTCTCGTGAAGGCTCATCCTTTGCCAAAGGGCTTCTTCCTAACCCATCCTCTGTCCAACATGGTGTCCTCACCAAGGTTGGTCAAAAGATTTGTTAATCCCCATCCTTGCAAGCAGCGTGTAAATATCCCTATTCCTGTTGTTCATGAGGCCAAACCTTGGTAAAGTCTTTTCACAGCTCCAGAGACTCATAGGGTGCATACCTCTTTGGAATTCTTTACTCCGACTATAGATGGTTCACATAAAGTTGCAGTCCTTGAAGAAGATGAAGTAGCAGAAGCTGAAGCTGCTTGGGGAAGCATTCTGGTAGGGTATGTGTGGGGAATAACCCCAATGTACACTCTCTTCCTTCAATTTATAAAGAATCTATTGAAACCCAAAGGAGAACTGCATCTTTCCTTTCAAGGACTGGCTTTTTCATGGTTAGATTCGACCTCGAGGAGGATCTAATTCGTGTACTGGAAGGGGGTCCTTGGTCAATGGTTAATAGGCCCTTTGTTATTCAAAGGTGGAATAGAGACATTAGGCTCGAATTGGAAAGACTTAAATCGATACCTGTGTGGATCAAATTCCGCAATTTGCCTCTCCATTTCTGGTCTAGGACTTGCATTACAAATATAGCTAGTCTAATTGGCACTCCCCTGTATCTAGATTCCCCAACAGCCTCAAGATCACGTTATGCTTATGCGCGTGTATGTGTTGATGTTGAGGCTGACTCAACACTACCTGATGAAGTCTTTGTCGAGGTTCGAAATGGTGATCGCGAGGCAATAAGAGTAACCTATGATTGGAAACCAGAGGCTTGTGCTCATTATAAGACATTTGGCCATGACGAGGCTATATGCTGCAAGAAACCACATTTCATCAACGCTCCCTCTAATACCAATGTTGTTGCAACTGCTCCCTCTAAACCCAATGTTGCTGATGCTATTGCACCCTCTAAACCCAATGACATTGCTGCTTCAGGTGCCACAGAAGGAGTCTGGATTATGAAAGATGTTGCTGCCCTTCCCTTTAATCCCACTGATGTTATTGCTTCGGGAGCCACAGCTCCACAGACCAAAGAAGTTGAGAATCTGAAAGTTCCATTGGTCAAGCGATGCCACACAAAAGGTTGTATCATATGGGGAAGAACCACAAAATAATGATGCAATTGGGGCTGCATCAAAAAATGAAGACTCACTTGGCGAAACTAAAGTTGTTGTTGTTGATCCTTTTCTTCCTTCAACGGAGGCAGTAGTGGTCCACTTGCATGAGGAATGTTGCCCAAAATCTCGTTCTATCACAGCCAAGAGTGTGGAGGAATTCTTTCCTCCTCAATTTATGTTTGACACTCCTCTAGAGCATAGCAAGGGCGAACCCATAAGACTCCAAGTTGTGCTTCATCCCCAAAAGATTAGCACGACATCGGAGACCATAGGGTTGAGGCAGCAATTCAAAAGAAACAAAAAGGCATCACAGCACACATCAAATTCCTTGTTAGATTCTTCAGGACAATCTGGGGATCCAAAACATAACAAGTAAAAAGGCAAATCACAAGTATCCCACTAGGGATCTTCAAAGGCTAAGGCCTTGTATCTTTCCCAATCCAATATAAGTTTTTTGATGGATTGTGTTTTTTTGGAATGTACAAGGATTTAATAGTAAGGAGAAGCAACTCGATGTAAAAAAAATTTGTCTCTTCACTTGGTTCCCATTGTATGTTTGGTGGAAACTAAAGTAAAAGCTCATTTGGACCAAGTGGTGGCTAGTAATATTTTGCAACACTATAAACTGATCAGCCCCAACTCGTCTAGCAGACTGGTTTTTCTGGAATCATCAACTTGCAAATGTCTCAATTATTGCTCATTCATACCAGACCAGTACATACACTGCAAAGTTTCCCCTTTCATTGATTGTCCTGATTATTATGTCACAGTAGTATATGCCTCTATTAACTCCTTTGAAAGGGTTACTCTATGGAATGATATCCATTCACTTGCATCTTGAATAGCAATATGGCTCCTTGCCGGGGATTTCAATGAGGTTTGATATAGTCATGAAAAAAGGGAGGCCAAGGTGCTCATTCTCGAAGGCTATCTAGATTTAATCACTGTAGGCCACTGGGCTTAACTTTTCCTGGTCAAACAATCAAACTACCCGAGTTCTGTGTAATTTTCTTTCAATGTTGTGTTCTCATGTCTCAAGTTGGCCACTTGTTCATCAAACTCACGATTTTCTCTCTTCAATCTCTCGCATTAAAAGAAAAGACAATGCAAATTGCGTATCAGGATCGAATCCTAGTAAACTCCCTGTGGTTGCTACACCATGCAGCCTCCTTTGTCCAATATTTAAGCCCTGGTCTCTCGAATCACTCTCCCTTGAAGGTCTCACTCCATAATTGTGGTTCATTTGGGAAGAAGCCTTTTAACTACTTCAAAATGTGTGAATTTCACCGCACTTTGGTGATCTAGTTAAGCAAGCCTGGCAGACAGATTTTATTAGTTCTCCATTGTTCAAACTTGTCAAGAAACTTCAACATACCAAGCGTATTATAAAGAATTGGGATCTCTCTATTTTCTGACCTTTCTATAGCTCTTTTGCAAGATGCAAATCAGATCTGGACATTGCTCAAAAGGATCTAATGTCTGATCCTCTAAATGCTCAACTACAGACTCATGAGAGGGAGTGTAAGGAAAAATATCTAAACCTCTTAAGATATAATGAATCTTTCCACAGGCAAAAATCTATTCAAACTTGGCTCTCAGAAGGGGATAGAAATTCCCATTATTTTCATGCTATGACAAAGGCCAGAATAGCGAGAAACTCAATCCGATTAGTTCAAAAGCAGGATTTTCAGTATTCCTCTGATCCGCAAGACATTATTAACCACGGGGTGGACTTCTTTTCATCTCTTCTTAATCATAAGGGGTCATCTCTTGTCCCATCTCTTTCGGCATCTCGTAAGCTTTCATGATCCGATCAAGAGGCCCTTTGCACCCCTGTATCCTCAAAGGAAATTAAAGATGCACTATTTGCCCTCAAGCCTCTAAGCAGCCCGGGTCCTAATGGTTTCTCTGGGGGATTCTTTCATTTCTTTTGACCTATTATTTCTGATGACTTTTTAGCTGGCATTTCCTCCTTTTTCAGATCAGGATACCTACTTAAATAGGTGAACCACTCCTTTATTTCTCTCATTCCAAAGACTAGAAATGCAGTTTCATTTAAAAATTTTAGGCCTATCTCACTATGTAATGTTATTTACAAAATCATTACAAAAATCATGGCTAATCGCCTTCAATTGGTTTTGTGGAGCCTAATTGATCCAACTCAGTCAACCTTTGTGAAGGGGAGGAGCATAGTACATAGTATCTTATTGGCTCACGAACTCTCGAGATATCTCTCTCTTCCATCTTCCGAGAGGCATGCTTGAATCAAAATGGACCTTCGTAAGGCCTTCGACAACGTCATATGGGATTTCTTAACCGAAGCTATGAAGGGTCTGAATTTCCCAAATTAGTGGATCCTTTGGGTGACACAATGCATCCAGACAGCATCGTATTCAATTCTAATCAATGGTAGCTCGCGTGGTTTCCTCCCTTCAAATTGTGGTCTCAGGTGTAGATACCCCAATTTTGACCGTCCAGAGAGACAGAAATACTTCAAATAACACACGGAAATATCCCACAATTGGACATCCAAGTAGAGAACCAAAGGTTCGGTGAACCTAAACCCTAACCCTAGCCTTGACCTAAACCTAAACCGGAAACCCTAAACCCTAGCCCTAAGCCCTAAACCGGAAAACCCTAACCCTAACCCTAGCCTTGACCTAAACCTAAACCGAAAACCCTAAGCCCTAAACAGGAAAACCCTAACCCTAGCCCTAAGCCCTAACCGGAAAACCCTAACCCTAGCCCTAACCTAAACCCAAACCCTAACCCTAACCCTAGCCCCGACCAAAACCAGAAAACCAGAAACCCAAAAACCCTAAGTCCCTGGCTAGGGGTGGCTAGACCTAACTAGCCGCCCCATCCCAGGCGGCTAGTTAGCACTAGCCGCCCCCCTGGCTGACTTTGGACCAGCTCCCTGGATGGGACATAAAGCAGTATTAAATGCTGATTATTGCGGCGGGTCATGACCTTTAGCCGCCCTATCTTGGCCGGATCAACCCAAGTAACCGACCCAAGCCACCGCCTGTCAGAGATGGGATGTTTGACAGGTTATGATAGGGGCGACTACCAGGAAGTAGCTGCTCCATCCTGGGCTGCTAGTTGGCACTAATCGCCCTTCACCTGGTCTCTGACAGAAGAACCAGAGAATTAATGAGGGGTCTAATCGAAGCCAACCCACTCTATTACCCCCTGGACATTCCCGTGCCTTTCTTTTACTATAAATAGAGGAGGTCCCCAGCCTTAACAACAACAACATCACCAATTCAAAACAACCATTCAACACCAACATCCCACAATCCACATTCCCTTTCCCCACTAGAAATCCCAAGAGAGAGAGAGAGAGAGAGAGAGCCCCTTTTGTGAGAGAGAATACCCATTTCCCTACATAAAATACCCTCTCATCCCACCCTCTAGAAACCCAGGCTAAACCTAGCTTAGCCCCTGTCCAAAACCAAACCCATTTCCTACCGAAGTCCTGCCCAAACCTGACCAGGCCCCAGACGGCTAAACCCTAGTAGCCGCCCCTGACCAGACGGCTCAAACCCACTAGCCGCCCCATATACACACCCCACTTACACCCCCTATGTCCCAAGACTCCTTTAGTCAAGCCACGGACTATCCGTGTCTCAGAGCGGAGACCCCACAAACTCCCCACGTAGGCGATCAAATCCAACCCCACCCCTTTTCCTGCTTTTTAGAAAAAGCAGGTGGCGATCAAACAAACCCCCTGAATCCTCTTGAGCCGCTATCGGGCGCCTCAACCAGGAACGACACCCCTCACCCTTCCGAGAAGACGATCCGACCGAGCCCGCCAGGGCACGCATCCGATCCGAATCCTCGAAGAACCCCCACACACAGCCACCGCGCACCCGCGCACCGCCGGGACCCTTTCCGACAGCACCGACAACACAATGCGGCTATTCGGAGACCTTCCTGACGACATACCGACAAATCTGGCGATCACGGTGGGACCTCCCTCGTGAAAAACAACAAAAGGTAATCCCCTTCTGCCCCCTTTTACAAGCTTGACTAGAATGCTATCAACCCTCTAGGAAGGTTAGACTTTCCCACCCCTCGAATCAGTTCCACCTCTAATTCGCATCACAGCATCATTTACTGCTTTGTAAGCCGCACACCGCTGCGCAATCCTTTACTGCTTTGTAAGCCGCACACCGCTGCGCAATCCTTTACTGCTTTGTAAGCCGCACACCGCTGCGCAATCCTTTATTGCTTTGTAAGCCGCACACCGCTGCGCAATCCTTTACTGCTTTGTAAGCCGCACACCGCTGCGCAATCCTTTACTACTTTATAAGCTGCACACCGCTGCGCAATCCTTTACCGCTTTATTTACTGCTTTATTGCATTTGTCCCCCTAAATCATTTCACACGCATCATGGAATCCCGCATAGAGGAGGAGATACTAGAGGAAAGAATCCACCAAGAGGGTCAGGCCACGCAATTCCTGACCCATCTAGAGGAAAAGATGGCCAGTCTAGGATACCAATCCGTAGAGGACATATTTCATGACCTCGCCGACTACCGCCAGGTCAAAACCCTAAGACAGGAGGCCCCTGTCGAAACCCCTAAGGCCATTCCCAAGACCCCATTCACGCCCAGTCACTCGGTCAACCCGAGCGTCTTTCCGTTCACCCCCCTTTCCCCCGCGAATCCAATATTCCCAGCCGTTTCCACCCCAGGCCCTTACTAGGCCACCCCAAACTCGGGACCGCTAGGCAGCCCTCCCAGGGGAGAAACACTGGATGAAACCATCCAGAGAATCCTCTCCGAGACTGGTCCCTCAGCCCCCAAACACATGTCTCTACATAACCTGAGACAAATCCTGTCAGTTCACCTACCGGAGGGATTCAAAATCCCCAAATTCCACCGGTATAACGGTCGTGGAGACCCAGACATTCATTTAACTGCCTTTTATCTAGACGCACGCCCATTTCTAGATAATCAACCTCTGCTAGTCTTCCTCTTCCAGAAATCATTGGAAGGAGAAGCACTACAATGGTTCTCCACCCTCCCTGTAGATCACTTGTCAAACTTCTCGGTTGTAAGCGAGAAGTTCTTGGGCCGCTACGGTTATCAGAGGATTAGAACCCCCTCTATTTCGGATTTAACCATAGAGAGAATGAGGCCTAGGGAGGAATTTGAGCAATACGTGTCTCGGTGGCGTACACTTGTCCACTGAACCGGCCTGCAACTCACAGAATGTCAAGAAATTGACATTACAGAGCCTGAGTCCAGAACTCCATACGAGCATTTCGTACGGAGACTGTACTACGTAACAGCTTCTAATTGACCGCCACAACAGGATTTCCCGTTGTGCAGCCCCAGTAATCCAATCCCAGTCCCCACCTATCAGCCACAGGGTTGGACAACCGCCTCATAAGGCACAAACCCCCACGGTAGAGGGGATTACAAGACAAGTTTCGGCACTCTACCTGAACGAAGTGCGTGTACCTGATCAAGGACCAGCCCCGAGACAGTATACACCTGGTCCTTCTGGATATGTGCTGCCTCAACAAGCTACTTATTTTAATACTTTTTCTCCTCAATCCGTACCCACTTCCGTGCCGTTACAACAACACCCTATAATCCAAAACCCTATCAAACCCCTCCTCCCATTCCCAGAACAAATACCTGAGTCCATCTCAATTCATCCCATGGAGGGAGGTCCAATCCGACCATTGAACCATTTCTCCCAGACACAGCCTAGTCAAGCCTATAGTGATAGAGCCAAAGTTCCCATTGTCTATGCCCCTATTCTACATGAAACACAAACTTTTGTTCCCCGGCAACCACTTCAAAGGAAATACACTGCTATCCCACCCCCATCATCCTATGAGTCTCTGGCACCTGAAATCATAGAATCTATAGAATGTCCCAAGCAGGACTCAGATGATGATGAAGAGTTTTTGGATGGAGAACTATTGGAACTCTTTTACCCTACTCCCATACAACCTGAATCCACCATCCAACCCTTAGACCAGACTGAGGTTGAATATCCATTAACCATAACTGCTCAAGATCCAATCATATCATGGCCTATTGAACCCATCTTAACCATCTCAGATGACTCGGATTCTGACTCATCACGTTCTGAGATTGACCTAGATCCGGTTCAACCAATTGTGCGTATCATCGAATTAGAACCACTTATATTTAAAAATGCACAATTTGAGGGAGCAGTCGAACCATCCCAATTGCCAGATCCACTTGACTTGCCACCCCATATGTTAGAGGAGCTCCCTCCGGATTCCCCCGTTATATCCAAATCAATTATTTCTGATCTGATCCATATGCCCCTAATTGCACCAATTAAGGAGTCTTTACCTCCACCATCATTAGGACCTCAGCATTATGATGAACTGTGCTCCCTTGCACCTGTTCAGTAAGTAGTCGCCTCTGTGACCTGTTTTTACATATCCACATCTTTGTTGACTGACCCCTCTATGAGGGATCATCCTCTTTCTGCTGAGGATCTATGGCAGATCAAGCGCCACTCGCGCTTTCGACATCATTCAAGCAGTGTTCCTTTGAAACTGCTTCAATTTGAGCCTCCATAGAAGACTCACCATGCACCATCATTTTCTGGAGGCCATCCTCCAGCACTGTACATTATTTTCCCTTTCAGCATGTTGTTTGTTTACTGCTTTCTTTAAATTCAAAATCCAAAAAAATCGACTATGTTAAAAGCTCAAAAAAAAAGAAATTTCCTTTACAAAGTTTGTTTATTTCGGCTATTATGCATGCATTTAAAAGCTTTCATCAAAACAAAAACAAAACAAAAAAGGTCACTTATACATATTTAGTTTATTTCAATTATGCCCTCCACTTTTAAGTTTTTAAAATATATAAACAAAAAAAGGGGTACAAGAAAAAGGGAAGGAAATTAGGGAGATGGTGCCCAAGAAAATCATGCCATCAAGACAGCCCCATCCAAGGAAGTTGCAACCCACATGGGAGGGACCCTATGTGATCACCCATGCCTATTCCGGGAATGCCTACCGCCTGGTAGATGCTGAAGGAGTCGAGGTTCCAGGTTCGTGGAACGCACTTTATCTAAAAAAATTCCATGCATGAATAGCTTTCAATACTTAAGAACTATTATTCTTCCTTCCTGCGATTTCCAGCGTTTAGTACTTGATGATAGAATTATAAGACTCTCAAAGATAAACTCGTATCTATTTGAACACATCTCCGCCAAATCATGCCGTTTCCTTCACACACGTATAACTGGACTAGATTCACCTGAAAGAAGAGAAATTGCCTACCCCGTAGACTGGGACAATTTAAAACCCCCAAAGCAAAACATCCCTTATTTCCGCCCCACTCGTATTAACCCTAGGTCAAAATAAGAAGTTACCTAGACCTAGCATATGTCCCAAAACTGGCTCTGGCACTATGCAAACACTTCTAGAGGGGAAGCATGAAAAGAATCGGGGTGAAAAATAGAAGAGCCCCCCCTCAAATAAAAAAAATCAGGCAATGAGAGGCCAACAAAAGAAAAATAACACCCAAGTGAACGGGTTAAACTCTCTACTTTAGCAGGCTTTCACGCCTTTACGCACGGTATATGCTAGACAACGGCTATACCAGTACAGGTCCAAACAACGGACTGTACTTTCTATCCAAAATAAAGAAGTGATAAAAAGAAGAAAGCCAGAGGGACCTAGATAGTAAGACATGTGCTAGACTGGGACAATTCTAAAATATTGCCCGAAAGGAAGATATTACTCTTACCATTCCCCCCCTCCTTTTTATTTTTCGCAATGGGATTCTAAATTGAACTACGTCTGCCGGGAAAGGCGAAATTTTGACCAAAGGTAGATCATGTCCAGATTTACAACTACACACACTCACATGAGTTCACTTAGAAACTTGCCTATCCAAGAGAAGCTTATTTGACTCGACTCTTGGTACACTCATGGATTTTTTAGCATGTTTAGAATAATACGATTAAGCATCTGAAAACCATGAACCTAGAAAAATCGACACCTCAGGCTTATACCGTTCAAATACAATCCTGGTTTGGACATGGGTGACGGCAAGGGCTCCTCCACAGGGACTTGATGGATTGTAGCCCTTGACAATTCAAGCAAGAAAGAGCTCGAAAGTCAGTGCAGGGGCACAATCCGGACAGATTTAACACTTGGTCCATGGAATGAATGTTTTTATAGGCCCCGAAGGTTGAAACGGCCACAAAGACTTTCAGCGGCAGCAGCAGACAGGAGCAGCAAAACCAAATTGCCCCAGGCAGGGAGCGGCTTAACTCGACTAGCCGCCCCTAGTTTACACTAGCCGCCCCTGGCCTTTGTTTCCGGTGAGGATGCCCCAGGCAGGGGGCGGCTAAACCTAACTAGCCGCCCCTTACTGGGTGGCTAGTTTACACTAGCCGCCCCTTGCCTGCATCCATTTCAGCTATGTCAGCCCATATCTAATCAACTCTTCAACACTTCTTTACCTATAAAGATCAATTCTTTCCAAAACCTGCATGTACACATTTCATACACATATTCATACACAAAACATATATAGATACCATGCTAAAACAATTATATATCAAAACCCTACATCCATTCATGAATCAAACCTATAAAAACCAAGATTCACCTACGCGCACATACGTATCCAAAATCCATGCTAAACTACTCTAAACCATGCATACAAAACAAGAAATTAAATTGTCCCACCAAAACCATAAACATAGATTGTTCTTCTAAAACCTAAGAGAGTGTATAAAAAAGGAATCTTGTCCACTGAGAGCTTCAAAACTTCGAAGTCTTGAGCTATACTTCACCAAAATAATCACTTGAGTCAAAAAGAAAAGAAGAAAAGCATGAATTCCTTGCATATACACCATTCTTCTACCTAAAACCAAGACACAAGGAAGCTATACCTCGGCGTATCGTCATCCGCTGGAGGCTGAGTGGGAGGAACATCCTGGCTTGGTTGAGAAGGGAGCGGTGGCCGAGGAGAGGACAGAACCTCTAGAACGTCAGGAGCGGCGGGAGTCTCTCGAACCGAAGACGCGGCCCTCGCGTATATCCCACGACTCCGAGATGCCGAAGGACGAGAAGTACGGCTAAAGGTGGCCCCAGTAGCCAAGGAGGCCGAGAGAGAATGGTCAGGCTCAAGCGGAAGAATGTCGAGGTCCGCCTCGGTCATAAAGACCCCTCCAACCAATTTCCCCCTCATAGTCGCCTCCCAAAGACGGACTTGCTGCATATCTCTATCTCTCCTCTCCAATCTCTGTCGGAGGCGACTCTCTGTCCCTCTAGCCCGATCCTCGGCAGCCCTCAACCTCTCCTCCAACTCCCGCGCCCTCGCCTCTGACGCCCTGAGCGCCTCCCGATCCCTGTCCCCGGCCGCCTGGAGAGAACGAACCAAGTCCCCCATCAAACCTCCAGGGACGCCCGCTGAAGCCTCTAACTCCGACACCCTCATCTGGAGGGAGTCCCTCTCACGGCCTAGGGTAATGAAACCCTCCTCTCTCAAAGCTATCATAGACCTCAGCCGGTCCGTCTCCTCCTCAGCCCGAGAAGCCCTACCCCTCGCCTGGCCCAGCTCCATCCGTGTGGCCGTCAATTCACTCCGGGCCGCATCTAACTCCCTCGTCAGCTCGAGCTCTCGCTCGGAAACCATGGAAGGAGGAGGGGCGGAAGAAGAGGAAGCACCGTCGGCCCTCGCTCTCGACAGAGCATCCACCTGAGCCTCGAGGACTCGGACCTGGTCCTGCAAGCGTCCTCTCTGTACCCGCAACACCTCTATCTGCCTGGCCCGCGCTTGGAGGTGCTCATTGGCGGTCTTGTGCCTCTTCTCCATGTCATTCAACTCAACCTACAAAAGCAAATACCATTCAGAAAATATTCAAGCAAAGGAGAACGAGGAAGAGAAGGAGGGTTTTCAAACTTACGTAGGCATCCGGAATCTCCTCCTCCATCGTCCCGAGGATACCTGCATACTCCTGACGATACCAAGCTAGGTATTCGTCACTCGAAATCACCTCAGGACGACGCTCCACCAAGACGCCTCGGCTCATCCATCCCGCCACATATGTAGCGTAATTCCTCGGGAGATTCGTGTCCCGAGGAATCCCAGCCACCGGAATCGAGGGGCACCGCGGCAGAGGATCGGGCACCCACTGATGATAGCCAAGCTGGTGGATGACCCGGCTGATCACATGGAACACGACCTCATTGAAGTAGATCAACCAGACGTCTAGCGCCAGAGCCTCGGGAACCTCTCCGAAGTAAGGCCTCCACGTCATCTAAAAAAGCATCGAAAGATAGGAAGAGCGCTTAGTCAAAAGAAAACCAAATACAAGCCAAGGAAGTTCGAAGAAAAACTTATACCTCTTCCTCCGACAAGACGCGGAAGGCCTCTCGGAAGTGGGCAAGGCGGTGCAAGCGAGAAGACCCCCGGGGTTCCCATCTCATAGCCCAAGGGAGGGCATGATCAAAAGGAGCCAAAGTCGGGCGGTCGATGGCGAAATGCTCGTACCCGAAGACCTAGCAAAGCAAGAGGGAAATTATCATGATCAAAGTGAGCTAAACCAAGAAGAAGACACTTACCACTTACACATACCTGAAGAAATGGCATGGAGCCGCCAAGGTTCTTTCCCCCGACCCTCTTGACCTTCTTCGAGAGCTCCGCAAATAGATGGGCAAGCATCGCCGCTCCCCAAGCATATCGTCCCATACCCTCCAAGTCCCTCATCAGCAGGAGAGAATGAGAAGAAACCTTATCGGAGGCCGTCGAGAAGAGGACCCGGCCGAAGAAGTAAAGAAAAAACGCCCTCAACTCCCTCCGTGCCCTCTGTGGGCATGCGGCCGCCTCTCTCACCTCGATCATCACCCGCCTCCTCTCAAAGCTAGCTGCAGCTTTGCCCTTCTGACGCTCTGTAAAGGAACCGAGGCCATACTGCCCCGAAAGCCTCCCCAAAGGGATCCGGTTCAGCGTCCGCTCCCGCTCCACGAACTCCCATTCCCCGATCAGCTCTCGAAAAAGCCCCCTGTAGTCCGCAAGGGTGACCGCAATCACTGCCTCCCCCAAGACCGGAAGGCCAGTGATCCAATGGATGTCCTCGAGCGTCGGCATGACAGCACCGGTAGGGAGGATGAACGTACAACTCTCTGGGTCCCATCTCTCCGCCAATACCTCCACATATGGGCGATGGACGTGGAACGGCTCGATCAAAAAGAAGGAGCGGAAGCCCGCCCCATCCACTAAGCTCCTCTCCTCCTGCCCCAAGGCATCATACCACCTCTTCGTCCCGTGCCATAAAGCCCGGATACTATTCGGCCGCTACAAACAAACGAAGAAGAGATGGGTTAGTTAAAAAAATCAATCAAGAGGTGAGAATCCAAAATCTATGAATTCATTTTAAACCATGCTTAGCAAATAAAACTTCCATATACTAAAATAAAAGACCAAAGCATGAAAATAAGAAACTACATATGACCACGCATGCAAACAAAAATATATCATCCCACCGTGGTCACCACTCACACTCTTTCTCACGGCACGGCCTATCATGCTTATGTACTTTCCCTAAACATGCCTAAAAAATATAGAAAGCACTCGAACCCATGAAATGCATGCATACACTCCCTCATGCCATACCACGATCAAACACGTACGAAATCACATACACGTGGAAAAGTATCGCATGCAAGCATATTAGCTATATCATTTCTCTCTCCTTTATATGCATATAACAAACATGGATATATATATAGAAATTGTCCCCCTCCCTATAAAAACAAACCCGTCTCAGCATGCTTACACATCCCACCGTGACTAACTTATACACAAGCATGCCTATTTAAACACACATATACGAGTATAATACACATATACAACCTGTTCATACCAACCAAAACACAAGCATATACACCAAAATAAAAAGGTTAAGACTAAAAGGTTAGGAACATACCACGGCCCGTGTGAACCCAAGAGCATCCACCTCGGCCTTGTCGGGATCGTCCATCCCGTTGTCGTCCTCCTCCTCATCCTCCTCGAACACGGCCTCCTCGGCCTCAGCCCCAACACCAACACCGGCCTCTGCAGCCCCGGTGCCCATACCCTCGGCCTCCCCGGCCTCATCCCTAGCCTCTCCTATCCCCTCCACCCTCCCCACGCCGGAGATAAACTCCGCAAAGGCCCCCATAGCCCTACTCTCCTCCTCCTCAGCCCTGGCCTCTGTGGCCTCCCTATCCAACATCCCAACGAGGGCATCCAACGACGCCCTCACATCCTCGCTAACTCCCTCGACCCCTACCCCCTCGGTTGCACCCTCAATCGATCCTCCAACCCCCGAAACCACTCCCTCGACCGCCACCGATCGATCCTCACGCCTTCTCTTGCGTGTATAGCCTATCATACTTCCCCCTACCTCCGGGACAGCCCCCGAAGGCAAATCCCCGACCTCACCCACGCCGATGTCCGCCGGCGACACCTCCGTTGTACCCGTACCCTCTCCCACGGCCTCGACCTCCGGCCTATCGCTCTCCGATGATGAAGAGCTCGGGCTACGCTCTCCACGAGCCACCCGTGGTCGTTTTCCCCTTGAAACGATTGCCTTCGACCTCGTCATCTTCCTCGATTTAAAAAGAAAAAGGAGAACCCAAACCTAGGGTTTCGAAATCAAGAGAAAGAGAAAGATTGAGGTTGAAATGGAGGAAAGAAAGGCAAAGAAATTAGGGTTTTTGAGTTTGAAACCGAAGAGAAGAAGAGAGGAGGGAAGAGAAACCGTTTTAAAAACGTATGGAGAGAGAGAGGGTCTTTTCGGTTATAAGGGACCCAGTCTAGGGGCGGCTACACACGAGTAGCCGCCCTCTCTCGGGCGGCTAGTTAGCACTAGCCGCCCCTCCCAGTTATCCACTTTCACTTAAAACCCCTTTCCAATATCTTTTTCAGCCCTAAATTTCAAGGTTTTCCATACCAAACAGCCATGTATTGGCTTATTTCCAGACACTACTTGATCAAACACGACTTTCCTGAAGTTTCGCCACACTTTCAGCACCGTTCGAATTCAAATTTCTTCAGTTCTGGTTCTTTTCCAGAGTTCTTATCCTTCGGATGATCCAATTCACCCAACTTAACTTTTACTTACTTTCTATCGGTGATATCCCCTCCTTGCTGAGTTTTCCCAAGCACGGGAATGGTAGGCACGAGGAAATTGACGCTGGGCTGCTTCGCGCACGATAGCTAAGAACCCCGACAGCGGGTTGGATCACTTACCATTTACTTTTCCCCGCCTTCCACCTGGATCATCCATTCGGCTAAAAATTCTAAGTCAAGACCTAGCCCCTGACAGTCTAAATCAACTCCCCGAATAGTACTGTTCGTGTTGGCATAAACTCTTGAAGGTCGGGCCGGCCAAAATAGGGGTCTTTCCTTATCATCGGTCGAAGTCTTTCCTGCTTCGCACAAAGACTCCGTCCAATAAGGGACATCAGGCAGGGGGATCCCCTCTCCCCCCTCCTCTTTGTCATAGTGATGGAAGTTCTATCAAGAAGTATTGAAAAGGCTGTATAGAAAAGAAAGATTGGCTAATACATCAAGACAACTTTGAACGTCTCGCAACTTTGTTTTGTGGACGATTTAATGTTATTTTTGGATCCCACCTCCTCTTCTGCATCAACCAAGAAAGAGCTCTTCGACTGGTTCTCTAACATCTCCGGTCTTCATCTCAATCCATCAAAAGCAAGCTCTTTCTTAGTTCATCAAATGAGGAATTCTCTCAAACCCTTGGCATCCAAAGCCAATCTCTTCCGGTTAACTACCTAGGCCTACCTTTATTCGGAGGGGATCTAACTCATCAACTATGTCTTCCTCTTATAGACAAGATTCGTGCAAAAATGCAATCTTGGTCTGCCATTTTTCTTTCTAAAGCGGGAAATATGGAATTGATGAAGTCAGTGCTCTTCAGTCTAAGCATATACTGGACTTCGGCTTTCGCTTTGCCTAGGCCTAGGAATGAGAAGAATCACCACCTAAAATGAAGCGAGCATAGGGGCAAGGTTTTGGGAGGTTGCCACTAACCACCATTCTCTATGGGTGCAATGCATGAGGAAAAAATATCTTAAATCTAAGAATATATGGTCAATCAATACCAAATCATCCCAATCTTGGGTTTGGAATCAATTATTAAAGGCCCTTAGATGGATTAAACCAGATGTAAGATATATCATATTCAAAGGTAAACATATTTCTTTATGGTTCGACCCATGGCTACAAGGAATGTGTCTCCATGAACATTTCAATGAATCAATACTCTTATATTGGGGCCCCCGTGATCAAGCTACAGTTAGTGCTCTGATACGTGATGGTAAATGGGTTAAACCTCCTCGATGGCCGATCAAATTTGAAGGAATCTAGGAGGAAATCTCAATGTTAGATGGTGGTGGCCTTGGTGAAGATGTTATTATCTAGACAGGGCACAAAATTGTCAGCATCTCCTCTTCCTCGGCTTGGAATCACCTGAGCCATCTTCGCCAAGTCTTGACTGGTGTAAGACAATATGGCAAACTTCTTAGCCCCCTCAATATAGCTTCCTCTATTGGCAAGCTACATTGAATAAACTTCCTTCATTGGATCGGTTGCTTAGCAAAGGGCTAGTTTCAGAGTCCCGCTGCTCTCTCTATTGAGTAGAACAAGAAACCATCTCCCACCTCTTTATTCACTGTTCTTACTCTGCTTTTGTCTGGAACACCATTTGTAAGGCTTTGGGTTTTAGATTTGTTAGATCAAGTATTCTCCAAAACATATGATGCAGATTTCAAAGAAGGGTATTTCTGAAGCTGAAAGGAAGGTCCTTCATTTTATCATTGCAAAGACCATGTGGGCTATCTAGATTGAGAGGAATTCCAGGGTGTCTCGCTCTCAATCAATCCATTAACACTGGTTAGTCTGTAAGGTGCTTGAGAAAGGTCGTTTCTTGTTCAGAAACAAGACATTCGAGGCTCCAATAACCCCCTTAACAGCCAAAATGTCGACCATCTTTGGTATGCATTTCATAGAGAAGAGCACTTCCATTCAAGAGGTTTGATGGCTACCCCCCCTCCTGGCTGGTTGAAAGCAAACTCTGTTGGGTCTATCTCCGATGATCGTTTAGGTTATGGGGCATTGATTCGAGACCATCACAGGGACTGTTTTGAGGCTTTATCAGCAAGAACAAGAGCCTCCTCAATCAATTTGCTTGAGCTTAAAGGGGTGGTTGCTGGTATAAGCTAAGTATTGTGCATGGGGCCTCTAAGGTTTGGAGTGAGAGTGACTCTATAACAGCCATTGCATGGTCACAAGGGAGGGGAACAATCCCATGGTATTCTATAAGAGATCTACGGGTACTTCACAATTTTGTGGGTCAATTGCAATTATGGAAAATGTCACATGTATTTAGAGAGGGTAACAGTGCTGCTGATTAGCTTGCGGCCACACAGTATGAAATTGGTGTCACATGGATTCACCCGGAGTAGTTCAATGATGTATTTCTCGAGCACTTATCGTATGACAAAGTGGGTAAAGTCCAGTTGAGAAGAAGTTAATCAGCAACACATCAAGTTTGTAATGGAGGTCTCTAGTCTTTATTTTGTATTTTGGTATAGGCATTGAAAAGCTTACTTCTCCTTTCAAACTCTCTGTAATTCCTCCTTCTTTGTACATTTTCTTCCTTTCTTCAATATAAATCAATTACCCAGCAATATATATAAATAAATAAAATAAAAATTTAAGGGTTATTTTTGACTTTTTATGTTAGGTACACCGTGCAAACTGTGTTTTCTAACCATACCGCACAGAAGTGAACCGTGTAGTATGTTTGTGGTGGACCTTGTGCAAGTCCTTCAAGATAACTATAATGGAAAAATATACACTCAGAGTCTCGGAGATTGACATGTGATTGCCCTATTTTTGTTCTTCCTATATGTTTGGGGATCCAATTGGGTGAGTTTGTTCTATCATTAGGGAGATGCATTTTAGCTTTGCCTTCAATTCATGCAATCCCTTTTGTATATTCGTTTATAGTTAATGGAACACTACAAGAAAAAGCACTTTTTGCGACGGTTTTTTGCGACGGCTCACAAAAACCGTCGCAAATGCTTGTAATTTTGACGGTATTTTTTTTCGGTCGCAAACACCTTTTAGCTTTTGCGACGACTGCATTGAACTGCAGTTAAAAACACATATTTGCGACGGGTAAATGTGACCGTCGCGAATGATTCATTAGTTGCGACGTGAACGTGTCCGTCGCAAATACTGAAATTCAATCCAACCGTCCATTTTTAAGTTGTGATCAGAACCGTTTGATCTGTCTGTATATATATTTAAAAAAAACAAAGCAACCCCAGATTAAACCCTAAAAAACCCTAAAAACCCAAACACACGAACACGTTCGTCTTCGATCACCGCCCGTCTGATCTTCGCTCATCGTCGTCACCGTCGCTGTCCGTTTTGATCACCGCCGTCACCGTCATTGTCCGCTTCGATCACCGCCGTCACCTTCGCTGCCTGTTTCGATCACCGCTGTTGCCGTCCGATTCGATCACTGCCGTCGCCGTCTGCTTCGATCACTACCGTCACCGTCTGATCTTCGATCATCGCCATCACCGTCCGCTTCGATCGAACCGCCGTCGCCAGGTGAACCCATCCACTCCTCTTTTTTGCCCTTCATGAGAAACCCTAGAATGAAGTTTATTGATTTTCTTTTGTTTCGACTTGATGGGGGTTTATATTATTGTTTGGGGAGTTAATTAACATAATAACATGTCACAGGAAGATTCAACAGGTTTATCAGCAGAAAAGCCATAGGACCAGTTTGGTAAAGCCTTGTCGAGCATCAAGATTCTAATTCTGATGGATTCTGTGAAGGTTTATAAATGCTGTTTTACTTGGTGATCCAACTGGAAGAGTATAAAGGTTACATGTTGAATTAGTACTCAAATCTATACTACTACAATGTCAATTCTCCAAACCCATAATCCATGTGACCTCACTTTACTCTTGGGTCTTGGATAGAATCACAGATTTGTTTCAGGTAATTCTCAAAAATTTTATTTATAGCAATACAATTTATTTAAAAAAAAAACTCAAGTTACAATCCTTATGGATTCATCTGATCCAAAGTTTTTTTTAGCTAATATTAGAGTTCCTCTTCATAAAAAAAAAAAAAAAACTGCATGTTTAGCGCTGAAGCAGATAAGAGAGTTAAATAAATCATAGAAAGATAAATTGGAAGTGATGAAGTGTGTTAAGTTAATGATTTAGGTGTGCATAAATAATTTGCTAATGGATGACATAATCATTCCCATGGTGGGAAAGAACGTGGGGATTCAGCATCGAAGAGATGCTCATATTTTAAATTAGTACTTGTTTTCCCTGGTTGATGTTCTTAATTTATACATTTAACAAAAGGGCAATGACACACTTAATTCATTTTGCAGTTGCGTTTACCGTCGTCACATCATGTGTGAAATTAACTACTACAATATACGTCCGCTCTGCTTTGACTGAGTGGTTGATCTGGATTCCCCTCCTCTCAAGAGGGATCCGGGTTTGAGCCTTGATGGCCACCCAAAAATGTGAACCCCCATATTTGTTTGGATACCAAAATTTTTGAATTTCAAGTGGCAAAAGTGAAAAACTGTTAGCTTTTTCTTTAAACAAACTAAAGTGGGTTTTAAAGCAGGACCTTCTACAATATGGGAACTAATCAAAAGCACTATAGCTGATGTTGATTAGATGCACATATGAGCTTTGTTTATGTGGTCTATCTTGTTTGATTAAATTAATATATGATGGGGTCGACGTTGTCGGAGTAGAAATAACATGTGATTGATTGATTAATATTAACATATAATATAATTAAAAAAACGTTAGTATTTCTTTCTTTCTTTTGCTTTTCATCCATGCTGATGGCCATCATTTTTTGAGATGGATGGATAAGGTCTTAATCATGGTGTTAATTAACATAATAACATAAGTCACAGGAAGATTCAACAGGTTTATCAGCAGAAAAGCCATAGGACCAGTTTGGTAAAGCCTTGTCGAGCATCAAGATTCTAATTCTGATGGATTCTGTGAAGGTTTATAAATGCTGTTTTACTTGGTGATCCAACTGAAAGAGTATAAAGGTTACATGTTGAATTAGTACTCAAATCTATACTACTACAATGTCAATTCTCCAAACCCATAATCCATGTGACCACACTTTACTCTTGGGTCTTGGATAGAATCATAGATTTGTTTCAGGTAATTCTCAAAAATTTTATTTATAGCAATACAATTTATTTTTTAAAAAAAAAACTCACGTTACAATCCTTATGGATCATCTGATCCAAAGTTTTTTTTAGCTAATATTAGAGTTCCTCTTCATAAAAAAAAATACTGCATGTTTAGCACTGAAGCAGATAAGAGAGTTAAATAAATCATAGAAAGATAAATTGGAAGTTATGAAGTGTGTTAAGTTAATGATTTAGGTGTGCATAAATAATTTGCTAATGGATGACATAATCATTCCCATGGTGGGAAAGAACATGGCCATTGGGGATTCAGCATCAAAGAGATGCTCATATTTTAAATTAGTACTTGTTTTCCCTGGTTGATGTTCTTAATTTATACATTTAACAAAAGGGAAATGACACTTAATTCATTTTATAGTTGCGTTTACCGTCGCCACATCATTTGTGAAATTAACTACTACAATATACATCCGCTCTGCTTTGACTGAGTGGTTGATCTGGATACCCCTCCTCTCAAGAGGGATCCAGGGGGGAGCCTTGATGGCCACCCAAAAATTCTATCATATGCTTCATTTTGATAATCTTTGATAAGGGAGATTAGAATATACATATATACTAGCCATATTTGTTCAACCCTGTTAGGGTGGCATTGGTGATTTTAAGAGTTACCTTCTGTGCTGAGTATAACATGATTAGTAAGTTTTAGAAAATTTTATTGTGGATTCTAGTAAGATGGTTTCTGGGGGTATATCAGTGTTCATATTCTCACACTACTTCTATTTGAACCCCTCTACCTCTTTCACTCCACATATTTCCCCAAGTTCACAATTTCATGATTTGTCTATGGGCTGTCTTTAGCTTATGTAATTATTCTTAATCCTTGGGGAATTCTCTGTTGACTTATATTTCTATTGTTATTACTTCTGTTTTCTTTCTTTCCTTCTGATATTTTTTAATGATTGAGGATTTAAACATGCATATATGATTAGGAGATCTCATAGTCTTAGCGGGTAGATAACTTGTTTTCTGCACTACGTATGGCTATTAAAAAACATCATGTTTGCTTTGTTTAAACCTTGTAAGAGTATACAGAAACAACAATCCCAATTTTGTTAAATTTATATGAAAAGTGAGATCCAACAAGTGATGAGGTGTTTATATGGGCAATTCAATTGCACAGTGAAACGTGAAGGGCATTGGAGATACTTGTTTAAAGCATAACGACTAACCACATTGATGGAAAAAAGCATTAATATGACATAAGTACCAAGTGACAGTTTAAAAAGACATTAAGACATAATATATTTTCCAGAAATAGCATAATATATTTTGACAGGCAATTTATTTTAGGCACGAAGAACACCTTGCATATTAAAAAAAGAGATTGGGGTTTAGTGAAGATCCATGCATATTGAAAAAAGAGATGGGATATAGTGAATAATTTTATCAATTAGATTAATTAAAAAATGATACAAGGCTTGGATTAATTAAAAAATAGACATTCTAACTATAAAACACTCCCCTTGTACTCCTTCCAATCAGACTTCCAATCAGATTAATCATGAGTCTGCACTGTTTTTTAAACCAATATGTGTAAAAGATTCATTTTTCCATGATTTTATTAGTGTTTGTTTCTTAATATTGCGGAATATTTTGTGTGGCTTCATGTTTTCTGAATATTGTTGATATTCTAAATATTGTATTTCTTTTTATTCCTTGAATATTCATGAGTCTCCTTATTTGTTTATTTATATAGTGAAAAAAATGGATAAGAGTTGGATCGATTCACAAAATAAGATCTCTCAGGCATACATGGATGGAGTTGAAAATTTTCTAGAATTTTCATATAATGATAAGCCTCCCGAAAGTATGATCTATTGTCCATGTAAGCAATGTTGTAATCGGTACTTGGTGACACGAATTGTTGCAAGAGAACATATTATTATAAATGGATTTTTGTCGAATTACAAGATTTGGACTAGTCATGGGGAACGTTATGTGCATATACGTGAGAATCAAGACATTGGAATAGGAATACAGTCAACTGTTAGGGATGATATGGTTGGAATGATACATGAGATGATGGAAATTCCAGACATGAATGAAGGAATAGAATCTAGCCAATCACCTATAGATGAACATGTTGATGGACCGGACGAGGAAACACGAAGTTTTTTGAAACTTTTGCAAGAAGCAGAATGTGAGCTATATCCCGGGTGTGAAAAGTTCACAATGCTTTCTTTCATTGTCCGATTGTTGCATCTAAAAGTGCTTTCTGGTTGGACAAACAAGTCATTCACTATGTTACTTGAGTTGTTGAACGAGGCATTCCCCAAGGGAACAATATTGTCCAAATCCTACTATGAAGCAAATAAGATAACAACAGATTTGGGTTTCAATTACAAGACTTGGGATGCATGTCCCAATAATTGTATGTTGTATAGAGGCAGTGATGAAACTCTTGATAACTGTGACATATGCGGGACTTCTAGGTATAAACATATTGAGGGTGAGTCAGATGGGGTAAAAAAATTGCCAAGCAAGTAAGGAATTTTCCCTTGAAGCCAAGATTACAAGGGTTGTTTATGTCCTCAAAAACTTCTTTGCTCATGAAATGGCACGCCGAGAAACGAATTGATGATGGTGCATTTAGGCATCCTGCAGACTCTGAAGCTTGGAAAAAACTTGATCAGCAATATCCATATTTTGCTAGTGAGAGCCGCAATGTCAGACTTGGATTAGCAGCTGATGGGTTTAATCCATTTAGGTCGATGAATATAGCTCATAGCACGTGGCCAGTGATTCTCATTCTATACAACTTGCCACCATGGTTGTGCATGAAGCAACCATTTTTCATTTTGTCTGTGCTTATCGATGGTCCTAAAGGACCTGATAATAAAATTGATGTTTATCTTGAACCTTTGATTGAGTAACTGAAGGAATTATGGGAGGATGGGGTACTTACTTATGATGCTGCAAGCAATCAGATGTTTAAGCTGCATTCAGCATTGTTGTGGATAATTAGTGATTTTTTAGCATATGCCAATTTGTCAGGATGGAGCACAAAAGGTGAATTTGCTTGTCCTTGTTGTAATAAGGATACTCGATCTCGTTGGTTAAGGCATAGTAGAAAATTTTATTTTATGGATACCCGGAGATTCTTACCTGCAGATCATAAATTCAGGAAAGATAGAGTGTCTTTCAATGGAAAGAGAGAATGGGGACGAAAGCCCACTCATCTATCAGGAGCTGATGTTTTGTTACAATTGAATGACGTCTTATCAGAGTATAAGAAGGAAGATCTTAGAAGGAGAATGATGGGAGATTTTGAAAGTGAGAAAATCTAGAAGAAGAAAAGCATCTTTTTTGAATGGCCCTATTGGGAGCACAATCTAATTCGTCACAACCTTGATGTAATGCACATTGAAAAGAATGTCTGTGACAACATATTTTATACATTGTTGGGAACTGCAAGGAAAACAAAGGATAATCTGAAGGCTCGGCATGACTTGGAGGACATGGGTATTCGAAAACCACTTCACCCTCAACCACGAGGGAATGGGAAGATATACTTGCCTCCTTCATGCTTTAACATGAGTAAATATGACAAAGATCTATTTTGTGATGTGCTGAAGCATGTTAAGGTTCCAGATGGCTATGCATCAAATATTTCACGATGTGTGCATTTGAAAGAGCGAAGTATTTGGGGTCTCATGAGCCATGATAATCATATCTTAATGCAACAATTACTTCCACTAGCCGTTCGGAGGGCATTGCCGAAGAATGTGATAGGAGGCTTGATTGAATTAACCAATTTCTTTAGGATGCTATGCTCAAAAGTGAATCGCGTAACTGACTTGCAAAATATCCAAGATCGAGTTGCGATCACTCTTTGCCATCTTGAGAAGATCTTTCCACCGGCCTTTTTTAATATAATGGCGCATTTGCCTATTCATTTGGCTGAAGAAGCAATAGTTGCTGGTGCTGTACAATTTCGATAGATGTATCCCATTGAGAGGTTTGTATATTTGACAACGTATATATATACATGCGATTAATTATATCTATCTTCGAAGTAATTCTCATGCTTCTGCTTATAGGTATCTATTAAAGCAATATGTAAGAAATCGAGTTCACCCAGAAAGCTCAATTGCTAAAGGATACTTGATGGAAGAATGCATGAATTTTTGCGGGAGGTATTTGATTGATGTGGAATCAAAATCCAATCAACCAACCCGGAATGATGATGGCGGTAACATCTTAGGTCGTGCTTTAGGAAAAATAGATCAATTTGAGCTTGATGATGTGACATACATCCAGACTCATCGATATGTGCTAGTCAACAATGATGCAATCACACTATAACGAGAGTAAACCAAAATTTACGCAAAATCACATCAATATTGCTATTTGACATATTGAATTGAATGTTCCTTTTATTCCTTATAAAGAACACCTTGCATTCCTTAAAAGGAAAATGCCTCGTGAAGGAGATCATCGGATTTGCCTCATTCACAATGAAACATTTCACACATGATTTAAGGAACATGTAAGTATGTCTTTTAGATTGTCTAATTTTACCGCCTATATAATAATTTCGAACTAATTAACTGTTACAATTGTAGATTGAAATTTTGCAAAGGACAACAAATATGAATGTGACGGATGAAATCAAGTGCTTGGCTAATGGTCCTCACCATTCTGCAAGAAGATTCAAGGGATATATAATCAATGGTTTTCGATTTCGCACGAAGAGCAATGACAAAAGTAGAACCACCCAGAATAGTGGAGTTATGCTTAATGCGGAAACAATGAGTTATGCAAGTCGAAAGGACAATAACAAGTGGGGTTGATAGATGTTACTTCTATGGGAGATGTTACCTTCTATGGGGAGTTGACAGATATCATTGAGATTCACTACACCAATGAAATGAAATTTGTCATGTTCAAGTGTAATTGGATTAATAATCAAGTGGGGTTGAAGGAAGATGAGTTTAAATTTACATTGGTGAATTTCAATAATCTGTTATATAAGGATAATCGAATAATTGATGATCCTTTTATATTAGCATCCCAAGCTGAGCAAGTATGGTATGTGCAAGACCCCGTGGAACCGAATTGGCATGTTGTTGTGAAGGTAACAAGTAGAGATTTGTTTGATATGTATTCAAAAGATTTTTCTTCCAATGTGAGAGTGGTCCCTCAAGTTGAGCCATTTAGTACTCAACAATTAGATGAAACCGCATTTGTTCGTATTGAGGATGTTGCTTGAGTGAGGCAAGGAATGGATGGAACAACAGTTGATGCTGTTGGCGAAGATGATGTTGAGATGGCTGAATGTGATGACATTTGACTACATTTGATTTTTTTAAATAATGTATGTTTTCACTTATATACTGAATGTGATGACATTTTACTAGATTTAATTTTTTTTAAATAATGTATGTTTTCACTTATATAATATATTTTTTTAACAGGTGAATAATGATGAGGAAGAGAGGACGTGATATATCTATGTCTGAGAGGTTGCATTCTACCTCCGAGCCACAGTCACGCCCGCACTCACAACCTTCTTTACATCTTCCACCTCATAGACAATCACGTTCAGAGCGTCTGCCCCAGTCCCATAGACAATCGTCTCAAGCTGCTTCACAGGCCACCGTTTCTACACCACTTTCAAATGATTCAGGTTTTACGCTTGGTCCTATTACATTTATGCTTTAATTTTTTGTGTATTATCTCTAAAATCAATTTGCATTTTAATACTATATATAAGGAGCTAGCATGTGTGGCACAAGCAACAGCAAGATAGGTCGAGGTTCAGCTCGATCTATGTCCATATGGGGTATGGGGGAGAAGCTACATGTAAACTTTAATGAGATGATGCAACCGATTGGTCTAAATGCGACGAAGTTGACATCCCAACTTGGCTATATAGCCCGGGATAGCCACAGAGTACCTTTGACGTATGAATCATGGAGCGATATGCCAGAAGATATATTAGATGATATTTGGAGAGATGTCGAGGTATAAGTTTATGTTATGTATATTTTTCTAATAAATTTATTTAAAGAGATGTCGAGGTATAACTAATTTATATATTGAATTATCATTGTAGGATAATACTAATGCTCCAGCTGAATATAAGGACAATTGTTTGCGGTCTGTGGGAAAATATTGGAAAGATTGGAAAGGACGTCTCAAGAGTAAATACTTCAACACATATAAGAAGAACGAAGAGAGAATAAAGAATGTTCCGCCCAGGGTAGAATCCAATCAGTGGAATACATTGGATCAATATTGGGGATCTGAGGAAGCTGCCGTATGCACTTTTATTACATCATCTTTATTTTTTTTCAAATTGATTAATTGATAGTCATGACAAATTTTTACTTCTACTTTAGGTGTTAGCGGATAAAAATAAAAGAAATCGTGAACAACAAGGCTTGCTCCACAGGACTGAAAGGACATCATTTGCAGAGCTACGTAGGGAGGTAATTTGTGAGTTTACTTAATAATTTATTATTATAGATATTTAAATTAGTCAATTGTGTATTTTATATCCTTGCAATAGTTGGCCAGCAAAGGGGAGGCTATAGATCGAATGAGTGTGTTCGTAAATTCACGTCAGGACAAGAGTGGTCGTGCACCTGATGAAGAAACAACGGAGGTCATTGTAAGTGTATATCAGTAAATCTCTATCTTGTAACAAAATATGTTATTCAAATTGTAGTTTTTTATACTCATAATTGTAACACAATGTATTTAAATATGTTTTGCAGTCTCAGATGGAACATCGACTCTCTGATGTGCCAGAGCCTGAACAAACGCAAGCTGTTCGGGAGAGAGTTTTCACTTCAGTTATGGGACCTGATGGACATGGTCGTGTACGAACATTTGGTTTTGGTCCCTCCCTGACAGACATATTTGGTCGACCACATATATCATCGAGGCCTTCTCAAGAATTATTGGATAGGGTGCGTGAGGATATTCGTAAGGAGATTCGAGAGAATATTCATAAGGAGATTCGAGAGAATATTCGTAAGGAGATTCGAGAGGATATTCGAGAGGAGGTGCGTAATCAATTAAGAGAAGAGATGCACAGTGAGTTGTAAACTGTTGTCCACGTGTGGCGATAGCAAATCCTTCTACTAGTGGACAAGTAAAGTATTACATATATCACTATGTATTTGTTATTATTTATAAATATTATAACAGATGATAAATTTGTTTGTAGGTTCCCGATGCATGTAGTTTGCATCGTCTACAATCTCCTTGATCGGCCGAGTTAGCATTGTAAAGATTAAAAAACTCTCATGTGGAAGTTTCACCCCAGCATGTACCCAAAGAAATACTTTAATATATTTTGGGTTTCATGTATCTGAAATCTGTATTTTGTAGGTGATCATTAATCTTGGTTCCATGAACAAGATAATCTACTTTGACAATGTAATCATCCTCTAACTCTCTTTTACACACACAACACACACTCCTATTCCTCAGCCAATGCCAAATAGCAACAGTTGACAAAATGAACTTGAAAAATTTCTTGTTGAATATTTTAGGTGAGTGGTATCCTAGTTTGTGAAGCTGGATGCATATTGGAGAACTTAGATGCTTTCCTGGCAAATCAAGGGTATGTATAAAACTCTTTGATATGGTTTTATTTATGTTTCCGAATTTGGTTGGTGTTTGTAACTTATTAAGATTATCATGAATTTTTAAGGATGCTCCTATTTTAATGTTGTTTTGTGCCTTGTTATGTTAATGTACAGAAATCATATACTTTATTGGTAGCTGAGTTATAATGTGATTTTGAATTCTTTAATGATAAAACAAATACGGTAAAGGAAATAAAAAAACTCTCTTGCTAGGGGAAGGGTTCTTAAGCTTTGAAGGAACATGGTGGGGTTGCAATATTTGCAGTACCAGTTGTTGTAACTCGAACAGTGATATCGACTGAGCTGTGAACTTTATGTTTTAATTATCTATTCAATTCCTTTTTAGTTCAATTTATTCTTTTAATAGCAGATATACTAGTCTATAATCTATATCCATGGAGGATATGCCGATCTCTTTCTGGCTTCTATCTTTATCATATAAATAGAAAATCATGCAAACCTCCAAGCATGAGGAAGAGTCCCCAATGGTATTGGCAGAGGAATTAGCTTCATGAGTCGGATGTGTTTTGTCCATAACTCCGTGCTTGTTCCTGTTTGTAACTT
The DNA here is from genome assembly GCA_030737845.1 of Acorus calamus. Taxonomy (NCBI): domain Eukaryota; kingdom Viridiplantae; phylum Streptophyta; class Magnoliopsida; order Acorales; family Acoraceae; genus Acorus; species Acorus calamus. Next base: position 22,156,957 of record CM060869.1, on the reverse strand, counting down.
AATATGCATCCTTCTCTGTATTCTCTTGTTAGATACAGAAAGTAAAGGAAAAACAATACACTAGCATAGTAATGTCCAAATGATTGGTAATCATGATAATTGAACTTGTTTGGTCTCTGCTGCCTTGTAACCTCTAGATGACTTCTTTAAGTTCACCTACATCTCTTCACATGCAAAATATATGTTTGATTTCATCTTCTTTCAATCTTTCATCAATTTCAATATGGGTTTTTAAAATTTTGTCTGAATGAAGCTTGGATCAATTCTATAACTTGAAAAAACTAGCAGTTAATTGGTTTAGTCAATGGCCTTTTATTTCAGGTGCTGGTTATCGGAGGAGATGATGGTTTTCACTTCATTCTCTTGTTGTTGTTTTATCATTAAAGTGGAACTGTTTTCACTTCATTCTCTTGTTGTTGTTTTATCATTAAAGTGGAACTGTTTGAGAGAGCAAATGCTTTTGTACTATTAACACTAACAGCCTTTGATAGAAATGCATGCAAGTGCTTTTTCTTCGGATATAAAAAAATGTTAACGATTTTCCAAAGACTACACTGGATTTATTTTCATGAATGGTTTATATATAGAACTAGAGACTTGAGACCATCTAATATTAAAGAGTGACTTGAGACCCGTAGCTGTGAGGAACACACTCAAATCCATATTAAAGAGTGACTATATTTTTCATGTAGTTGTTTTATAGTTGAACAGGTTTTGCTCACTAATTTTCTACTATGTGGAACAGGTTTTGCATATTGACATGAATGACTATTACGGAAGAGAGTCAACTTCGCTCAATCTCATTCAAGCATGGTTTACTTGAGAACAAGTGGAAGAGATTTATATTTTGGATGTAAACATGATTTGATGTTTATGTTATATATTATAACCTCAATTTGAATGTAGACATGACTTGATGTTTATACTATACTGAAGATATTTGTTGCTTTACAGGCCTAGCAAAATATTTATTTTTATTTTGATCATGTGGATCTATTGCAGGTCTTTCTGTGAATACATATATTACAAATTTTCTAAAATCTAAAATAAAAATAAAAAAATAAAATCATCATTTGCGGCGGTTTAGGTTTAAAAAAATAAAAAAAAGTTTTTTACGACGGCTAGCTTATCCATCGCAAAACATAAAGCTTATACGACTAAAGGAAAAAAGTTTTTGCGAGGGGTTATTTGCGACGGCTAAAAACCACTGCTAATCTTTTGCGACGCCGTTTGATACGACGGAGCCCAAACCACCGCATAACCGTCGCAAAAGGCTATTTGCGACGGTTACGGAGACTATTTGCAACGGTTTTAACCCGTCGCAAATAGTACTGTTTCTTGTAGTGAAAGATCATTTACTCATTAAAAAGATGACTCTAAACTTAAGTCCTCAAGTCCATGATAGATAACTTTCATTTGTTGAAAGGCAAATCACACATACAAGGTCCTTAAGTTCGTGATAGATCATCTTTATTACACACTCTAAACTCCCCCAACACATAGAGAAATTGTACATGCCACACACACATATATATACCAACTCGCTTGCCACTACTGATATGGTGTTGCGATGACACGAAGATTATATTTCCTCTTCACGGTGATCCCCGGCTCCTCATCCATGTTCAAATCCTCCATTAATCCCTCCCCGTCTGGCAGCTTCCAATCGAACCTGTACAACAGGTTCGCCAGCGTTAGTTCTACCTCCGATATTGCAAAAAAAATCCCTGGGCAGATCCTCCTCCCCGCGCTGAACGGTATGAACTGGAAATCGTTCCCCTTGAAATCCAATGACCCCTCCAAAAACCTTTCCGGCCTGAACTCCTCCGGCGCCTCCCAGTATTTGGGGTCCCTTCCGATCGCCCACACATTAATGATGATCCTTGTCTTCGCAGGAATGTGGTAACCATCGACGGTTGTGTCTTTGAGGGACTCATGTGGGATCAACAATGGTCCCGGTGGGTGCAGCCGTAGCCCCTCCTTCACCACTGCCTTCAAATATGGGAGCTTCGCCACGTCGCTCTCTCCGACACTTGGTTTCCGGGCTTCCATCACCGACCTTACCTCGGCCTGCACCACCTTCATAACTCTGGGGTTTTTGATGAGCTGCGACATCGTCCATTCGAGTAGCACGAATGATGTATCTGTACCCGCGACGAACATGTCCTGCGCAAGAAAGAAAGCGTCCATTTTTTTGTTTTTTTGTGCTATTGAGTATGGGATCCATAATTTTTCTGTTAGGGCCGGTTTATGTCTAACGTTCTATGAATAAATTTTTTTGTCCAACGCATTCATGATTATCAGATATTATCATTTAAAAATAACATATTAAATATTATAATGTATGATTACAATTAAAATCAAAATTTAATGACAAAATATATTAATCATAGTAACTTTTTATATGTCTATATTAGGTGACAAAATGAGTTTTTTTTATATATCCTTCAACCAACCCTACATTTTAAAATTACCGAATTTGAAATTTTAAAACCAATAATATATCTGAAATGGATAAAAAAACAACTTTCATGTGTAATTTGAACATTTTTAATGGTATTATTAAAAATAACAAATCATCATAGATATTTTGCTAAAATGTGATTTTTTAGAGATATATATACAAAAAAAATTCATTAAGATTTGTTGGATAAAGATGATATTATCCAATTATATATAGATACAAAAAAAATCATGATTTAAATTATTCTCCAAATTCTTTAAAAATACATAACTTTTAAAGTATAACTCCGATTGGGGAAATCAATATCTCGTTAAAAAGAGCTTTTCAATATATACTTATGAGTGATAAATAGATTTTCCAAAAAATGACTATTTCACGGTAAAAAAGGGAGATGAAAAGTTGAAACTCATATTTGACTTAAAATTATCTATTTATCTAAATTTAAATCTAATAAAAAATAATAACAATAAAAAAATATGATGATACGACATGATCCCAGTCATTCATTCACTATATATTAAAAAATTCTAAATGTGACGAAATTAAGAACAATTTTAGTCAATAATATAGGTAGATAGATAAATAGATAGATGGGTAGATAGGACGATTACCATGATGATTGCTTTGATTTGATCCATTGCAAGAGAATATTTGCTAACATCTTGGTCCTGGTAACGGGAGAGCAGAATATCAACAAGGTCCTCAACCTTGTTATTATTTTCACCACCACCATCACTTTTGTTCTTATGATCCTCAATCACCTGGTCCAGTAAAACATCCCAGTCTCGAACTAGCCTCCCGATCCTCGCATCCATGCCATTGATCTTGTTCAACGCCGCCCCGACGAACGGGAAGTACTCAGTCATCAGGATCCACGAAGACTCGAACAATTCCGTGACCGAGATAATCATCTCATTGAGCTTGTCTCCTCCTGTGATCCGCCTCCCCACAGCCACTCTGGAGATCATGTTGTTGGTGAGGGAGTTCAATAGCCTGCTCAGATTCACCTGCCCCATCGATGCTCTCTCATAGACCTTCTCGATGAGTCGTGCCACTTCGTCTTCCCTAATGTCTTGAAAAGATTGTACTTTCTTAGTGTTCAAGAGGTGTATAACGGAAATCTTCTTCACCTGCTTCCAATACTCCCCATAACGCGTGAACGTGATGTCGCGATTGCCATAGAAGAGCTTGTTTGTTAGGAAGAGCGACGGCCTGTTTGCGAAGATCGTGTCTTGCGTCTTCAAGATCTCTTGGGCTAGTTCCGAGGACGTGATGACGACGGTGCGAAGGAGGCCTAGTTGGAGGTGCATGATGTGTCCATGTTTTTGGGAGAGGGCATGGAAGGCGCGATGAGCTATTGGAGAACTTAAATGGTGAAGGTGACCTATAATGGGAAGCTTGGAAGGTGATGGTGGGAGGTTGGATTTTTTGGGGGAAAATATTTCATGGAGGATGAGGAGGAGTGGAACTAAGAGAAGAGCTAGCAATGTATGCCACATTTTTATTTCTCTTTGTTTGATAAATAAAAATTCAAAGATGAAGACCTCCCTTTATAGAGGAAGCAAGTTGTTGGGTGCATGATAAACTGGACAGAGAGGGGCACTGTTACATCAGGGAATCCCAACCCCCTCTTCCTACTAGATCTGTTTTTTCTTTTGAACTTCAAAGTCTTCAAAACAAGGCGGAAACAAGTGTTGATGGTGAACTGGAGCGATGTCGACGCAGAAGCTGAAAACCATTTTGGATCAACAATGGCGTAGCACTGGCTTTTCCACCGGACTTGCCTTCAAATCGATCGAGAAACTTCAACCGCCATAATATATTATTATTATTATTATTATTATTTATTAGTAAATTAATTTTGTATTGCTATGTATGAAAACTTCAACCCCCATTTGGGGGGTGTGATAAAAAGTTATGTCTCTTGATACCTATACAAAGATAGATAACAATGCATGTATAATAAGTAAATTTTTGTTTGGTTGTATTTTTTTTATTGAAAATGTAATAATAATATTTTTGTTGTTTGATTTACCTTGGATAAAGTGAGATAAGTGGTGGATAAGAGATAGATAAAAATTTATGATTTTTTAAATGACAATTATACCCTTGCATAACTTGTTTGTGTGAGTATTAAGTGAAATAATTAAATTTTTTAAAATGAAGGGGAGTGATATTTTTAAAAAGACTTAAATAACTTAAATGACATTTTTGTTTTTCATAAGGACTTAAATGATTGTATAATTAATTGATTCTTAGAATAAAATTGTTGTTTCGAAGGGTTCGACACATCCATATCGACACTTGCTCAGACAGATCGACGGATCTCTGTTGTCCTAGTGAAACACACTTCGACGGCCTCTGTCGACACTTATTCAAACAGTTCGACGGACCTCTGTCGTCCTAGTGAAGAACATTTCGACAGGACGCTGTCGAACTGGGTAGTGGGAAAGGAAGACGAAAAAATTAAAAAAATAATGACATTTTCGTAATTTTAGGTAGTGGAAAATAGTAACTCAGATACTGAGAATAGCTTTGCCCTTTAATATATCATGTCGCAAGTTGGTGGTTTAATTTCTAGCGAGTAGCGACACCTGGTGCAGCTTCCCATGCTTTTCAAATATTGGATTTAAAATTGCCACAAATATTGGATGGATGAGACAGCACGGTATTGAAAAAGGTTATTGTGATGCAACGGCGTCGATCAACATCGATGGCAAATTGGTCAATTCATGTCCATGAGATGATGGACTCAAATTTAATATTAGCGTTGTCGTACTCAATCTATTTTACCGACTCAATTATAACACTATATACGGTAAAGAAATATATATATATCTCTTCAGAATTTTTTATAGATTATATATATATGAGTAGATATAATTAAGTCTGTCAATCGAACAGATATAGATCGGATAAGTCCATATCTGTATCCAAACTGGATATTAAAAAAAATATCTGTATTCAATATTCGATAGTTTTTAAAAGTAAATGTCTGATTCGAAAATCTGAAACTATTGGATTTGAAATTTCCTCAAACAATTGCTTCTCTGGTCCTCATGGATGAGAGAGCACGGTATTGCAAAAGGTTATTGGGATGCAACGACAGAGACTACTTGAGTCACCTTGGACTTAGTCATATATGTATTTGATGCTGAGTCACCTTGGACTTAGTCACCTTGGACTTAGACATATCATATATGTCGCCGTTTCTAGTGATTGTGAAATATTTGATGCTGAGACAAGAAATAAGCATCATAAGAAGGTTTTTTCAGAGCAGTCACATTGGACTACTTTGCCATGCAATAAAAAAATATTGGATCCTCATGGACTGCGAAAAGTTCTTGGTATGTGACGGACTATTTGAGTCACCTTGGACTACTTGAGTCATTAAAACGGAACATTATATGTTGCAGTCTTTGGTTGGTGGATTAACTTCTAGCAACACTTAGCTCAGCTTGCCGTGCTTTTCAAATATTGGATTGAAATTTGAATCAAACCATTACTTCTCCGGTCCTCATGGATGAGAGAGCACGGTATTGCAAAAGGGTCTTGGAATGCCATATGGCATCAACAGCAAGCTCAATGTTATGGAAGAAAATATTACAGTCAGGATTATTAGACGTGTTATGTATTTGGGATTCCAATGAGGTGTCTTTATTTTGAAGACTTTCATAGGAGATTTTAAACTTTTAAAGATCCTTGAATTTTAATGGAGTCTTCATTTTAAATTTTTTTTTTTTTATTTTGACGTTGGGTGGATACTCAATACTTTACCTCCCAGGCTCATCAACTTCAATTGTGAATATTCAAATTTTTTGGTGTAGGTCTTCAAATCACTATTTTGATTTTTAAAATTCTCATTCTACTCTTTGTTCCTTTTTATCTTTATTGTTTATTGACCTTTATATCCTATTTTTAATGTAAATAACCAAATTATATTAACTCTATATTTACATATAAATTTTTTTAATATATGTATGTAAAGTCGACTTGCATCTAATCCAGTTCAAATCGGGTTATTATGTCATGATAATGTTTGGTTTTTAAAACATTGTTTTTGAACATTAAATGAAATTTTTTAAAATTTTTTTTCAAATTTTCATATTTTTATTAAATAAAAATGAAAAATTAGGAATTTATAATTTTGTAAGAGTTAAATATTAGTTATCAAAAGTTGTTATAAGTTAACAAGATTATTTATGATATTATTCAATATTGATGTGACACATGGAGACTCGGATACTAAAAATGAAGACATGCGGTCTTATTTTTGACGTCAGAATATCATATATGCATTATATTTGGGACAAGAAATAAGCATCGCAAGATGATATTTTTAGAGCACAGTCAGCATCTTGATCCAAAGTCAACGTTGAAGGGATGCAGGATAGTCCTCCCTTTCTTTGGCCCACCGGGATCTCCTTTGATGGCTCGTGGACACCTTTTGTCAAGTTTTGTTTTTTTTAGAGAAATACAGAAATACAAAATTTGATTAATAATAAAAAAAAAGGTTTTTTTAATTTTTTTATATTTTTGATAAGTAAGCAATTGATCGTATTTCTTTGTAGACTGTGAAAGAGCTGATCTAGAATAATATTATTAGAGTAGGCTATATTAAATATAAATACAGAAAGACCTTTTTTTTATTTTACATTTGATATACTTATTTTATATATCAAATAATGTCATATTCAAAAGATATTCGATCTTTTTTTCAGTCTCATGCACTGTAATAACGTAGTGTATATATATATATATTGCGTATCACAGCGTATTAAAAGTATAAAATGTACATCGAGCCTATTTCTTTGTGAAATGTGCAAATATACAAAAGGTGAAACGCTTACAAAAGTCCTGATAGAGATTTATCTACCCGTTCAAATATTACTTTTACGGTGTGTTTGTGTATGATGGAAAGTAAAGGAAAATGAAGGAAAATAAAATTTTTCCCTTTGACCATTAAAAAAACTAGCATTTGTGCCAAACAAGGAAAAGAAAAAAGTTTCTATCATTTTCCCTCTCCTATTTTGTCTTATTAGAAAAAGTGGAAATTATTTTTCTTTTTCTCATAGGTGAGAAAATGAGAGAAAATGATAGAAATTTTTTTCACTATATGCATAAACACCTTGAAAGTTGCTTAAAAGGAAAAAAATTTACTTTCCACCATTTTTCCTTTGATCCAAATTCTTTCACTTTCTTTCATTTTCCTTTCAACTTTGTGCACAAACACTCCCTTAATCATTAAAATTAGATCATGATAAAAATCAGTATTGAATACACGCAATGAGAGAAAAGAAAGGAAAATTAAACCTCACATTTTCTACAACTAAGGTTGCGCAACCATACATCATATTGTTGCAAACGAATATATATGAATATCTTATGTTGTAGTCTCTGGTGGGTGGATTAACTTTAGCAACGTAACCTCTAGCGCAGCCTGCCATGATTGTGAAATATTTGATGCCGAGACAAGAAATAAGCATCGTAAGATGGTCTCTCGTCTTGCCCCAAAGTCAACAGGAAGGTTGAAGGGATGCAGGAGGACAGTCCAGTCCTTCGACGGCATCTCCTTTGATGGTGAGTGGAGACCTTTTGTAAAGTTATTCTTTTTTCTTTTAACAAAAATACAAAATTTGATTAACAATAAAAAAAAATAAGGTATTTTTAGTGATTTTATTTTTATTTTTATTGGGTAAATAAGCAATCAATTCTATGAGAGGCCTCTATTTTATCCAATTAAGTTTACAAAAGTCCTGTGAGAGGCCTGTCTACCGCTTAAATATTAGTACTTTTAGTCAATAAATTACACCATGATGAAAACACATAACCTGGTGAGCATTAATAGTGATCCTAACTATGTATGTGACTGAGAATATGGAGTTCCCAACTGCAAATAAAATTGAAGAAGAATCAAAGGTGCAAAACCTCTTATGAAACCAAATAGTTGCATTACATCAACTCCCTAACCCTCAAATCCGCAGTCGAGCTCGACATCTGATGTAAAGTAAGTTACGCTCTTCCGTGGATACTGATCAATCTTCACACATGAATGGATGAGATCTGTAAGCTCCAACGAATTTGTTGATTCTTCTAAAAAAAAATGCAAGATGGGCAGCTTCTCGGAATTTGCTATTCCACAAAAGATAACAAAAATAATAGAGAAAATAAAGAAACGAAAACTCACAATATCATAGTCCGATATATTTACGTGATTACATGAGTTTAAAAACCTAATCTCAACTAACCATACAATGAAACCAGGATAAAATAGAAAAACTTGCTTAGACTTTCAGTCTTTATTACACAAACTACTTGGGAAAACTACCCCAGACATAACACTCAATCCTTCATAAACCTTTAATACTCAATAGGACATGACAGAGAGACATGAAAACAAACGAACAACTCTAGGGGTAGAGCTCAATGAGGGAAAGCACGCCGGTTCCATGTGTTGCTTTATAGGTGGTGAAGCCAGCTTCAGTGAAGATCTTCTTCCACTCATGCTCCTCTCGCTCCTTTCCACCAACGTCCACCATCATCAGCATGTCGAGGAAAAGCTGAGTCTCTGTTGCTTTTTGATCCTCAGTCTTTGAGTTTACTATCATGTCTAATATCATCACCTTCCCTCCCTTCTCTTTCGAAGGGATCGCCTTCTTACACTGCTTCAATATTTTCACACAGTCATCGTCGCTCCAATCATGTAAAACCATCTGCACATGTAAAACTTCTCAAAGTTTGATGGATTGATGTCATTTTCATTTCAATGTCATGACGTTAAGTACTTGTATTAATGTTAATTCTCTAAAAAAAAATTTATTATGAGTGGGGAATTATATATTTAAGATTTTTTTGCAGATATTCATTTAAAAAAACACATTTTCTCAAGATGCCTCTTGTAAATTACTATTTGCATCAATTGTCCTTAAAATATTAATTTGTGTATGGATGCTTTTTGAGGGGTATTCTGACAAAATTTAAAAAATTAACCACTCAAAATAACATCTATGTACAATTTAAGTCCTCTTGAGAAGTATTGTTACGTTGGAAATAATTTTTTATTGGTGGTATTTGGACAGTATAAGGCTTTTCAAAGCATATACAAAAAAAATTATGAATGTGAGTTTTTTTTATACAGATTTTGAGAGAGGTTGTATAATCCCCACACAATCTGAGAATCTCTTAACGTTTGTTTTAAATTGCCCAATTTTAACTTGCATAAGATTTCAAGTTGAGATAAATATATTGGGCTCACGAACCTTGAGAAGGACCGCGTCCGTCGGCGGGACGTGCTCAAACATGTTACCCCCGACGAGCTCAACCACCACATCTTTCGGCGCATCGGCCACCACGTGAGGGAGGTCAAGCACAGCGCACTTGATCGATGGAAAAGCCTTTGCGATTGTCTCAGCGAGACTTCCCGTCCCGCCCCCGACATCGACGAGAGACTTCACCCCAACAAACGCGTCGCGGTGCTGCTCGACGAGCGCCTTCGACACCAGCCTCGAATCGCATGCCATCGCCTCATTGATCATGCGGTTGACACTCTCCGACCGCCTCCCCATCTCGAATATATCCACCCCGTGCGCCTTGGCGAACGCGGTCGGATGGTCGCTGTGGAACCACTTGGCCACGCTCTGCCAGGGGGATTGCATGACCGGGTCCAGCTCGAAGAACAATAAGGGCAAGACCCCCGTGTCTTTGTCCTTTACAAGGAGACGCGAAGCCGGGGTCAATATGTAATTTTCTTCTTCTCCCTCTTTGGATACATTTGCAAAGCAGCCTATGAAGAAACATTTTTTTAGAGAAACTGTAGTCATTACTATTTTATCAAAAGAGGAACAAAATATATATGTCCGGAAATGGAGCATAAAGAAGAAAAGCAAAAAACCTTTGAAGACCAACATGCGCATGAGTCGGCGGAGGTAGTCAGTCCGGTTAGGGGGGATGGAGATCAAGGAGGCGAGGCAGGAGAGGGAGACGGGGCGGCCCTCGTTGCGGTGTAGGACGTCCGGGATGCCGAGATCCACCACGGATTTGAGGGACATGGAGTTGACGAACTGGAATAAGTGGTTCCATATGAGGACTTGTGCTTGTAGTTCTTCCTCAACGTTGGCTGCCGTGGGGTGTGCCATGGAAACTAGAGAGAGGAATCTTGTTTAATTGAAACCGAAAAAAGAGCAAGAGATTTGTGTTGTTTAAGGTTTCATTGATCCGAGGTATTTATAGCGAAAATTTGGTGGTTGAATATATCAAGCGTGAGACTTATTTTGTTATGGTTGGTGGTGATGAAATAATTTAAAGTCGTGCATTATGGATTTCTTTTGCAACACTTTGATGTACTCAAAATTAAGGCAGATTTTGTAATTTGAAATTCATTTCTTTATTTTTCAATTTTTATGTTATTTTTAGTGGAATAGGATATTCGTAAAAACTATCGCTTTGGATCCTTGAGAGGGACAAATAGATTTGTTGAAACCCATCGTTTTGACCAATGTTTTGAAAGGCGGTCCGTACGGTCGTATATGCGGTGGCACAGGCGGTTCGGTCGGGAGACCGAAGCGTCTTCATTGGAATCGGGCCATATGCGGCCCAATTCCGCATGTTCGTCCGTTTAAGCGGGCGCACGGGTTTGATCAAGCAGACAGCTTAAAAAAAAGCAAACGTAGACGCATCAACGTCCGACGACATTATGCAATCAAGACCTTTTCTTCAGTTCTTCTTCTTCTTCATTGATGTCGGACGACACATGACTCCCTCCAATCTTCTGAAGACACCTTCTTCTTCGACGGCTTTCGTCCGTGTCAAACTCAGTCTTGCGTTATTAATGGAGATGAAGAAGTGAACGTGTGTTTTTTTTTTCAATTAAGATTTAAGAGAATGAGTGAATGATACATGAAAGTGTTTGACGTGTGTTTTTTTTAATGAATGAAGTGACACATGTATTTTTTTTATTATGAAAAAGTGATATGGATATGGGTTGAGAGATGGATCAATTTTAGCCATGTTTTGTTTGAGCTAATGTGATAAGGATAATGTTACATACAGTCTCATTTTCATTCTCAATTCCAGTATACACGTGTTCAGAAATTTTTAAAAATAGTATACTTCATCTAATTAGGTACATGCTTTTATAAAAAAATGAAGTATATACTCCAATGAATTGCATGGATACATTTATAGAAAATGTAAAAAAAAATTCAATGTTTCGAAGTATATGCCTTGTTAATATGAGCATATGCATCGATAGAAATTTATCGACGCATATAGGGCTGAAATTGAGGCTGAAAATAAATCTGGGTGTTACAACGCCCATGTGATAAAGTGACACAGTTTATATAATTAGTTCACATATGATTATTAACAGTTTTTTGTAATATTAATTTTATAATGTCTAATTAAAAATATTATTAAAATTAGATCTAGTTCTGATATCTTTAACATTTATCTTGTGATCACCAATTCATCACAAAATTAATTTTTATTAATAAAAAATTGTATAACTGCATATACTTCCTCATATACTCCCGCATACCGTATATACTCTGTGCGGTACCCCAACCGCATGTAAACCGCATACCGCATTCCAAAATACTAATTTTGACAATTCTTTATGAATAGATCTCACATCTGACGAAGAGCATACTATACATTACATCAAGCGTATATACGCCACATCAAAGAAGAAGCAAAATCCAACTAGTTTTGTCGTTTCCTCATTTTCTACATGTGGTGGTTGAGAGGATTCGGTTGTGAAGACTTTGATGTGTTGATTCTAGAAAAGGAGCTGGTTTTGGATTTTAGCAGGATTTAATGAACGTTGTTATAAATAGTCCTATTTATCATCTCATATATTTCGTTGATCATCTACACTCATAATAATCAATTATATAGAAAATAATTGACAAGCCATTTCATAGGCCCCTTGTAAACCCATGACATGGCATAGATTGGATTACCCAAAATACTATTTAAATGTGTTTGTTAATATTCACCGTAATTAATGGGGCAGTTAAGAAAATGGAACGGTAATTAATTTCTAGAATCACGTTTCTGGACATTCGAATCTATTTTTTTGTTTTTTGAATTTCAGCATTTGAATCGTCCATTCATTTTTATGGATTTTTTTTTGTTCAGGCTGTTTAGAATTTGTTATAATAGTTAGTTACATTTGTTGAATAGTTATTCTCAATCAATTACATTTCAATGGACTCTTAATATGATCTTAATGGAACTATGAGTCATATTATTCCATTTTTAAGTTTTTTATGTTTATCTGATTTTTAGTGATTACAAGAGTACATTAATTTTATTGGTTATTTTTTACATTTGAAGTAAGAATACAGTGGACTCAGTTACATTTCAAATGAAGTTACCTTCAGCATAGAAGTAACATGAAACAAACTGTAAATGCATTTTTAATTTAAAAAATACATATAAAGAAATTTACATTAACATAATATAATTAGTATGAAGAGATGCTAGCTACATTGTGCATATTAGTATAAGAAAAAAAAAATGATAAAGAAACATATATCATAACATGCATACATACAAAAACTCAATTGAATGAAAGTTGGTTACATTCTTAAAAAAGATACATTCAGCAATACAATAGTTAGTTACATTTGTTGATCCCTTATATATACCACTATCAACTTACAGTTAGGTACATTTCATACATGGTTACATTGTGTATAGCAGTGATATTAAGTAAAATGAAAAATACATGTAACTGAAATCTAGTTACATTCATCTAATTGTCAGTTACATTTTTATGACAAAGTGAAACAGAATTTGATCATACATTTCAGTTCTGTAAGAAAAAAATTCAGTTACTTTTTGTAACTTTTTAGAAGAAAAAAACTAGCAAAAATCATTTTCATGTAAGCATAAGATCTTCAAAAATAACAAAGAAGTTTTCTGAAATGCCAAAAAAAGGGTTGCATACCTATTTTTTTGGCTGTTGTTGAAACCTCTGGAAGAACACTTTTTTTTCAAGTCGATTCTTCAAAGAAATATTAGGTTTTCTTCATCATTTTAGACAAAAGGGTTTTTTTTTTTTTGCTGTGATTTCGATTCACATTTGAATTTTTGGAAACCCTAAATTTTTTCAAATGAGTTTGAATAGCCGAGAAGGACATACATGAGTGGGGAAAAAATAGAAAATGAGGGTAATAATGATGGAATGGAGGAGTGGGTTTTAATTATGTGTATTTTAGTATTTAGTTTTTTTGCCCTTATATAAAAGGCAACAATACAACCAATTACATTTTGACAACTCATGTGACATATGGGGGGGGCATATATGTTTGAGCCTGTATAGCAAAGCTCGAATTATATATATTATTTGAAATTTTTTACATTTTATATAATTGAATTCGTAAGAAATATATACTTCATATTTTATAAACATATGTATGCAACTATACGAGGTATATATGTTAATTTCAGGAAATTGAAATGGAAGCTCAATGTATTTGGAATTGTAAAATGGAATGTGCGCAACATTTTTCAAAGACAAGATGCCCACTGTTTTTGGGTCATTATCACCTATGACTACTTTGAGTCACTTTGGACTGACTACCCGAGTCTTCAAAATGGAATAGTATATGTGGACTTCTCTGGTGGGTAGATCAACTTCTAGCAACCTTTGGCGCACCCTGCCTTGCTTGTCAAAAATTTGATGCTGGGACAAGAAATGAGTCACTTTGGACTGACTACCCGAGTCTTCAAAATGGAATAGTATATGTGGACTTCTCTGGTGGGTAGATCAACTTCTAGCAACCTTTGGCGCACCCTGCCTTGCTTGTCAAAAATTTGATGCTGGGACAAGAAATAAGCATCGCAAGAAGGTTTTCAAGTCATTTTTGTCGCCTTATGAAAATAAACTATATTATATAAATATTAGTGAGCATTAATAGTTAGATACTAGTCACCATGATAAAAATCTGTATTGTATATACCCAATCACGGGAGAGAGAAAGGAAAACAAAACCTCAAAACATATTTGGCAACTAAGGTGGCGCAGACTACTACAATTTTTTATATTGATCACGGTTTAAAACTGTGATTAAAATAGCATATAAACACTCGCCACTCCCATGCATGAAAACACACACCCAACACACACACACACACACACGGTGAGAATTAATAGTGAGTGATCCTAACTATGTGAGTAGGTCTGTCAAGGGGTCGTTGGTCGACCCGGACCTGATTTAGACCCAACTTGATAAAAAATGTAAAATACTATATGGACTTAACCCAAAGGACCCGATCATTCAAACGAAATGGGTCCGGATCTACCCGAACCGATTCCATGAATCCATTGGACCCAATACTATTTTACATTTTAGCTAGAAATCCTAATAATAAGTCACTACTACAAAAACTGTAATAGCCCATGGTACTAAAGATCACAGTTCGTGTTAAACCGTGATAATAGCTATTAAAGATCATGCCTAAAAGCAATTTTAAATTTTTTGACATTAAGATTTGATCACGGTTACAATAAAAAGAGTTATTAAATCTACTTTTATTATCACGATTTTAGTGGATCATGATTAATAACTTTATTTGATCACGGCTTGTATAACCTACGATCACGGTGATATTCTGAAGAAGTAAAAGATCACGATTTATATAATTCTGTGATCGAATAAATTATTTTTAAAATCTTTAAAATGATTAAATTAGGACATTTAATCACAATTTTCTGGATTTTAAATTCATAATTTATTTTTTTGCATTAGTAATTGATCATGTTTCTATGATCTGTGATAAAAAGTCACCATAAGATCACGGTTTAAAATATACCGAGATTAAATGGTTTTGCGTTAATCACTAATATCCATCAAAACACAGTATCAAAACCCTAATACCCATCCCCAAATTAAAACATCACGATTTAAAGCCCTAATACCTGTCCCCATCACTAATACCCCACCACAAATACCCGACCCCACCAAAGAAAAAAAACTAAAACTAAAACCCCACCGTCCCCACCAAACAGTATCAAAACCCTAATACCCATCCCCAAATTAAAACATCACGATTTAAAGCCCTAATACCTGTCCCCATCACTAATACCCCACCACAAATACCCGACCCCACCAAAGAAAAAAAACTAAAACTAAAACCCCACCGTCCCCACCAAATTGACCGACCCCACCGTCCCCACCAAATCGACCTATTCCACCAGCGCCATCCCGACTGGCACCACCGCGCACGAGACTCCACCGGCTCCGTTTTCAACTATCCCGTCCCCACCAGCGCCATACCCGTAGTCCCGCCGTCCAATTTCCGCCATTCACGGGTCGATCTTCACTGCCGGATCTCCATCCCGATGAGTTTTAAAAATTAGGGTTTCCAAATACTTTAAATCATACAAAATCGAGCAGATCTTTCTTGAAAACTAGGGTTCGAAATCTCTTGTTACTTTTTTTTTTGTGTGCGTCTGTATGGTTTTCGGTTGGAATCATGTGGTTGAAATCGGTAAATGTTGTGGATCAAATACTTCAAATCGAGGGGTTTCAAGATTTTGGTTGAATTTGATGTATAAATGAATTTTGTGGTTGAAATTGTTCCAATGCATAGGAGGTTTTTACAAGTTCTAATGCATAGGAGGTTTCAAGAATGTTGTGGTTGAAATTGTTCTTCGTTGAATTTTGTGGGTTCGGTGTGGTTAGTGAATGAATGAATACAGTATTGATGTATAAATTAATAATTTAATATTTGTTTGATTTTTGTTTTGGGGCTTCCATCTTTTGAAAGAAACAAGGGAAGATGATGATTGTAATTAATTAGACTGTCTGCGCTTTGTTGTTAGCTTATTAATTAATCTCATCCGCTCCTGTGTTTAAAAAGGAACGAATTATGAATTTGCATTTTCTTATGCGTAGATCAGTATTGATTACTGGATGATTAGGAAGAGTGTTGAGATAGAAGTGGAAAAAAAAAAGATAGGCTAGAGAGCAAGCAGCTGATAGATTTACTAGCAGTCATTTATATATTTACCTAAAATATACCTAAAACAAGCAAGGATTTCATTTATTCCAGTAATGTTTAATCATATGGGATAAATATTTTAATTATTAGTACATCGGAAATACACCTAAAATCTTTTATTTAGGGGTTGCAGTGGTTTTTTGTGATGCAGGGATTTGATTTATCCTATAAAATGGTGCTGCAACGGTTTTAAGGATTTGATTTAAAATGGTTTTGGGGCTGTTGTGGTTTCGGTGCTACAGGGCTTTTAGGGATTTGATTTAAGATGGTTTTGGTGCTGCAGTGGTTTTCGTGTTCTAGTGAGATAATTTTCTACGTCAAATTATTACAGTTTTGTTTATACACTGATGTCTTTTTGTCATAATTAATATCATAATTATGTTCTATATGCAGTTCGACAGAATAGTCTCCTACAGAGAAGATGAAATAACTACATTGAGAAATGAGTGGTACAACATAATTCAAAAAATTATATAGGATAATATTGTGAGTACAATTGTAGTTTTTTGTTATATTGTAATTTTTATTTTGAAATTGGTGCCACTATTGAGTAGTTGAGGATCAACATGATATTTTGATGTGTTTGATGAAAATGCAAGATTTATTTTGGATATTTTCAACTTGTATTTGCATGAAAACAGGTGGATGTATTAGAATAATTGTGTGGAAATTATTTTTTTGGTATGATGAGGTGGTTTTATTCATGAATAGTATTAAATATATATGCAGTTTCGAGAAAAATATCACGGTTCAAATGTAAATGTAATCTTTTCATATTGTAAATTATCATGGTCACTAAATAAACTGTGATCCTTACTTAGAAAACAATCACGGTTCTCATAACCACAGTGATAGTTAAGCAACTAACAATCACGATGTAGCCTATAACTATAATTGTTGCCCAACAAAAGATCATGGTTGCATATAAAATGTAATTTATTTTTACTTATAGATCACGGTCGAATAATAAACCGTGATCATTACTAGGATACAATCACGGTTTACATAAATATTGTGATAGTTAACCAACTAACAATCATGGGGTAGTCTAAAAAAGTAATCGTTGCCTAAGAAAAGATCACGGTCGTCAGTTCAACCGTGATCTTTAATAACAAACAATCAGGGTTATCCACCGTGATAAAATCATTAATCAAAAGATCATGGTCACCAACAAAAGATCACAGCACGGTAGATCACTGTATGTGAACCGTGATCTATTAGTTTTGATCACGATTTTTAGTCGTGATCTTTGACCTTTTTATAGTAGTGAGCAATAATCCTTCCCTTTCATTTTTTTTTGTGAACCCTAAGTATCCTGACTGAAGCACTATGTTTTGAACTATTATTGAAGGCATATCTATCTGTAACAGTCATAGAGAGCAACAATACAGACTGTTAGATTATATGTGTTATGTCATTACATATGTTGCGTTCAAAACAGACTGTATCAAGACGTTTAGGTCTGATTGTGCTCGAGAATATATCTCTTTCACGATGCGTTCTCTTATTCACTGTCATGGCACTCTCTTCCAACAATCCTGCCCTTATAATCATGAGCAGAATGGTGTTGCTGAAAGAAAACATCGCCATGTTATTGAGACCGCTTGTTCCCTGTTACTTTCTTCTTCAGTTCCTAGTACATTCTGGGCTGAGGCTATTGAATATTGTATACAAGAAAAACACACATAGCAGAACGAGGAGTGCGTTTAGTGGGAGGAAGAACAACAAAACATGTGCAACCAAAAACACGAAGACGAGAATAATCAGGTGGCTGATTGTGAAGCTGCTCAGATGGTGAGATACCACCAGTAATGGATGAAGGAGTGCGATTAATGAGATACATACTTGTGAGAACTGCCTCACCCCAAAACTCAAACGAGACAGAAAGAAGTAAAGATCGAGTAATATAAGAATTTGACAGTGTTTACGTTCAGCAATGCCATTTTGTTGATGAGTATAAGGAGTGGAAAACAGAGGAAGAGTTTCTTGTGATGTCAAAAATTCATGAAAAGCCTTAGAACAATATTTACCACCACAATAAGAGCATAACACCTTAATTCGACGAAAAAATTGAGTCTCAACCATGGTAGCAAAAGAAGTATAAATACGCAATAAATCTGAATGACTAGACAGAAGGTAAATCCAAGTGAAATGAGAATAGTCGTCGATAAAAATGACATAATATTGATTTCCCCCTTTTGAAAAAATAGAAGTACCCTAAATATCAAAATGAACTAAATCAAAGGAAGAATCGAAAATATGCGAGCTAGAAGGGAAAGGAAGAGCCATGGTCTTACCCAATTTACAATCCACGCATGGTTGAAGATCCATGCGAGAAAATGATCCTAATGCACCGGTGCTAACAAGATAACTGAGTCTAGGCTGAGACAAACGACCAAGACGACGATGCCAAAGATCGAAAGGGGAAAGGGAAGGAGAATTTGAATCTAACCGAATAGAGGTGGCAGAAGGCTGAAGAACATGAAGTTGATCCATGTAATAGGGTTCCAATTCGTCTCCCAGTAAGTCGATCCTGAACAGAACAAGATGATGAATCAAATGTGATCGTATAACCAAGGTCAGTAAGCTGACTGACAGAAAACAAACACATAGAAAGTTTAAGAACATGCAAAACGTTAGGCACACTGAATCGATGAGAGTGATTAGAAAGAATATCAAAGCTTGAGACAGACATAAGAGAACCATCAGCAATGTGAATAAGTGAAGGAGAATGCGGTGGTCTACAATTAACAAGAATTGACGCATCCGATGTCAGATGATGGGAAGTCCTGAAATCAAGAACCCATGAGGTAATCAGTATGCCTGGTACAGGAGTAGAAGCAGACTAAACGGAGGCAAAAAGATTTGTACCAGTCAATGATCGTAACATATCATAAAGCTGTTGATATTGGTCTTGTAACCTCTTTAAATGTGCAATAAGTTGAGTTGTAGTAAACTGTGACTGAGCAGACACAATGCGAGGTACAATTTATACACAAATCTGATCTCATTAAGAGCTGATGGAGCAAGTGAATGCATTGGGGAGGAGAAAGCGGCATCTCGAGCACCTTTTCTAGCTAACTTGCGGCATTCGATGATGACATGACCAAAAGAATGACAATACTTGCAATCCATGGTACATGCACATAAATAGATCAAAACAAACAGTATTTGATAGAGATGAAATCGTCACAGATGCGTAGAGCTTGAAAACTAAGAAAACTGAGTACCAATATGACTAAGTTTGGAGTCCAAATGAGCCTGTAGTGGCTAAAGAGAGAAAACTGTCAAAAAACGCCGATGAGGTGGCCGGAGGCGGCGACAGGAGGTGGCAGCCGGAGGTTTCTGACGGTGCCTGACTGTTGCCTGCGGTTGTGGGTGGCGGTGTACGGTGGCAGCCGCATCTAGTTCACGCTCCCGGGTGCTGGCGCAGGCGCTCCCGAGTGCTAAAGTGGCCTAGCCTACACTGGGCGAAACGCTGGACACAATCCTGGAAGTTTGGGGAGCGTTTCTAGAAGATCCGGAGTTCTGTCTGGGACAGAATCCGGGACAAGATCCCGAGAATCCCAGGATCAAGGAGGTAGGGCGGCAGGACACGCGCGTGGGCAGGGCACTCGGGAGGGCAGGGCGCGCAGCAAGGAGCCTGACAGGGTGCTCGGCAAGGTAGGGTGCGAGGCAGGGAACCTGGCAGGGCGTGGCAGGGCACGGCAGAGAGCCTGGAAGGGCGTGGCAGGGCAGGACGCGGTGCTTGGCACGGCGCAGCTGGGCACCTAGCAGGGCAGGGAAGGGAGCTCGACAGGGCGTGGCTGGGCGGGGCAGGCTGCTACGAGGCTACACAGGGGCAGCGGCAGCGGCACAGGGGCTGCGCTGGGTAGCGGCAGACGGCGCGTTGCACCGACGATCTCGCGACGGGGCTGCGTGGAGCAGCGGATCTGCATGGAGGCAACGGGACGGGGGCTGCGCGGGGCAGCGACAGATGGTGCGGAGCACCGACGATCTCGCGAACAAAGAGGAATATCAACAAAAAATCAAAGAAAAAGAGAGAAAATTGGATTGAAGCTCTGATACCATGTTAGAATTAGAAATAAGAGAATGAAGGGTTTGTATCCAATATTTATAGTACAAAAAGGAAAACAAGGAAAAGACTAATCTACCCTTCACCCTAACATATATACACATTTAACAGTATGATCTACCATTTTTCTTATGTATTGATCATCATATGACACATTTTGATTTTGTTTCGTTTTAATTTCATAAATGTAACATTTGATATTGTTACATTTAATTTATATATGGTTTTGTTTCACTTTTTTTGTCTCAATATCTTAAATGTAACACGCGATACTGTTACATTTTATATATGGATAGTTTGTATAATGTTACTGTTATATTGTTGACAATGTAAATAGTCTTTTTTAAATCTATATTATTTTTGTTATATTCGTAAATGTAACAATCAACCGTATGCGTGTATTGATTTATATATATTTTTTTTGGTCGGTAAAGTAAAAAATTGTATTCCTCTCACTAATGAACAAGATGTACAAGGAGTATAGGGTTACAAAATATCAAGAAAATTCAAAAGGGATATAGGACATAGGATGGTGCGAGGGAACAGAGCTAGCAGGCTACCTCTGCGCATCCACCTCATCCAGTCCCAAACCAATTTGAATAATATGTGACTACCGTAGAGTACAAAAGGGATGGTTCAGTTACAGAGTAATTAGAGAGGAATAGAAGAGCAAGTAGAAAGAAAGCACGCTCTTGGTTCATCTGAGTTTCTCACGAATGAAGGGGGAGCCGCTGATGTCCCAGTCCATGAGTGCTTGAAGTTCAGGCCATACATGAGTCCTTAAAAACTAGGTGCCACCCATTTGAGATTGCCAACTAGCTAACATGTCCGCAAGGGCATTTCCCTCTCGATGAATGTGTGTGAGTTTCACTTCTATAAATGTTCTACAATTTGTCCGTATAGAATTGCAAAGTCGTCGTGCCCTCCACGGGACCTTGTCGCTGCGGGTTACCCAATGAATCGCAACGTTGGAGTCACTTTCCACCCGTAGATGGTTTACACCGAGCTCCATGGCAGCTTTGACACTCTGCCCAATTGCTTGCAACTCCAGGAAGTTGATAGTCTTCGCCTCAACACAGGCAGCAACCGCTTGGACCAGATGACCAAACTGATCCCTCAGTATAAAGCCATATCCCGCCCTATCGTCAGATTTGGAGCCATCTGTATTTGCTTTGAGCCACTCCACAGGAGGGGGAACCCAAAAAACTTCTTGGATTTGCAAGGTAGGTTTGGAAATGATGATGTCCAATCCATGTTGCATTTTTACTAGATCACGGGAGAGAACTGCCTTGAGAGGACTTTGAGCAAGTTTCAACTTGATGTCGCGAAGAATAAATGATATTACCACCTCCTTTTGAAGTACTTTGCCGTGAAATATTCTTCTATTTCGTTCCAACCATATGTGACAAACTGTGGTAGAGAGAATTGCTTGCAAAATCTATCGGGGGACCTCCTCTTTAATGTTCATATCTAGCCATCTTATCTCATTGTGCAGTGAAGAGATTCCAGATTTGTTCACCCCTGCTTGAAGAAGGATCGCTTTCCATATAGAACATGAGAAAGCACATGTAAATAAGAGGTGTTGGCTGGTTTCAGGGCAAGAGTTGCAAAGTACACAGGTTGGATCAACAATGAGATGCTTGTGTAATAGCCTCTCAAGTGTTGGGAACTTGTCTATGCAAGCTAGCCAAAGTGTGTAGGAATGTTTTGGAACCTGTGATCCCTACCAAACCCAGTCCGACCACTCAGCTATACCTCCCCTGCTACGCACTTCCTTCCATGCCTCCTTCATGTCTAAATTTTTGAAGGGCTCCAAATGAGCTCATCAATATCCTGACCACCAATTTCGATCTCAGCAATTTCAGTCCAGAGTGGATCAAAAGTCGCTGGCCATCTGCGAGGTTTGCCCCATGCACCAAGGTTTATGAGTTTGCATACTTTGGTGTCCTTTGTAGGGCTAAACAGAAGGGAAAATCTCTCCCCCATATGAGCCCGCAGACCATCCCCCCTAATCCATGGATCAGAACCTAAAATTATGTTTTCCCCATTGTAAATAATGAAGATTAATAAATGTAACAGTCAACTACAGATAAATTGCATGAAATGTAAAATATTTAGGTAAATGTAACTGTTATATTACATTAATGTGAATGTAACAGTTTTTATAAAAATGTAACACATAGTTCATGTAATATTTGTCAAATGTAACTCACCACAAAAAATGTGTTTGATATTTTTCATAAAATTTAACTGACTATTGAAGAGAAGATCTGTTTTTAAATTGTTTAAACATTGCATGGAATGTAAAACATTTATGTAAATGTAACAAATAGTTGTAAGGAATGTAAACATGTAGAAAATGTATTTGCATTATGTGAGATACATCTCATTTGTAAATTAAAAAGATGTTTGTCAAATGTTAGAATGTTCAATTAATAACATTCATAAAAAAAAATTGTGTATAACACGAATGTAATTTGGAAAAATAAGTAGGCCATTAACAATTTAGGTAAGTTTTGGTGCAATTAATTTAGGTAAATTTTAGTATAACTGAAATAGAAATTTCAATTATTAGGTAAGGATTTCAAAATTCAAATTTTGAAATAAGTAAATTTTTGTATAACTAAAATTGATGTGAAAGATTAATGACTGAATAGAGAAAAAAGATGAGATATATTTTTAATGAATGGCATATCCGTATTTTATCATTTTATCATATTTCAGAAGTTAACAAGCCAACAAATAAAGTGTTGTCATCTCATGGGACTTGTGAATGAGACTTATATTTTGAGGCTAGCCTCGGTATCACCACTCTTTAAGTAATTTCGTAATGTGAGATACATCCACATGCTTTTAGTACACAACAAATCCACTACCGAGCACAAATCCCTTCTCGATTCCTCCATCTCTGTTTTCTGTCAAACCTCTATCTTTCGATCTTACAAATCATGGTACACAATAATGAAGTTTTACAACCTATTACAGGGTTTACAAACGAACGTGATGTATCCTGGTTTGTTAATTACAAGAGATGGGAGTGACATGAAGTACTGGTTATGACTCAAGTAAAAATAAAATCTGTATACCATTTACAAATTGTTCAGGATAAATCAAAGATAAGAGTTTTGAATTGGTTATAAATAGTCTACCGTTTCCTTCCTTCAAAAAATCTTATATACTAATTATTGTTCATTTTATTTCTCTCTGCGATTTTTCTGTAAGAATTGTGCTGACTAGATGATGTGAGATTAAATCAGAGTGCAATAACTCACCTCATTCTCATCCTAGCTATATACCATGGGTCTGTTGGATCTCTTCACTAAATAAACTTATCAACCCCTCAACAGATAACACGTTCTCCTTCATGAGGCCGTACCCAACCCACCGGCTCTGATACCTAATGTGATGTTCCAAACTTACACAAAAAAAAAAATTTCACTGATCTCACTGATTTTAAAACTACATGTAATACAATATTGGCAACCTATCCCCGGCCCTCACTAAACAATGAATCTGAACATGATAACTCATTACCAGCCAATCATGAACTTATTGGCATGAAAGAACATCCACGGCTCCACTTTCTCAGATTTCTGGAAACCTTGACTAGTCCAACAAAAGTGGAGATAAGGCTTGCTCAAAGCACAGAATTGGTGATTTTGGTGAAGCCAAGTGTTTAAGCGGCCGAACCTGCATATTTTTTACTGCATGAGGTACATACATATATACGACAACGTCACGTGGTTTTCTGTTTTCATAATGGTCCCTCCGTCCTGCATGTCGTGTCGCTATTGATCACATCGGATACTCATTTTAATATCATTAATGTTTTTTGTGAGGCTGATACACTATTTGTTCATCTCCTTTAATTAAACCCCTTAAATTAAGCTGTGCTTATTAGAATATGGCCTTTTATTTTATTTTATTTCTTTCCAAATTGGCAGGAAGTAAAAATCAATACGTCGACAAGGTTTTTCAAGACATGAAAAATGGCAATCAACGAATTACATTTGTTGTACTATTCTCTCTAGGGGTGTAACTTGGGCGGGTTAAACCCGACCTAACCTGACTCGTGGGCAGGTTCGGGTTGGAGTTTTTTAGCATCGGGTTCAACACGACCCGAACCCGAACCCAATTCGGGTCGGGCTCGGGTTGGGGGGTTCAACCCGCGGGCTTAACCCGAACCCGACCCCCAGGTTAACAAATGTTATACTGCCATAACAACATACCTATATCTAAAACCCTAAATTCCTAAAACATAATAAACAATTACACAAATTAGAGTATCACTATGTTTGTTGTGTTTGGGTTAATTATTATAGATATTCACTTTTAATTATTTGTATATAAGGTTTAATTAATAATTAATTAGAGTTTATTTTGTTGTTTATTAAATATTTTGTATGATATTTTAGGTGTTAAACCCGACTCGACCCGACCCGACCCGAACCCGACCAAAACCCTGTCGAACCCGACTTGAGCCCAAATTCAACCTGAACCCGACCCAAACCTGACCGAACCCGAATTCAACCCGAACCCGACCAGAACCCGCGGGTTGAGATCGGGTTCGGCTTTGGGTTGAACCCTTCGGGTTGAGGTCGGGTTCGGGCTCGGGTTCGGGTTGGACTCTCTGCAATGCGGGTTAATATCGAACCCGACCCGAACCCGACCCAATCCGCCCGAGTTGCACCCCTAATTCTCTCACTGACTTTATGGAACACCACACAAATTTTAAATCAGCCCCCACACACGACTTTTATTGGTTCCCTTAAACGACAAGGAGTTTGATTGGATGTCAAATTGATGTAGGATAGATTATATGGATGAGATCATTAAAAGCGGTCCACCAAATAAATTTAAATCAATGGTTACGATCTCGGAATCGCACGAAATTTGACATGGTAAAATATATCGAGAAGATCTTCCGGATTAGTTGTTATACAACTAACGATTCTTATTTTTCAAAACTTTATTTATTTAAGCCTTTAAATTAGAGATTTTTTTATTTTTAGTAAGTTTTATATTTGTGATATCTCAATCATAACAGATCGAAATTGATTTCTATCGATTCCTTTTATCATTTAGGATCTCATAGAATCTGAAAAATTAGTTTTAGGATTTTACTATTTTTAGTAATTTTTTATTTTATGCTATTAGTATAAATAACAGACTTGTAATCTAGTGTTGACAGTTTTCATCAATAATATTTTGAATTTCCTCTGTTTTGGGGCTTCATCCTTGTGGATTCAAGGTGTTTATGAGATCTCAACGCTGATTGGATCGTTACTTTATCAGTTTTTTTTACTGCGTTAGGTGGTATCAGAGTGATGATTTGTCTTGTTGTGATGACAAATAACAGAGGGGGAAACGACCAATCTAATGACGCTGATCGTAGATTGGAGGACTTGCGGAAAACGTTCGAGGAAAATCGCAATCAGATACGAGAGATCCGCAAGATAATTGCTGGCCTGAACCTTAACGCCAACAACAGGCATCCTAAAGGTGATAGGATACGCGCTGATGGATTTGCCCAAGGCCGACCTATTGCTCGGAACATCGTTCGACGTCCCACTCATTATCAATTTGATGATGAGGAAGATTCGGATGATGAAGATAATGGACTTCATGAATATCAACTGGGGACGCAGCGTATGAAATACAATTATTACCGATTGAAGGTGGATATTCCGTATTTCAATGGTAATATGGAGATTGAGGATTTCCTTGATTGGATCTCAAAGATCGACGAATTCTTTGAGATGATGGAGGTTCTAGAGGAGAAGATGGTCAAATTGGTGGCATTTCGATTAAAAAGTGTTGCCGCCGCTTGGTGGGATCAACATCAGAGAACTCGACAACGACGAGGAAGGGCACTAGTTTGTACGTGGAGGAGGATGAAACAACTCCTCATGGATCAATTTTTACCATTAAATTATGAATGATATGTGCCCCCATTGTATCAAAATTGTCGCCAAGCCGCAATGGTAGAATCACAATTAGAGAGATCAAGCGTGCAGGTTATGGTTGATGGATCAATTGAGGCGACCAAAGAAAGTCCTTCAAAAATTTAGAAGAGTCTGAAGATGGAACTCTATGATCAACATCTGGTTAAATCAGATATTGATGAGGACAAAAGTAACAACACAACTGACAGCGATGATATATATGATGGTGCTGAGTTCGCAAACGAAGAAGGAGAGCGGGTCAACTTCATCGTTGAACCAGAAATCGATGAGGACATGAGCAATAAAGAAGTAGAGGATGTTATTTTCTCTGGTGATTCTGAAAATATCATTGGAGTAGAACAAGAGGAGTTGTTTTCATGATCCTTAGCAGTGATCCCCAAGATGAAGAATCCCTACAGAAGCTCGTGTTGCAGGATATGTGCACCATCAACAAGAGTGTTTTCGATGTCATCATCAACAATGAAAATTTTAAAGATTTTATGACTACTAAAATGGTGAAGAAGTTTGGGCTACAAATCGAGATACATTCAATTTTCTACATAATCGATTTGATTGAAAAGAAATTTGAAATAAAAAAAACATCTCTTCTCTTGTCAAAGGTGAAAAACAAGGACACATAAAAAAAAGAGCAGAAGAACTCGAGGACGAGTTCTTTTGAAGAAAAGGAGTCTGATGTAGAACATATTATACAGATGAGACCATCAAAAGTGGTCCACCAAATAAATTCAAATCAATGGTTACGATCTCGGAATCGCACGAAATTTGACATGGTAAAATATATCAAGGAGATCTTCTGGAATAGTTGTTATACAACTAACGATTCTTATTTTTCAAAAATTTATTTATTTAGGCCTTTAAATTAGAGATTTTACTATTTTTAGTATGTTTTATATTTGTGATATCTCAATCATAACAGATCGGAATTTATTTCTATCAATTCCTATTATTATTTAGGTCTCATAGAATTTGGAAAATTAGTTTTAGCATTTTACTATTTTTAGTAAATTTTTTATTTTATGCTATTAATGTAAATAGCAGACTTGTAATATAGGGTTGACAGTTTTTATCAATAATATTTTAAATTTTCTCTATTTTGGGGCTTCTTCCTTATGGATTCAAAGATTTCTTCTGGATTCAATGTGTTTATGCGATCTCAACGCTGATTGAAACTTTTTATCTAGTTTTTCACTGCATTACAAACTAACAACACTCAATTCAACTGGTCTAACACTTGCAATACTTAATTTGAACGCTAATTATGTCAAGTTTCAGTAGCACAGTGGAATTAGGATGAATAAGTCTAAATTAAAAATCTGATTGTAATTGAAAGTGAATATGATTATGCATTAATAGGTGAGAATTAGATTTATGTTATTCCACTCAGTCTATCTCACTATTATAAGAGAGACTTACATGTTAAATCAACTGTCATTATTTCTTATAAATCGGTAAGATGTCAAATTATTTTTTCGCATTTTATAATTTCTCATCCAAATCTTATTTAACTCTATTTTTATTGATAATCAAAATGTTGTATTGTTTTGAAAATAATGATTTATAAAGCATTGTAAAGCATATGATCTTACAGAAATACAACTTTTGATTACCCATAAAAAAAAAGATTTATAGAAATACACATTCTTTACAATGGATCAAAAAGAGGATCTACAAACCAAACACACATTCTTATTCACCTTTATTCGCAACTTATATATACATGGTCCACGGAACAAAAAAAAAATTCATTATTAATTTTTTCAAAGAGAATAACCTATTATTTACCTAATTGTTATAGTTATGTCGACTAGTAACTTATGAAGTACATGGGCGGTTTACATGTCAAATATTACAAGCACGGGGAGGGGTTAGTTACAAACTTTGTGAGAGCCTTAGCTACCCACGAACATGGTTCTTCTAGTCAATCTAGTTACACCAAGATAAAGAGTTCGTATTTGCTTTCACAATCATGATCAAACGTCTCAGCATCTTCGTCCACTAAAGGGGCGCATCCATCATGCTATATATGATCGCCACTCTCATGCATCAAGAAACAAAACACAAACACCCAAACATAAAAACTGAGTGATCAAGTAGTTTGAGTGAGTGGGTGGTCCCTTCGAACACACAACCATGTGGACATACTTGGTTGCACTTGCATTGGTGGTCATGAGTGGTTTATACTACTTGGCCTCCAAAGGGAGGTGGTCCAAGGGGCAAAACTTCCCTCCTGGCCCTCCAGGCCTCCCCATCGTCGGCCACCTCCCGATGCTCGGCCGCCTCCCCCACCGAGCCCTCAGAGACATCTCAAGAAAGTACGGCCCGATTGTCCAACTCCGCTTCGGCCAGTTCCCGACCGTGCTCGTCTCCACCCCGGAGACGGCCACCCAAATCCTCAAGACCCACGACAGTGTCTTCGCCGGCCGCCCTTACATGTACGCCGGCGAATTTCTCACATACGGCGGCCGTAACATCACCGCCAGCGACTATGGCACGTACTGGCGGAACACCCGTAAACTCTGCACCGTCCACCTCCTCAGCCCCCATAAGGTCGAGTCCTTCGAGCCAATGCGGCGGCAGGAGGTGGTGTTGTTCGTCAAGACGATCAACGAGTCCGCGAGCCGTGGCGGGCCAATCAACCTCACCGATGAAAATATAAAGTAACAAACAGATTGGAAATTTGAATTTACTTCACACACTCTTAAGGTGGTGAGTAGTGTTTATTTATATTATGAAAAGTTGTTACAATAATACGAAGAAGAAGTGATAAACCTTCCACAAATCAAGGAATATCTTAACAACCTCAAGAGAAGATAAACCTTATCTACAAGTAACAACTCAGTGGTCAACCAGAGAGATTATTGCTTTGACTAGGTGTGCAGTTAACATTCCCCCTCAAGGTTATGGGGGGAGAACACACCATAATCTTGTCTTTCAGAAAAAGAAATATGGGGGATGAAAGACCTTTAGTAAAGACATCGGCTACTTGATCCTTTGTAGTAATATATTTGACATCAATATCTTTACGAACAACCTTCTCCCGAATAAAATGATAATCAACCTCCACATGCTTGGTCCTTGCATGAAATACAGGGTTTGAGGCTAAAGAAATGGCACTAATATTGTCACACCAAATAATAGGAGGATGATGGACAAATATATGAAGATCTTTTAAAAGCATGCAGACCCAAGATAATTCAGCTGCAGTATGGGCTAAAGAGCGATATTCAGCCTCCGTGCTGGAACGAGCAACTGTGGTTTGTTTCTTGGCACTCCACGATACAAGGTTATGGCCAAGAAATACACAAAAACCTGTGGTGGATTTACGTGAGTTAGGATCTCCAGCCCAATCGGCATCTGAGTAAGAGGACAAGTCAAGACCACTTGGACGAAACCAAAGGCCATGAGTAACAGTGCCTTTTAGATACCGTAGAATCCGCTTAACTGCCAAGAGGTGAGAGGTAGTCGGCTTATGCATAAATTGACATACATGATTGACAGCAAATGCAATATCAAGACGAGTGAATGTAAGATATTGAAGAGCCCCAACAATACTGCGATATTGTGTTGCGTCTGCGTCAATGAGAATATCACCATCATGGGCCAACAACTGACCATTTGAAATAGCGGGAGAGTTGCATGGTTTAGCACCATCCATTGAAGCCCGGAGCAAAAGATCAATCGTATATTTTGTTTGAGCAAGAAATAACCCATGTTGATTGCGATGAACTTCAAGACCAAGGAAAAAATGAATAGGACCCAGATCCTTCATAGCAAAGTGTGTACCCATCTGAGCAATAAGAGAGGACAAAGCATTTTGGTTGTTGCCAGTGAGTATAATATCATCCACATAAATTAATAAGATGATGATGACACCATTCTTTGACAGCACAAATAGAGAATAATCTGCATGAGACCATTTAAAGCCTTGATCAAGGAGAAAATTTTTGAACCTGTCAAACCAAGCTCGTGGACTTTGCTTTAAACCATAAATAGCCTTATGTAATTTGCACACATGGTTGGGAAATGCTGGATCAACAAAACCTTGAGGTTGTTGCATATAGACATCCTCACGAAGAAGTCCATGTAGAAAAGCATTTTGGACGTCAAGTTGACGAATAGGCCATCGAAACTCCACCGACAAGGCAAGTATAATACGAATAGTTGTCGGTTTGGCTACAGGACTAAAGGTTTCATTGTAATCCAAACCAGCAGTTTGGTGAAAACCTTTAGCAACAAGACGAGCTTTATACCGTTCCACTGTTCCATCCGCACGGCTCTTAATTTTATAAACCCATCGACAACCCACAACATTTTGATCTCGATGCGGAGGAACAAGAGTCCACGTACCAAGTTTATGAAGAGCTGTAAACTCACTGGCCATTGCTTCACGCCATTTAGAATGCTTGAATGCATGTGTAAAACATGTCGGTTCCACATCAGAAGTAGAAGCAAGAAGTCCCATAGGCAAAGGATACCGTGTGCAAGATAGAACACGCTTCTTGAAAATGCCATCTTTAGCACGCGTGACCATGGAGTGGTTGTTGGTCGGTGCTGGTTGGGTTGATGGGATTGGAGGGAGGGTAGTATGAGGTGGTGGAGTGGTGTCTAAAGGGGGTGATATCTGGGTGGGTGTTATTGGTTGAGTTGGTGAAATGGGAGGGAGGCTAGCATGAGGTAGTGAAATGGTGTGTAAAGGAGGATAAATGGAATGAGAAAATATCCGTGTGGGTGATGGTGGAGAGAATGGAGTGGTTTGCACGTAAGGTTGTAGGTTGATGGTTGAGGATTAATTGGGTATCCATGCTTGGAGAGGGCCAAAACCTGAAGAGTCTTCCTTTTCGTCCGAGCGGTCTGAAGATGGCATATGAAACGGAAAAATAGACTCATTGAAGGTGACATGTCTAGACAAATAAATTCGACCAGAAGTTGGATCAAGGCAGCGATAACCCCGATGATCAAGACTATAACCGATAAAAACACATTGTTTAGTATGAGGTTCAAGTTTATTATGTGTGTATGGGCGAAGCCATGGATAACACGCACAACCAAAAATACGCAGTAAAGAATAATTGGGTTGCTTTTGAAATAAGGACTCCCAAGGTGAAAGATTGGAAACAGTCTTAATAGGCATCTTATTTATAAGAAATACAGCTGTTTGAAAAGCATCAACCCAATACTTAGATGGCATGGAAGAATGAAGTAACAAAGTTAAACCTGTCTCGACTAGATGCCGGTGTTTTCTTTCTGCAATACCATTTTGTTGAGGTGTATGTGGGCAAGAAAATTTTTGTTGAATGCCATTAGAGGAGAAAAAGGAACGGAGGCGAGAACTAGTAAATTCTCCTCCACCATCGGAGCGAATTGTCTTTATACGTCGATTAAGACAATTTTCAATGTAAGATTTAAATTGAACAACTACATCAAATGTCTCTGATTTTAATGTTAAAGGATAAACCCAACTATAACGAGAATAGTCATCAACAATAAGCAAGTAGAAACGAAACCCATTAATAGACAAAACAGGAGCTGGTCCCCAAACATCCATATGTAGAAGTTCAAGTGGAGAAACACTGACAGACAACGATGGAGTAAATGGTAAGCGATGATGCTTCCCAAGTTGACAAGAATGACAAAAACTAGAGTGTTTAGAAGAACCAATAACATGAATACTGGGAAACAAAGCTTTCATTATTGAGGAAGATGGATGTCCTAGACGCTCATGCCATACCGAGGCAGTGGCACGCTCAGCAAAGAATGCCGTATGGTTGGATTTATTTGAAGGACGTCGAGAGACATGAAGAGGATAAAGGCCATTTTCACTCCGCCCGTGGAAAAGAATCTTCCCCGTGGTTTTGTCCCGAACAGAAAAGCCAGTGGAGTCAAAATGAAATATGCAATTGTTATCTTTTGAAAATTGGTGAACAGAAAGAAGGTGAGTAGAAAGTTCTGGAACATGAAGTATATTATTTAGAAGAAAAGCATGAGAAGGGGTGTTCATGACAGAAGAACCTGTGTGGAAAATTTTCAAACCTTGTCCATTGCCTATGGAAATCTTGTCGCTACCTTCATAATTGGAATTCACAGAGAGGTTAGCTAAGTCAGCAGTGAGATGATTTGTGGCACCAGTATCTGTATACCAAGTTTGATCATTAACAGAAGAATTGGAAGCAACCATAGAAGCAAGCTTGGAGGGAGGAAGACGTCCGTGAAATGCATGATCCATGCGATGATAACAATCCAAAGCAGAATGGCCAAGGCGATTACAGATCTGACAAGGGGTGCAAATGGATTGAACATTTATGGAAGATGTAAGAAGATGAGGTCCTCGACCGTGACCGGCACGACCACGACCACGGAACCGTGTCCCGCGTGATGAGCCATGAAAGGGAGGAGCACCAAGAACTCCTTTGTCCATATTGCGATCAGCCATGAACGCAGTAGTGGGAATGATGGGAGTTGCGGAAGCCTGACGACGCTCATCAAGATGAAGCTCTTCAGACAACAAGAGAGCATGTACTTCATCAATAGAGATAGGATCCGCACGAGTACGAATAGCGGTGCGGATTGGATCATATTCTGATGAAAGGCCATGTAGTGTATGGTGAATGAGGTCCTCATCCTCCACAGGATGACCACACACCGCGAGTTTATCAGAAATATTTTTAATTTTTTGAAGATAATCAGACATAGATATACCACCTTTCTTGATGGTTTGAAGTTGAGTTTTGAGTTGAGTAACATGAGTGCGAGAGACAGATGCATATCGACGTTCGAGAGCCAACCATACCGCACGAGATGAAGTCAAACCAACCACATAAGCAAAGACACCAGGAGTGAGAGTGGCATTGATCATCGCCAGTAAATTTTGATCTTCAGGTTGCCATTCTAGGAATAGAGGGTTGACAGTGGTATTCAACTGGCCATCCGAATTAAGAAGAAACTTGGCTGGGTAAGGTTTGGTATCATCAATATAGCCAATAAGTTGGAGGCCATTAAGGATAGGGAGAAATTGTTGGCGCCAAATAGTATAGTTTGTGGAATCCAATTTGATGGTAAACAAGTGGTTGATGTTGGAGATGAGAAATGTGGGAGTGGACGGAGAAGCAGCCATGAAGAAGATGGTGGGAGATAGAAAAAAAAAACGTGAAAAGGGTGATGGCGTTAGCCTTATGGCTCTGATACCATGAAAATATAAAGTAACAAACAGATTGGAAATTTGAATTTACTTCACACACTCTTAAGGTGGTGAGTAGTGTTTATTTATATTATGAAAAGTTGTTACAATAATACGAAGAAGTGATAAACCTTCCACAAATCAAGGAATATCTTAACAACCTCAAGAGAAGATAAACCTTATCTACAAGTAACAACTCAGTGGTCAACCAGAGAGATTATTGCTTTGACTAGGTGTGCAGTTAACAACCGAGGCCGTTGATTCGGTCATATCGAACTCGACGTGTCGGATGCTGTTCGGTTGCCGGCTTGAGGAGAGCGCGAGCTTCAACAAGGCCGTGAAGGACGTCATAGCTTTGGCAGGGGCAATCAACATCGCGGATTTCATACCGTTCTTCAGGTTGTTCGATGTCCAGGGTCTCGTGCGGCGGATGAAGGAGACGTCCAACTTGATGGACGAGTTCTTCGAGAGAAAGATCGAGGAGCGCCTTCGCGGGGGACGCGTCGTCCAACAGGAGGACTTCATCGATTTCTTCCTAGAGACGCTAGGGAAGAACAACAGCACTGGCATAACTCTCGATCGCGACTCCATCAAAGGAATTCTCATGGTAACGATTCTCTTAAGAATCAATTTGACGGTCATTCTTATTCACTTTGTGGTGGAACACTTTGAACGTAAAATTTTCAGTTCCACGAAATCTTCTCTTTTACTAAATTAGCCGTTAATATCATCATGAATTCAACATAGGAAACATGGGTGCATGTGTATTCAATAATTATTTCACACCAATTAATTATTTTTTCTCAACATATGTAGGATTTGTTTGTTGGAGGCATAGACACGGCCCTTAGCACGGTGGAGTGGATCATGTCGGAGCTCTTGAAGCACCCCAAGGTGATGAAGAAGCTCCGGAAGGAGATCCGGAGCACGATTGGGCTCGATCGGTTAGTGAATGAGTCGGACCTCCCGAAGCTTGAGTACCTAAACATGGTGGTTAAAGAAGGGTTCAGGCTCCACCCAGGGGCGCCACTCCTGGCGGCGCACAAGGCGTTGGAGGACCAAGAGGTGATGGGCTACCACATATCAAAGAACACGCGGATCGTGATAAACGCGTGGGCGATCGGGAGAGACCCCGAGGCGTGGAAGGACCCCGAAGAGTTCGTGCCGGAGAGGTTCATCGATTCGAAGGTCGACTGTGGAAACGACCTCCGGATGATCCCGTTCGGATCGGGGCGGAGGAAGTGCCCGGGAATGCTTGTGGGGTCCAGGCTTGTGAGCATTGTGACTGCACAGCTTTTGCATTGCTTTGATTGGGAACTTCCGAATGGTATGTCGCCGGAGGAGCTGGATATGGAGGAGGAGTTCGGACTCTCACTGCCTCGGAAGAACAATTTATTTGCTGTGCCAACCTGCCGCCTTCACCATGGCGTTTTATGAATAATGCATATGCCATGCATGTACTGCTGCCAGTTGGTGATGATGATGGGTGGGGTGTGTTTAATTTATTGTGTTGTTTATTATAGAGAAATTGTGTGTTTTGCATGGCGGCATTTGAGAATAAATTGAGGTCGAATTATTTATTCAGATCGCTCGTCTTTATTCAGAAGTCATGTACTTGACTTTACCTAAGATATACATTTTAATTTACTCTTGCATTTAAAAAATAAAAAAAATTCAACTTCATCCATTTCTCTTTGATGATACAGGGTAAAATGTAAAAAAATCAAATAAAGGGTTGGTGTTAATTAATAGATTAACCCAATTCAATGGTATCATATCTCACAGTCACACCCCTTGCAAGCACAGTACAAAATGTAAAAAAATTATAATACGTAGATGCTTTGTTAATATAAGATATATATGTTTGGAAATAAGGTTGAAAAAAAGAACTATATAACATTGTACGATAAATTGTGTTATTTTAACATTATATACAAATGAACAACTTAAAATTTTTTAAAAAATAAGATGTTTAGAATTTCAACTCGTAGGCCCGCCCGTGGGCCCGAACCCAGGCCTGACCCGTGAGGCCCGTTCAAGCCCAGGCTGTGGGCACCGCCTAGGCCTTGCTTTTTGGCCGCGGGTGGGCCCGGCCCGGGCCTACTGGCTAAGTAGGGCTGCGGGCCTGGGCCCTATTTCAAAGGCCCGAGTCGGGCCGGGCCCGCTGGCTAAGCAGGTTCA
Organism: Acorus calamus; assembly: GCA_030737845.1. Taxonomy (NCBI): domain Eukaryota; kingdom Viridiplantae; phylum Streptophyta; class Magnoliopsida; order Acorales; family Acoraceae; genus Acorus; species Acorus calamus. Next base: position 22,121,087 of record CM060869.1, on the reverse strand, counting down.
CGGGCTTGGCCCCTATTTCAACGGCCGGGCCGGGCCGTTGCTGACCCCTACTTCCCCATTCTCTCACTCAATCTGAGCTAAGATTTTTTTATGATAGCTTCACTAGTCTTGAATTATTTTTTCATAATCGGTGATGGTTTTGGAGGATGAGAGGGAAGACTTCTTTTTAATTAATAAAGGGAAGGGTAGGACTATCTAATAAAGCTTTTAAAAAAAATAATCCATAGATTATAATCTGAAAAACATCCATAACCCAGCTTAAAGGTTATTACTTTTTTAAATTATTTTTTCATAATCGGTGATGGTTTTGGAGGATGAGAGGGAAGGCTTCTTTTTAATTAATAAAGTGAAGGGTAGGACTATCTAATAAAGCTTTTAAAAAAAATAATCCATAGATTATAATCTGAAAAACATCCATAACCCAGCTTAGAGGTTATTACTTTTTTAAATTATTTTTAACTAAAATAAATTTTGATAAGTTTAAACAAACATGTAATAACTGCTTATTTTAAACTAAAAGCTATAATCTGCAGCTTATAAGTTTTAACAAAGATGTATTATCTATGTTTATAGAGATGTAGATATATATCTTTTTTTAATTATATACTTCATCCAATGAGGTATACACTTTTATAAAATATGAACTACATACTGAAATGAATTGAATGACATTATTTACAGAAGATATCAAACAAATTTAATGAAGTATATATCTTCATATAGTGAGTGAAAGGGGATAATGAGGTATATAAAAAACTATATTTGTAGCTTTAAAAAGAACTAGTGTAACTAGCTCAATTGAAAAGGTTGGAAGTAATGGGCCTGTGGGCAAGCCTATTTAGACGGCCAAGTTAGGCCCGTCATGCCGGCACGACTGACCGTGCTATTTTTACCCGTCAAGTTCACATGTAGGTAGAGGTGTAAAACGGGCCGTGTCGTGTTGGTCGGGCCCATTAAGGAAGCCGTCTAATGGGCTAGTGGACCATGCTTGTAAATACCCCAATTTTGACCGTCCAGAAAAACAGAAATACTTCAAGTAACACCCGAAAATATCTCACAGTTGGACATCAAGTAGAGAACCGAAGTTTCGGAAACCCGAAAACCCTAAGTCCCTGGGTAGGGGCGGCTAGACCTAACTAGCCGCCCCATACCAGGCGGCTAGTTAGCACTATCCGCCCCCCTGGCCGACTTTTGACCAGTCCCCTGGATGGGACATAAAGCAGTATTAAATGCTGATCATTGTGGCGGGAGATGGCCTTTAGCCGCCCTAACTCGGCCGGATCAACCCAAGTAACCGACCCAAGTCACCGCCTGTCAGAGATGGGACGTTTGACAGGTTATGATAGGGGCGGCTACCAGGAAGTAGCCGCCCCATCCTGGGCGGCTAGTGGCCGCCCCATCCTGGGCGGCTAGTTAGCACTAGCCGCCCTTCACCTGGTCCTGACAGAAGAGCCAGAGAATTAATGAGGGGTCTAATCACACACACTATTAGCCAAGCCACTCTATTAGCCCCTGGACATTCCCCTGCCTCTCTTTTACTATAAATAGAGGAGGTCCCAAGCCTTTAAACCATAACCAATTCACATCAACAACCCACAACCCACAATTCACATTCCCTTTCCCCACTAGAAATCCCGAGAGAGAGAGAGAGAGAGAGCCCCTTTTGTGAGAGAAATACTCATTTCCCTACATAAAATACCCTCTCATTCCACCCTCCAGAAACCCGGGCTAAGCCTAGCTTAGCCTCTGTCTAAACCAAACCCATTTCCTACCGAAGTTCTGCCCAAACCAGACCAGGCCCCGGACGGCTAAACCCTATAAGCCGCCCCTGACCAGACGGCTTGATCCCACTAGCCGCCCCCTATACACACCCCATTTGCACCCCTATGTCCCAAGACTCCTTTAGTCAAGCCCCGGAAGCATAATAGGATTACCTGTTTTTCACCTCTGTGTACAGTATATCCGTGTCTCAGAGGGGAGACCCCACAAACTCCCCAAGTAGGTGATCAAATCCAACCCGACCCTGTTCCTGCTTTTAGAAAAAGCAGGTGGCGATCACACAAACCCTGGAATCCTCTTGAGCCGCTATCGGGCGCCTCGACCAGGAACGACACCCCTCACCCTTCCGAGAAGACGATCCGATCGAGCCCACCACGGCACGCATCCGATCCGAATCCCCGAAGAACCCCCACACACGCACGCGCACCCGCGCACCGCCAGGATCCTTTCCGAAAGCACCGACACGCAGCCTCGGAGGCCTTCCCGACGATACCGACAAATCTGGCGATCACGGTGGGACCTCTCTCGTGAAAAATAACAAAAGGTAATCCTCTTCTACCCCCTTTTACAAGCTTGACTAGAATGCTATCAACCCTCTAGGAAGGTTAGAGTTTCCCACCCCTCGAATCAGATCCTCCTCTACTCCGCATCACTGCATCATCTACTGCTTTGTAAGCCGTATACAGCTGCGCAATCCTTTACTGCTTTGTAAGCCGCACACCACTGCGCAATCCTTTACTGCTTTGTAAGCCGCACATCGCTGCGCAATCCTTTGCCGCTTTATTTACTGCTTTGTATCTGCATTCGTTCCCTTAAATCATTTCACACGCATCATGGAATCCCGCATAGAGGAGGAGATACTAGAGGAAAGAATCCACCAAGAGGGTCAGGCCACGCAATTTCTGACCCATCTAGAGGAAAAGATTGCCAGTCTAGGATACCAATCCGTAGAGGACATGTTTCATGACCTCGCCGACTACCGCCAGGTCAAAATCCTAAGACAGGAGGCCCCTGTCAAAACCCTTAAGGTCGTTCCCAAAACCCCGTTCACACCCAGTCACTCGGTCAACCCGAGCATCTTTTCGTTCGCCCCCCTTTCCCCCGCGAATCCAATATTCCCAGCCGTTTCCACCCCAGGCCCTTACTAGGCCACCCCAAACTCGGGACCGCTAGGTAGCCCTCCCAGGGGAGAAACACAGGATAAAACCATCCAGAGAATCCTCTCTGAGACTGGTCCCTCAGCCCCCAAGCACATGTCTCTACATAACCTGAGACAAATCCCGTCAGTCCACCTACCGGAGGGATTCAAAATCCCCAAATTCCGCCGGTATAACGGTCGTGGAGACCCAGACATTCATTTAACTACCTTTTATCTAGACGCGCGCCCGTTTCTAGATAATCAACCTCTGCTAGTTTTCCTCTAACAGAAATCATTGGAAGGAGAAGCACTACAATGGTTCTCCCCCTCCTTGTAGATCACTTGTCGAATTTCTCGGGTGTAAGTGAGAAATTCTTGGGCCGCTATGGTTACCAGAGGATTAGAACCCCCTCTATTTCAGATTTAACCGTAGAGAGAATGAGGCCTAGGGAGGAATTCGAACAATACGTGTCTCGGTGGCACACGCTTGTCCACCGAACCGGCCTACAACTCACAGAATGTCAAGAAATTGACACGATGTTACAGAGCCTGAGTCCAGAGCTTCGTATGAGCCTTTCGTACGGAGTCTGTACTACGTATCAATTTCTAATTGATCGGCACAACAGGATTTCCCGTTATGCAGCCCCAGTAGTCCAAACCCAGTCCCCACCTATCAGCCATAGGGTTAGATAACCGCCTCGTAAGGCACAAACCCCCACGGTAGAGGGGATTATTACACAAGTATCGGCACTCTACCCGAACAGAGCACGAGTTCCTGATCGAGGAACGGCTCCAAGACAGTACACGTCCGGTTCATCCGGATATGCGCCGCCTCGGTCAATCAACCAAAACTTCATTGCTCGATCAGTACCCGTCCCCGTGCCGACACAACAAAACCCGGTAATCCAAAATTCCCCGGTCCAAAGCCCTGTAATCTCAAGGCAAGGCCAGCTTAGGACCCCTTTTTATTCCAGCTTCCTAAGAAGTCAGAACCTAAATCCTAGGCAGGCCACCCAAGATACTTATAATGAGGTCTCCCCTCCAACATCCTATGATCAGAGACGAACGGGAAAGAGGGACTCTTACCCTCCCCTCCCAGAAACGCTAACTAGGATTTTTAGGGTACTAATGGACACAAATAGTATCTCCCTCCCAGCTGCTAAACCTCCACTCCCCGGAGCCAGCAGACTGCGTTACTTTCAATACCACCAACAACATGGTCATACCGTAGAACAATGCATTGTTTTTCGGGATTTTATTTACGATTTAAATGATGACAGGCGCCTTGATTGGGCCATGATCAAAAGCCACTTATGCCAAGGCAATTCTCGAGCCTCCAAGCCACTTGGCATTTTTACAGACCCATTGCCAGGTCACAACCAACCATCCACATCTGGAGCCCACATGGTAAACATGATCAGAAGAGGGAGGCAACCATCACCAAAACCAAGCAATTCAGAAGACGTCACTGACGACAGTTTGTCCGAAGAATCCGAGGAGGAAGAGCAGAACGAGCCCTTCCAGCTGAACCTCGACAATCATGACCTTGCCATACTCTATGGCGAAGAAGGAGATGCAGTTCTTGCCCTTCCCACAGTCTTCAACATCGAGTCCGACGAAAGCGGACTAGAAAACCCGGGAGGAGACGAAGAAGAAGAGCCATTTGAGGAAATCTCTGAATGAGCTAGCGAAGGACCCAAAGGAGGGGAATGTACGTCAGATGATCTGCATCCGGACGACAACGGGTCCTCCAAGAGTACCGACACTGTCGACGGCCCCCACCACCCGATGACCATTTCGTTCACTGACCAAGACCTCCCGGATCCCAGACTGCGAGTCTACCCCCTACACATCTGCGGACGACTGCAAATGTTGTGGCTAAACAACATCTTCGTGGATCCAGGGTCAGGAATGAACATAATGACGTGCTCCACCTACCAAAAGATACTCGGACTAGGCTGTCCTTCCGTCCAACCGGCCCACCATACTATTCAAGCTTTCAACCATACCGGGAAGACTCTCAGCGGTCCCGGAACATTCGAGCTGTCCGTCGGCCCTCTTATCTGTGAAGTAGCCTGCTTCATGGCCGACATCAACACAAGGTACCCATTGATGTTGGGGCGACCATGGTTAGACAGCATCCAAGCTATCTGTTCCCCCCGGCACCAATGCCTTCGACTGCCCTTTTTGAGTCATATCCTGACAATCTGGGGAGAGGCGCACCTCCAATACGAGAATGAGAACAACTGGGCGATACATAATATGCTCACACTAGCCCTGCGACTGGGGAACGAGGATGAAGGTGGTAGTCCACCTGGGTCCCCTTACGACAACAACTATCCCTCAGAAGAAACAGCCAGGATCCTGCATCCACCAAGCGATCTTACGGAGCCCAACTCGATCACCTTTCTCCCCCATGAAGTCGTAAAAGCCGGAGCACGCTCCGCACCCCTCGCGATAACTGCCATACTCAGAGGGAGGGAATTCTGGCACATTCTCATCGATACGGGAGCAGAAACTAACGTTCTTACATATTCCACCTACCAAAAGCTAGAAGGCCGAGTTCCCATATTGGAGCCCTCAGATGAATACATTTATGCCTTCGACAGCACGCACAAGAACACTTGCGGATTGGTGACACTCCAACTAAAGATCGGCCCGGTCTCCACCGTCATCAACTGCATGGTAATGAACATTCAATCACCCCACCCTCTGATTGTTGGGAGGACATGGCTAAACAGCATTGAAGCCGTCTCATCCACCCGACACCAATGTGTTCGCTTCCTGTACCGCGGGTAAGCAGTATCCATATGGGGAGAAGCACGCTTTAGCGAGACACAGGCCCGGAATTGGAGCGTCTGTGTCATGCGCATCCGGGTAGAGGTGCTCGCATATTGGCAGTCAGGTTCCACCGACGAAGAACTGCTCCATCAAGGAAGGCCTTTGAAAAGGCTCAGGGAAGAAGAGTTCAGGAATAGGGGACACCCACCGGACATCAGCCGGCCGACCAAGCGAAGCCGACTCGAGGAAACAATACGAATCCAAGAATCAGGTACTGACCCCCCGCGTAAGCTTTCATACCCTATACATATTTGTTTATAGCTTTTTCTAAAAAAATCAAAATAAAAAAATATTTGTTTACCAGCTTTCACTTTCATACCCTATACATATTTGTTTACAGCTTTTTCTAAAAAAATCAAAATAAAAAATATTTGTTTACCAGCCTTCACTTTCATACCCTGTATATATTTGTTTACATCTTTTTCTAAAAAAATCAAAATCGAAAAATGTTTACTAGCTTTCACTTTCATACCCTGTACATATTTGTTTACAGCCTTTTCCAAAAACCAAAATTAAAAATATTTGTTTACCAGCTTTCGTTTTCATCACCTTATACATATTTGTTTACCTGCTTTCCTAAAAGAAACCAAAATCCAAAAATACATGCTAATCAGCTTTCATTCCCCAACTCTGAACATACTTGTTTCCAGCTTTATTTTCACTCTTCTTCAAAAACAAAAAAAAAAAATGTTTTCCTAAAAAATGTTTTCCACACTCTCCTCCAAAACAAAAGTTTTACAAAACAGTATTTCCGTACTTCCAAACCAAAATAAAACCACTTTCCCAAACTTTCTTTACCTGTTTACCAAAACAACGAAAATATTTACAAACTACACACTTCTTCACGACGAAAATGTTTTCCAAATCTGTGCTTCCACACCTTTTCTTCAAAGCAAAATGTTTTACAAAGCAAAATAAAACCACTTCCATGATTTCCGCCAAAAACATTTTACAAACTGTCTTTCCATACTTTCCTCCTAAAAACAAAATTGTTTTTCAAACTTTATCTCCATTCCTTTTTCAAAAAAGTATATCTATTCGCCAAACACTGGCCTTTTCAAAATCATAAATATGCATCTGTCTCCACACTTTTGAAAACAAAAATACCAAAAAGAGCGAACTACTAGACGAGAAAAGATAAGAGCGGCAGACCATGCCCAGGCCTACCAAAGAAGAATGGCAAGGGCATTTGAAAAGAAGGTAATAAAAAGAAAATTTAAAATCGGGGAATTAGTACTTAAGTAAATCATGCCATCAAGACAGCCTCACCCAAGAGGGAAGTTGCAACCCACATGGGAGGGACCTTATGTGATCACCTATGCCTATTCTAGGAATGCCTACCGCTTGGTAGATGCCGAAGGAGTCGAGGTTTCAGGTTCGTGGAGTGCACTTTATCTAAAGAAATTATATGCATGAATAGCTTTCAATACTTGATAATTATTATTCTTTCTTCCTGCGATTTCCAGCGTTTAGTACTTGATGATAGAACCATAAGACTCTCAAAGATAAACTCGTATCTATTTGAACACATCTCCGCCAAATCATGCCTCTTCATTCACACACGTATAACTGGACAATCGATTTACCTGATGGAAGAGAAATTGCCTACCCCGTAGACTGGGACAATTTAAAACCCCCAAAGCAAAACGTCCCTTATTTCCGCCCCACTCGTATTAACCCTAGGTCAAAATGAGGAGTTACCTAGACTTGGCATATGTCCCAAAACTAGCTCTGGCACTATACAAACACTTCTACAGGGGAAGCACGAAAAGAATCGGGTGATAAATAGAAGAGCCCCCCCTCAAATAAAAAAAAATCAGGCAATGAGAGGCCAACACAAAAAATAACACCCAAGTGAACAGGTTAAACTCTCTATTTTAGCAGGCTTTCACGCCTTTACGCACGGTATACGCTAGACAACGGCTATACCAGTACATATCCAAACAACGGATTGTACTTTCCACCCAAAATAAAGAAGTGATAAAAAGAAAAAAGCCAGAGGGACCTAAAAAGTAGGACATATGCTAGACTGAGACGATTCTAAAATATTGCCTGAAAGGAAGATATTACTCTTACCCCATTCTCCCCCCCCCCCTTTTTATTTTTTTGCAATGGGATTCAAAATTGGACTATGTCTACCGGGATAGGTGAAATTTCGACCAAGGGTAGATCATTTCCATGTTTACAACTACACACACTCACGTGAGTTCACTTAGAAACTTGCTTATCCAAAGGAAGCTTATCTAACTTGACTCCTGGTACACTCATGGATTTTTTAGCATGTTTAGAATAATAAGATCAAGCATTTGAGAACCATGAACCTAAAAAAACCGGCATCTAAGGCCTATACCTTTCAAATACAACCCTGGTTTGGACATAGGTGACCACAAGGGCTCCTCCACGGATACTTGATGGTATCTTTTACTTCAGAAAGTCGAAAACATTGCCCTCTCACATAATAGAAAAACCATTGAAGAATTAAAACGCCCACCTATGCCACAATACTTATGCACAAGTTCGCATTTTTCTTTTCCAAAGCACGTAGGCATTCGATTTTCTTGAAATATTAAAATTGACCCCCCATACCAATGATAAGATTACCCCCACCTACCTTCATTCTACGTCCTTCCGCACATGCTTGAGAGAAAATTGTCCCACTTTCACACGCACTTAAAAGCTTTTCGCTCACGCACTTGAAATCCCTTCCTTGCATACTAAAGCATGGTTTTCCGTACTTTACTTTCTCGCATTCAATTTTTTTATTTTACCTTAAGATGGATTGTAGCCCTTGACAATTCAAGCAAGAAAGAGCTCGAAAGTCGGTGCAGGGACGCAATCCGGACAAATTTAACACTTGGTCCATGAAAGGATGTTTTTATAGGTCTCGAGAGTCGAAGCAGTCACAAAGGCTTTCAGCAACAGTAGACAAGAAGCAAAACCAGAAGAATTGTCCCAGACAGGGGGCGGCTAAACCCGACTAGCCGCCCCTGCCCTTTGTTTCAGGTAAGCATGCCCCAGGCAGGGGGCGGCTAAACAAAACTAGCCGCCCCTCACTGGACGGCTAGTTTACACTAGCCACCCCTTGCCTACACCTATGTCAGCTATGTCAGTCCATATCCAATCAACTCTTCAACACTTCTTTACCTATTAAGATCAGTTCTTTCCAAAACCTGCATGTACACATTTCACTCACATATTCATACACAAAACATGTATAGATACCATGCTAAAACAATTACATATCAAAACCCTACACCCATCCATGAATTAAACGTACAAAAAAACCAAATTCACCCATCCACGAAATACGCATTTTTTTAAATAAAGGGAGCTCTTTAAATACCCAAACATCCATGCCAGCTACTCCAAACCATGCGTACAAAGGAGAATTATAAAATTGTCCCACCAAAAACGTAGATTGTTCTTTTAAACCTAAAAGAGTGCATAAAAGAAAATCTTTATGAAAGAGTAAGGAAGAGATAGGGTCCACCGAAAGCGTCAAACTCTGAAGTCTCGAGCTATACTCCACCAGAATATCACCTGAGTCAAAACAAAAGGAGAAAAGCATGAATTCCTCACATATATACCATTCTTCTACCTAAAACCAAGACACAAAGAAGCTATACCTCGGCGTATCGTCATCCGCTGGAGGCTGAGTATGAGGAACATCCTGGCTCGGCTGAGAAGGGAGCGGTGGCTGAGGAGAGGACTGAACCTCTGGAGCATCAGGAGCGGCAGGAGTCTCTCGAATCGAAGACGCGACCCTCGCATATATCCCGCGACTCTGAGACGCCGAAGGACGAGAAGCACGGTTGAAGGTGGCCCCAGTAGCCAAGGAAGCCGAGAGAGAATGGTCAGGCTCAAGCGGAAGAAGGTCAAGGTCCGCCTCGGTCGTGGAGCCCCCTCCAACCAATTTCCCCATAACTCTGTCCCTCCTCTCCAATCTCTGACAGAGGCGACTCTCTGTCCCCGTGGCCCGATCCTCGACAGCCCTCAACCTCTCCTCCAAATCCCGTGCCCTCACCTCTGATGCCCTGAGCGCCTCCTGATCCCTATCCCCGGCCGCCTGGAGAGAACGAACCAAGTCCCCCATCAAACCTCCAAGGACGCCCGCTGAAGCCTCCAACTCCGACACCCTCATTGGAGGGAGTCCCTCTCACGGCCTAGGGTGATGAACCCCTCCTCTCTCAAAGCCATCATGGACCTCAGCATGTCCGTCTCCTCCTCAGCTCGAGAAGCCCTACCCCTCGCCTGGCCCAGCTCCATCCGTGTGGCAGTCAATTCACTCCGGGCCGCATCTAGCTCCCTCGTCAGCTCGAGCTCTCGCTCGGAAGCCATGGAAGGAGGAGGAGCGGAAGAAGAAGAAGCACCATCAGCCCTCGCTCTCGACAGAGCATCCACCTGAGCCTCGAGGACCCGGACCTTGTCCTGCAAGCGTCTCTGTTGCATCCGCAACGCCTCTATCTGCCTGGCCCGCGCTTGGAGGTGCTCATTGGCGGTCTTGAGCCTCTTCTCCATCTCATTCAACTCAACCTACAAAACAAATACCATTCAGAAAATATTCAAGCAAGGGAGAACGAGGAAAAGAAAAAGGATTTTCAACTTACATAAGTGTCCGGGATCTCCTCCTCCATCGTCCCGAGGATACCCGCATACTCCTGATGATACCAAGCTAGGTATTCGTCACTCGAAGTCACCTCAAACGACGCTCCACCAAGACGCCTCGGCCCATCCATCCCGCCACATACGTAGTGTAATTCCTCGGGAGGTTCGTGTCCCGAGGAATCCCAGCCACTGGAATCGAGGGGCGCTGCGGCAAAGAATCGGGCACCCACTGATGATAACCAAGCTGGCGGATGACCCGGTTGATCGAATGAAACACGACCTCATTGAAATAGATCAACCAGACGTCTCGCGCCAGAGCCTCATGAACCTCCTCCGGATAAGGCTTCCACGTCATCTAAAAAACATCAAAGATAGGAAGAGCGTCAAAAGAAAACCAAATACAAGCCAAGGAAACTCGAAGGAAAACTTATACCTCTTCCTCCGACAAGGCGTGGAAGGCCTCCCGGAATTGGGCGAGGCGATGCAAGCGGGAAGATCCCCGGTGTTTCCATCTCATAGCCCAAGGGAGGGCATGATCAAACGGAGCCAAAGTCGGGCGATCGATGGCGAAGTGCTCGTACCGAAGATCTAACAAAGCAAGAGGGAAATTATCATGATCAAAAGTGAGCTAAACCAAGAAAAGACATTTACCACTTACACATACCTGAAGAAATGGCGCAAAACCACCAAGATTCTTCCCCCGGCCCTCTTGACTTTCTTCGAGAGCTCCGCAAAGAGATGGGCGAGCATCGCAGCTCCCCAAGCATAGCGTCCCATGCCCTCCAGGTCCCTCATCAGTAAAAGAGAGTGAGAGGAAACCTTATCGGAGGCCGTCGAGAAGAGGACCCGGCCGAAGAAGTAAAGAAAGAACGCCCTCAACTCCCTCCGTGCCCTCTGTAGGCACGCGGCCGTCTCTCTCGCCTCAATCATTGCCCGCCTCCTCTTGAAGCTAGCTGCAGCTTCACCCTTCTGACGCTCCGTAAAAGAACTGAGGCCATACTACCCCAAAAGCCTCCCCAAAGGGATCCGGTTCAGCGTCTGCTCCCTCTCCACGAACTCCCATTCCCCGATCAACTCTCGAAACAGCCCCCTATAATCCGCAAGGGTGGCCGCAATCATCGCTTCCCCCAAGACTGGAAGGCCAGTGATCCGATGGACGTCCTCAAGGGTCGGCATAACGGTGCCAGTAGGAAGGATGAACGTGCAACTCTCCGGGTCCCATCTCTCCACCAATGCCTCCACATATGGGCGATGGACGTGGAACGGCTCAATCAGAAAGAAGGAGTGAAAGCCCGCTCCGTCCACTAAACTCTTCTCCTCCTGCCCCAAAGCGTCATCCGCTTTGTCCCGTGCCAAAGGGCCCGGATGCGATTCGGCCGCTACGAAACGAACGAAAATGGGTTAGTCCAAAGCAATCGAGAGGTAAGGATCCAAGTCTAAACGGACTCATTTTCTAGAAACCATGCTTAGCACAATAAAACTCCTACACGTTAAAATCTAAAAGAACAAAAAGGGCATGAGATATGAGACTTCATACGAAAATTTACCCTCCTTTATCTGCGAAACATACCTATAAGATCACATGCTTTACCCTCTAATCCCACCGTGGTCATTACTCGTATGCTTCATTTTCAAAATACCGCTAATCATGCTTATATATACTTTCCATGAACTAAGCATATGAAGGAATTTAGACCCAAAAAAATGCATGCACACCCTTTCATATTCACTCTTACTCCACCGTGGTCAAATACGTATAAAAATATACTTCAAAGATTGTATACATGCAAAACCACGCATACAAGCATACTAAGCCGTACCCTTTCCTTTCCTATATTGGCATATAACAAAATTGGATATACGTATGATAAATTATCCCACTTCCTAAAAAAAAACCCATGTCAACATACAGCATGCTTACACATCCCACCATGATTAAACTTATACACAAGCATGCCTATCAAAACACGCATATACAAAGTATTATACGCTAGTCACCTGTTCATACCACCAAAACACATGCATATACACCAAAAATAAAAGCTAAGACTAAAAGGTTAGGAACATACCACGGCCCGTATGGACCCAGGAGCGTCCACCTCGGCCTCATCGGGATCGTCCATCCTGTCGTCATCCCCCTCCTCTTCATCCTCCTCAAACACAGCCTCCTCGGCCTCAGCCTCCACGCCCACACCGGCCTCTGCAGCCCCGGCGCCCATACCCTCAGCGTCCTCGGCCTCCTCGGCCTCACCCCTAACCTCTCCTGTCCCCTCCACCCTCCCCGCACCGGAGATAAACTCCGTAAAAGCCCCCATAGCCCTACTTTCCACCTCCTCAGCCCTGGCCTCTGTGGCCTCCTGTCCAACATCCCAACAAGAGCATCCAACGACGCCCTCACATCCTCACTAACCCCCTCAGCCTCTGCCCCTCAATTGCACCCTCAACCGATCCCCCGACCCCCGAAACCACCTCCTCGGCAACCACCGGTCGATCCCCACGCCTCCTCTTGCGTGTATACCCTATCATGCTACTCCCAACCTCCGGGGCAGTCCCCAAAGACAAGTCTCCAACCTCACCCGCGCCGATATCCACCGGCGGCACCTCCGCCACACCCATAGCTTCCCCCACGACCTCGACCTCCGGCCTATCGCTCTCCGATGATGAAGAGCTCGGGCTACACTCTCCACGAGCCACCCGTGGTCGTTTTCCCCTCGAAGCAATCGCCTTCGACCTCGTCATCTCCTTGGTTTGAAAAAGAAAAAGGAGAACCCAACTAGGGTTTCAAAATCAAGAGAAAGAGAGAGGATTAAGGACGAAATGGAGGAAGAGAAGGCAAATTAAATCAGGGTTTTGGGTTTTAAAACTGAAGAGAAGAAGAAGAAGAGTGAGAGAAACCATTTTTGAAAAAGTGGGAAGAGAGAGGGTCCCTTTTCGGTTATAAGGGACCCAGTCGGGAGGCGGCTACTCATGAGTAGCCGCCCCATCTCAGGCGGCTAGTTACAACTAGCCGCCCCTCCCAGTTTTCTACTTTCACTTAAGGCCCCTTTTCAATCTCTTTTCAGCCCTAAATTCCAAGGTTCTTCATACCAAACAACCATGTATTGGCTTATTCATAGGCACTACTTGATGAAACACGACTTTCCCGATGTTTTGCGTGCTTTCAGTGCGTTCAAATTCGAATTTCTTCAGTTCTGGTTCTTTTCCAGAGTTCTTATCCTTCGGATGATCCAATTCACCAAATCAACATTTACCTGCTTTCTATCGGCGATATCCCCTCCTTGCTGAGTTTTCCCAAGCACGGGAACGGTAGGCACGAGGAAACTGACGCTGGACTGCTCCCCGCACGATAGCTAAGAACCCCGACCGCGGGTTGGATCACTCACCATTTACTTTTTCCCACCTTCCACCTGGATCATCCTTTCAGCAAAAAATTCTAAGTCAAGACCAAGCCTCTAAAAGTCTAAATCAACTCCCTGAATAGTACTGTTCGTGTTGGCATAACTTCTTGAAGGTCAGGCCGGCCAAAATAGGCGTCTCTTTCCTTATCATCGGTCGAAGTCCTTCCTGCTTCACACAAAGACTCCATCCGATGAGGGACAATTGTAGATACCCCAATTTTGACCGTCCAGAAAGACAGAAAACTTCAAGTAATAGCCAGAAATATCCCACAGTTGGACATCAAGTAGAGAAACGAAGTTCCGGAAACCCGAAAACCCTAAGTCCCTGGCTAGGGGCGGCTAGACCTAACTAGCTGCCCCATACCAGGTGGCTAGTTAGCACTAGCCGCCCCCGTGGCCGACTTTGGACCAGTCCCCTGGATGGGACATAAAGCAGTATTAAATGCTGATCATTGCGGCGGGAGATGGCCTTTAGCCGCCCTCTTTTACTATAAATAGAGGAGGTCCCAAGCCTTTAAACCATAACCAATTCACATCAACAACCCACAACCCACAATTCACATTCCCTTTCCCCACTAGAAATCCCAAGACAGAGAGAGAGAGAGCCCCTTTTGTGAGAGAAATACCCATTTCCCTACATAAAATACCCTCTCATTCCACCCTCCAGAAACCAGGGCTAAGCCTAACTTAGCCTCTGTCCAAAACCAAACCCATTTCCTACCGAAGTTCTGCCCAAACCAGACCAGGCCCCGGACGGCTAAACCCTATTAGCCGCCCCTGACCAGACGGCTTGATCCAACTAGCCGCCCCCTATACACACCCCATTTGCACCCCTATGTCCCAAGACTCCTTTAGTCAAGCCCCGGAAGTAGAATAGGATTACCTGTTTTTCACCTCTGTGTACGGCATAACCGTGTCTCAGAGTAGAGACCCCACAAACTCCCCACGTAGGTGATCAAATCCAACCCGACCCTTTTCCTGCTTTTAGAAAAAGCAGGTGGCGATCACACAAACCCTGGAATCCTCTTGAGTCGCTATCGGGTGCGTCGACCAGGAACGACACCCCTCACCCTTCCGAAAAGAAGATCCGACCGAGCCCACCAGGGCACGCATCCGATCCGAATCCCCGAAGAACCCCCACACACGCACGCGCACCCGCACACCGCTGGGATCCTTTCCAAAAGCACCGACACAGAGCCTCGGAGGCCTTCCCGACGATACCGACAGTGCCGTGTCAACCCGTTAACTTTGATGGACCGTGTCGTGCCTAACATGCTAGGCCAGTGGGCAGCCCACGGGCCTAGCGGGCCATCCCATGATTCTTTTTAAAATCAATTTTTAATTTTTTTATTGTAAACTTTGTTTGTCTTAATATTATACGCATAAAAATAATATAAATGTATTACATATATATACACACATAAATATAATATATACTTGATAAAATATTGAAATAAGATACTTATTCAACATATTATATGCTCCGTAACTGTGAATTATCGTGTAATCCCGTGCTCATTAACATGTCGTGCCAAAAATGATCCACGTGCCACAAGGCTGCCCTGGCCCGGCACAGTCCATATAACTTAATGTGCTGTTTCATGCTGTGTCATGTCTGTTTTTTAACATGCCGCCCCTTGTGTTGTGTCATACCGGCATTGTTAAGCTTGTGTCATTTAGAGTCCTAATTTCGATCGGAGTTGCTAAAATTTTAGTTTTTAGCTACCTGCTGGGGTTTGAGGACTCTAATTGAAATATAACTGCATATTATGGGGCCTGATACTGTTTTGTACTGCCCATAAAATTTTCATTTAATTCCGATAACGTTTTTGGAATTATGCAGTTTTGATTGGTATTTGGATTTGATTTAGTTAAAATCCAAGATGAAGAGGTAAAAATTCGATATTATCATGAGATATTCAGTTTTGAGCTAGCTTCCATACAGAAGTGGAATTAGATCGACTGGATTCATGTATCAAAAGTTATGAGTATTTTTCCGACTATACCCTAGAGATGTGAAATCCAGGCAGCAGCCCTGTTCGATGTTTAGCATAGATTTCGGAATAGCTGGAGAGGTTATTTGATCTGGGTATAAAAACATAAAAGTTGTAGATAAGCTTCTTGGATTTCTAATGGCGTTGGAATCATGCAATTCGGAGCTGTATTGTGAAAGTTATGGCCATTTAAGTGAAGCCCATCCAGAATTACGGGTGAGGGATGATTTGGTCGTTTGACTCCTCTTTTGGCTATTTAATAGCCCAAATGTCTCATGTCTCTCTCACTCTCGACCCTCTCTCTCAACCCGCTCTTCTTGTGTGAGAATGAAGAGGAGAAAGTGGAGGTGGTGATGAAGTCTCCTCTTCTGATGTTATTAAAGGTATGTTGTTTGAAGGGAGGTGCGGAGGTCGATGGTGATAGCGGAGGAGCTGCGGTGTGCGGGCGTGTCGGAGCCCTGTATGGACCTCCCGCTCTCCTTGGTTAGGTTCAGCCATGTCTCTTGTGGCTGCTGGAATGAGTGAAAGCTTCATTGTCTTGTGTTGCTGTTGTGTGTGCTTGGAATTGAAGAAGATGAGGGAGAGAAGCACATGCTCATGTGTTATGTGTTGTGTAGGTGTGCATGTCACCTTTTTGTGAGTATGTGTGAGTGAACCATATATGCCTGTTCTTCTCCTCTTGCCAATGGGTTTCCTCATGCATCACCTAAACTTGTGTTTGTGTACTAAAGGGGCGTAGGATTGACACATTGGTACGCTCAAGATCACATAAGAGGTATGCGGGGACTGCGGATGCGCGCTCGGTGTGCTCGCATGCATGCGGAGTGCATGGGTAGTGTGCACGAGGTGCTCGAGGGTGTGTTTGGCGTTGCCCGATGCGTGCGGAGTGCATGAGCAACGTGCACGAGGTGCTCGAGGGCGTGCTTAGCCTTGCCTGATGCGTGCGGAGTGCATGCGCAGCGTGCACGAGGTCTTCGAGAGCCTTCTTGGCGTTGTCCGATGCGTGCGGAGTGCGTGGGCAGTGTGCACGAGGTGCTCGAGGGCGTGCTTGGCGTTGTCCGATGCGTGCAAAGTGCATGGGCAGCATGCATGGGATGCTGGAAGGGCGTGCTTGCGGTGCTCGGACGCATTTGAAGTGTGCTTCGGGATGTCGAGCACTTTGTTGCAGCCTAACCCAAACCATTGGATGATTCTTGGTGAATTGGTATCCTGCTTTGGATTCAAATTGTCACCCTCTTGCGTTTCGCAAGCCGTGCGCTCGTTAGGTGAGTGGTTTAATTCCAACCCTTCGGGAGTGCTCGATGCATGCAGTCGTGCTTCGCGTTTCCATTGAGCTTTATTTGCACCTTAAATATACTAGATATCATGCATGCTAGGTTGTATAGCTCGTATATTGTATAGAACCCCCTATTCTACCTTATATTTGCCTATATATTGTATAGAATATGGCATGACTTAGGTAGTTTTGTTTGAAATACTACCCCTATTATTATTCATATCAAACATGTTTAACTTGGGTTAACAACGGGGTACATGCATAATATTCCTTTGATTTAGGACTTGAGGGTTTGGTATAGTTGTTGCACCCATCTTATTGGGGCAGAACTATGACCAGCTTCGAGAGAGGATGAGCCATTCCCTCTCTCTCGCCCTCCCTCTTTTCGCGATCGAGTGAGTAGATGTAGTTCCTACTTGACTCAGGTTTGTTTGAAATTATTGGCATGCACCTATTGTTGCGCGAATTGCGCTTAACCCTTCCCTTCTAGGTTGGTGTTATCCAACGTATGTTTGGTTGTAACTTGTAAGTTTGACTGGTTGATGTCGTGTATGCATGTTTAAGTAGGCCATCCTTGGGTAATAATTGCATATCATGTATATGCTTATTGGGCCATGAGCCTTGTCTAATGAGATTAGACAAGTGTATGACCTCTTATGGGGTCATACCATGGCATTGACACTTAGAATATAATGTCTTCCCCGCATCTGAGTTATGTGCCGTGGAGGGAATTCATGAGAATTTGTTGCGTTTATCGGTTTTGATAACCGATGACGACAGATCCAAGAGGATCGTATCCGCAAGTTTAGATTGTTTTCTCCCCTTCGTTGGATCCATGTAGGGACCTCCTGGTTGAGACAGCCGGCCTGACAGAGGGCTCCCATCCATAGGTGCTACCGATTTGTGAGGATGTGCTGATCATGGAAGTATACCAAGTATGGGCTTCCCTGGATACGAGCTACCGGTGGACCAAGGGTGTAGAAATAATCTAGATTCTTCTCAAGAGCCTATGTCACCCCGAGGAGGGGGTGAGAGTGAGGGTGTAGTGGATCGGCGTCTGATGACCGATGACAATGGATCCAAGGGGATCATATTCATGAGTGTAGATTGGTTTCTTTCCTTCATTGGATCCGCGTAGAGACTTTCTGGTTGAGACAGCAGGCCTGACAGAGGGCTCCCATCCGTAGGTGCTACCGATTTGTGAGGATGTGCTGATCGTGGGAGTATACCAGGTATGGGCTTCCCTGGATACGAGCTATCGGTGGACCAAGGATGTAGAAACAATCTATATTCCTCCCAAGAGCCCATGTCACCCCGAGGAGAGGGTGAGGGTGAGGGTGTAGTGGATCGGCGTTGGTTCGATCTGCCAATTTGTGCAATTTTCCAAAATCCTATGTCACCCGTCGGGGTGAGGGTGAGGGTGTTGGTGTGAGTGTGGTGGGCTTGAGTTGATACTCGACCCACCAGCTTGTGGAGTTGGTTTTTCCATGGTGTTCGCGTTGCGAACATGTAATAGTTCCTCCCAATATCATCGTATATCGGGGCCCCGACGTTGAAGCTGCCCTAACAGAGGACTTCCACTTGTAGGTACTCCCGATGCATTCGGCAGATGTACTAATCTTGGGAGTGTACCAGGTGAGGCTACACGACAGTGGGCAACCGGACGATATTGCGAGCGTGAATTGGCTGGAGACTGAGTAGGAGGAACGTCCTGACTTGGCTGAGAAGGGAGCGGCGGATGAGGAGAAGACTGAACCTCTGGAGCGTCGGGAGCGGAAGGAGTCTCTCGAACTGAAGACGCGGCCCTCGCGTATATCCCACGACTCTGAGACGCCGAAGGATGAGAGGCACGGCTAAAAGTGGCTCCGGTAGCCAAGGAGGCCGAGAGAGAATGGTAAAGCTCAAGCGGAAGAAGGTCGAGGTCCGCCTCGGTCATAGAGCCCCCTCCAACCAGTTTTCCCCTCATAGTCGCCTCCCAAAGATGGACCTGCTGCATGTCTCTATCTCTCCTCTCCAATCTCTGTCGGAGGCGACTCTCTGTCCCTCTGGCCCGATCCTCGGCGGCCCTCAACCTCTCCTCCAACTCCCGCGCCCTCGCCTCCGACGCCCTGAGCGCCTCTCGATCCCTATCCCCGGCCGCCTGCAGAGAACGGACTAAGTTTCCCATCAAACCTCCAGGGACACCCGCCGAAGCCTCCAACTCCGACACCCTCATCTGGAGGGAGTCCCTCTCACGGCCTAGGGTGACGAACCCCTCCTCTCTCGAAGCCACCATAGACCTCAGCCGGTCTCTCTCCTCCTCAGCCCGGGAAGCCCTACCCCTCGCCTGGCCTAGCTCCATCCGCACGGCCGTCAACTTGCTCCGGACCGCATCCAATTCCCTCGTCAGTTCGAGCTCTCGCTCGGAAATCATGGAAGAAGGAGGGGCGGAAGAAGAAGAAGCACCGTCGGCCCTCGCTCTCGGCAAAGCATCCACCTGAGCCTCGAGGACCTGGACCTGGACCTGGTCCTGCAAGCGTCCTCTCTGAACCCGCAATGCCTCTATCTGCATAGCTCGCGCTTGGAGGTGCTCATTGGCAGTCTTGAGCCTCTTCTCCATCTCGTTCAGCTCAACCTACAAAAAGCAACCTCAGTCAGAAATTACTCAAGGAGAAGAAAAGAAAAGAAAAGAAAAAGAAAAAGACTTACATAGGCGTCCGGGATCTCCTCCTCCATAGTCCCGAGGATACCCGCATACTCCCGACAGTACCAAGCTAGGTATTCGACACTCGAAGTCACCTCGGGACGACGCCCCACCAAGACGCCTCGGCCCATCCATCCCGCCACATACGTCGCGTAGTTCCTCGGGAGGTTTGTATCCCGAGGAATCCCGGCCACCGGAATCGAGGGGCGCCGCAAAAGAGGATCGGGCACCCATTGATGGTACCCAAGCTGGCGGACGACCCGGCTGATCGCATGGAACACGACCACATTGAAGTAGATCAACCAGACGTCTCGCGCCAGAGCCTCGGGAACCTCTCCCGAGTAAGGCCTCCACGTCATCTAAGAAAGCATCAAAAGATAGGAAGAGTGCTTAGTCAAAAGAAAACCAAATACGAGCCAAAGAAATTCAAAGAAAACTTATACCTCTTCCTCCGACAAGGCGCGGAAGGTCTCTCGGAATTGGGTGAGGCGGTGCAAGTGGGAAGATCCCCGGGGTTCCCATCTCATGGCCCAAGGGAGGGCATGATCGAACGGAGCCAAAGTTGGGCGATCAATGGCAAAGTGCTCGTACCCGAAGATCTAGCAAAGCAAGAAGGAAATCATCACGATCAAAATGAGCTAAGCCAAAGAAAAGACATTTACCACTCACTTACACGTACCTGAAGAAATGGCGCAAAGCCGCCAAGGTTCTTTCCCCCGGCCCTCTTGACTTTCTTCGAGAGCTCCGCAAATAGATGCGCAAGCATCGCCGCTCCCCAAGCGTAGCGCCCCATGTCCTCCAAGTCCCATATCAGCAAGAGAGAATGCGAGGAAACCTTATCAGAGGCCGTCGTAAAGAGGACCCGGCCAAAGAAGTAGAGGAAGAACGCCCTCAACTCCCTCCGTGCCCTCTGTGGGCACGTGGCCACCTCTCTCGCCTCGATCATCGCCCGCCACCTCTCGAAGCTAGCTGCAACTTTGCCCTTCTGGCGCTCTGTAAAGGAGCCAAGGCCGTATTGCCTCGACAACTGTCCAAGGGGGATCCGGTTCAGTGTCCTCACACACTCCACATAGTCCCATTCCCCAATCAACTCCCAGAAAAGCCCCTTATAGTCAGCTAGGGTGGCCGCAATCACTGCCTCCCCTGACACCGAAAGGCTGGTAATCCGATGAACGTCCTCGAGGGTCGGCATGACAGCACCAGTACGGAGAATGAAAGCGCAACTCTCCGGATCCCACCTCTCCGCCAAAGCCTCCTCCACGTAAGGACGGTGGACATGGAATGGCTCGATCAGGAAGAAGGAACGGAAGCCCGCTCCATCCACCAAGCTCCTCTCCCCCAGCCCCAAGGCATCGTACCATCTCTTCGTCCCGTGCCATAAAGCCCTGATACGATTCGGCCTCTACAAAACAAACGAAGGGAACATGAGTTAGTTTAAAAGCGAGTGAGAGGTAAGAGTCCAAATCTACGAAATCATTTTAAACCATGCTAAGCGAAATGAAACTTCCACATGCTAAAAAAAGAAACAAAAGCATGAAAGTAAGAAGCTGCACTCCTCATGTGATCACGCATGCTAGACGAACAACAAACACATCCCACCGTGGTCACCACTCACACGCTTTCTTACATCACGGCCTATCATGCTTATACCTCCCCTAAACACACCTAAGCAATACAGCAATATAGAACTCGAACCCATGAAATGCATGCATACACTCCCTCATGCCCTACCACGATCAAACACGTACGAAATCACATACACATAGAAAAGTATCGCATGAAAGCATATTAACTATGTCATCTCTCTCTCCTTTATATGCATATAACAAACATGGATATATATATAGAAATTGTCCCCCTCCCTATAAAAAACCCATCTCAGCATTCTTACACATCCCACCGTGACTAAACTTATACACAAGCATGCCTATTTAAAACACACATACGAGTATAATACACATATACAACCTGTTCATACCAACCAAAACACATGCATATACACCAAAATAAAAGGCTAAGACTAAAGGGTTAAGAACATACCACGGCCCGTGTGGACCTAGGAGCGTCCACCTCGGCCTCGTCGGGATCGTCCATCCCGTCGTCATCCTCCTCCTCATCCTCCTCGAACATGGCCTCCTCGGCCTCGGCCCCAAAACCCACACCGGCCTCGGCAGCTCCGGTGCCCATACCCTCGGCCTCCCCGGCCCCATCCCTAGCCTCTCCTATCCCCTCCACCCTCCCCACGCTGGAGATAAACTCCGCAAAGGCCCCTACTGCCCTACTCTCCTCCTCTTCAGCCCTAGCCTTTGTGGCCTCCCTATCCAACATCCCAACGAGGGCATCCAACGACGCCCTCACCTCCTCACTAACTCCCTCGATCCCTACCCCCTCGGTTGCACCCTCCATCGAACCCCTAACCCCGAGAACCACCTCCTCGGCCACCACCGGTCGATCCCCACGCCTCCGAAGGCAAATCCCCGACCTCACTCACGCCGATGTCCACCGGCGGCACCTCCAACGAACCCATAGCCTCCCCCACGGCTTCGACCTCCGGCCTATCGCTCTCCGATGATGAAGAGCTCGGGCTACGCTCTCCACAAGCCACCCGTGGTCGCTTTCCCCTCGAAACAATCGCCTTCGACCTCGTCATCTTCCTCGGTGTGAAAAAGAAAAAGGAGAACCCAAACCTAGGGTTTTGAAATCAAGAGAAAGAGATAGATTGAGGTCGAAATGAAGGAAAGAAAGGCAAAGTAATCAGGGTTTTTGAGCTTGAAACCGAAGGGAAGAAGAGAGGAGGGAAGAGAAACCATTTTTGAAACGTATGGAGAGAGAGAGGGTCTTTCCGGTTATAAGGGACCCAGATATGGGGCGGCTACCCGCGAGTAGCCGCCCTCTCTCGGGCGGCTAGTTACAAATAGCCGCCCCTCCCAGTTTTTCTCTTTCATTTAAAAACCCCTTTCCAATCTTTTCAGCCCTAAATTGCAAGGTTCTCCATACCAAACAGCCATGTATTGGCTTATTTCCAGACATTACTTGTGTAACGCCCCAAAATTTCACTACTCCATTTCGAAGCAATGAATTCGGTTACGCTACTCTAAATCCTTAAAAATATATATATATATATAACTTCCGATTTAAAGCCCTTTCTTTTATAAAAAAAAAATTAAATAAATGAAAATAAAAATTTAAAATAAAATAAAATAAAATAAAACAACTAATATTTTAGTCAAACATCCAAATCATAAAACTTAACCAGGATCTAAACATAATTCATCCTAAACGCGGATGAAATACACACATAATAGTTTAAACATAAACGTCATCTGTTTTTGCTGAAAGGACTAAGGAACTACATGCCAAAGGAAAGACTTATTTCAAACACCTACGATGCAACGGAAAATTAGATAAATGCGAACTTCGACCTCCAACGCCTTAACGAGATCGACAACCACCAACAGCTAATCTGAAAGGTTGGGAAAAGAGAGGGGTGAGCTACCACGCGCTCAGTGAATGGACACAAGTTGTCCCAATAATATATTGTACTTTAAAATAATTAATTATAAGTGTCTATGAAACAATTGTAATATAATGAAAATCTTATGATGAAGAAGACATTTAAAATATACAATGACATGATAACATTTTTCTTCAAATAAAATATAATATCATAAAATTTACCCATGAATTTAAATTACATGATGTATATGAATGCAACGGACACGCATGCCCGCTTTCCACGACACCTAGCCGCAGAGATTTCACTTTGGAAATCGGGCCACGTAGACATAGCCACCTAGACTTGGGTCAAAATTTAGACCGCAGCCACCTAGACGATTTAATGCATGCACAATCAAAACTACTTATTCTTTCAAGTATACAGCATGCAACAATTATTTTATAAATCCTATAATTCCCAATGCATACGATATATCCAAAATATCAACTTATATGATGATAACATGCTCATACGCTTCATACAGAATATATTTCATAAATCATAAAAATAACATGATACCGAAATGTATACATATATTATGATTTTTAAATAATATAGAGACATCCACTCACCTTTAACAAGAACACTCGTGACAAAATATCAGTATAAGCAATGTGAGAATCGCCTGAAAATAAAAATAATATTTCTAATAAATAAAAGAGACTTGAATAACCATATAAAATAAACTACCCATTTATTCTAAACCCAAAACATCCCTATGGTTTTAACTGGACTGACTTAGACTACATAACCGGCTTCCAATAACAATTAATTGACCACCCGAAATCCAACATTTTATGTAACATAAGATATCAATATGGATCTACTAACCCATCATCTTTGTGTGGCTCACGAAATCAACCAACCCACATGAAAAGAAAATAAAAATGAAAATGTAAACAATCAAATGGGCTGGGCCTTCATCATCTTGACCCGTTACCTTTCCAAACAACACACACTGAATCTGACAAATTCAATTAACATATCATGCCATTAACCAAGTTGTATAAGGTGCAAAATCCGTGAAGTCTTTAATTCAAATCATGAACCCATCCATTCCTCTCACCAACATTTACACCCGACTCTTTATTTCCTACACCCAGCGTCGGTAACATCTTTGAAAACACACAGACACCTCTCCCTCTCATTCTATTGATACGTTATCCATACAGCAAGGAATCCATGACCCCAATCTAATAGACTTAAGAATCTAGACCTATAATTACAAAGAAATTCAAAGAAAGGATTAAGGAATACCTATGGTGGATGAAGAACCCTCTCCTCTCCTTCACAGCGGCGGCAATTTTTTTTTTCTTCTAGGTTGACAGGATAATAAGGATGATTTAGGTTAATAGGTGGTATTAATTGTTACCCTAAATTGTCCATAAAATCAGTAATAGAGAATTTTTTTTTTGAAAAAAAAAGTCCAAGCCAACACTTTATTTTCAAGTGAGTCCTATTTTTACTTATCCAAAGTCCTAGAGGGATACTTCTACAAAAAAAAACCAGACTTTTAATATTCACAAAAGATCCATTACCATGCTCCTTTCCAAAAGGCCTCAAAACATAACTTCTCCAACTCCAAATTTTACACAATCACACAATGGTTCTTGAGACCATTATGATATCTAGAAAATTATATAAAAATATTTCAACTCCATTTAATAATTTTAAAAATTATAAATGAAATTGAACCTATATGGGCCCTATTTCTATGGGCCAACCTATATGCACATTAGGAGAACTTGATTCATATAATAGCTCTATTTATATATTTAAATCAATATATAAATAGTAAAAATTTGCAGGTGTTACATTCTTCTCCCCTTAAAGGAATTTAGTCCTCTAAATTCAAAGCATACCTCAAGGAGAAACAAACAACTGTGGATACTTCTCCTTCATCTCTTCCTCGCGCTCCCAAGTCATTTCAGGTATTCCCGGATGATACCGCCATTGCACCTTGACCAACGGAATAGTCTTGTTACGCAAGACTTGCTCTTTCCGATCCAAAATTTTCACCGGCTGCTCGACAAATGATAAGTCATCTTGCACTTGAACCGGATCTAGTTCGATGACATGAGAAGGGTCATGCACGTATTTTCTTAGCATTGATACATGAAATACGTTGTGTACACGATCCAATTGTGGCGGTAAGGCCAAACGATATGCTAATGGTCCAACCTTCTCTAGTACTTCGTACGGTCCAATGAAACGTGGATTCAACTTTCCCCGTTGACCAAATCGGACTACGCCCTTTGATGGAGAGACCTTTAAAAATACGTGATCTCCTACTGTGAACTCTAGCTCCCGCCTTCGATTGTCGGCATAGCTCTTCTGCCTACTCTGTGCTGTTCGAAGTCGATCACGAACCAATTTCACCTTGTCAAACGTATCTTGGACGAGCTCTGGCCCAACGAGACTTCGCTCACCAACTCATCCCAGCACAGAGGTGTGCGACAACTCCTTCCATACAACGCTTCGAAAGGTGACATTTGAATGCTTGCCTGGAAGCTATTGTTGTATGCAAACTCTGCCAAAGCTAAGTGATCTTCCCAGCTTCCGCCGAAATCAATTATACAAGCCCTCAACATATCTTCTAGAATCTGAATCGTCCTCTCAGACTGTCCGTCTGATTGAGGGTGAAAAGCTGTACTGAAATTTAACCTTGTTCCCAACGCTGCTTGAAGAGTGTTCCAAAAGCGTGAGACAAAACGCGAGTCTCGATCTGAGACAATGCTGACCGGTGCTCCATGGAGACGAACAATCTCTTGAACATAAAGTTTTGCCAGTGCCTCCAATGAATCGTTCACACGCATAGCTAGAAAATGTGCGGACTTCGTCAATCGGTCCACTACAACCCAAACTGCGTCACGCCCTTTTTTCGACTTTGGCAAGCCAGTTACGAAGTCCATGGTGACATGCTCCCACTTCCACTCTGGGATCTCCAATGGTTGCAATTTTCCAGCAGGGCTTCGGTGCTCCGCCTTAACTTTCTGGCACACCAAGCATTTTGACACATACTCCGCAATGTCCTTCTTCATTCCACACCACCAAAAGTTTAATTTAAGGTTTCGATACATCTTGGTACCTCCAGGGTGTACGGTGTACCGAGACCTATGTGCCTCATCTAAAATTTTCTTTTTCAATTCAGCGTCCGCGGGGATGCAAACACGCCCGCGATAACAGAGGACCCCATCAGCCCGGATGGCGAAGTCCGGCCTCAACCCTTGGTCCTTCTCTGATGAAACCTTCTTCAACTCTTCATCCACCAATTGTGCCTTCTTTATTTCATCAATGAGATCTGGCTTAACAACAAGCCGAGCAAAGAAACCTTTCTCTGAAAGACGCACCACACTGAATAGATTGGCAGCTTCACCCAAAAGCTTCCACTGACCAACCATCAAGTGTGACAAAATCCCCGAAGGTTGACGACTTAGTGCATCTGCAACCACATTAGCCTTACCGGGGTGGTATTGGATTTTGCAATCATAGTCCTTCAGAAATTCCACCCATCGCCTCTGACGATTATTCAAATCTGGCTGAGACTGCAGATATGTCAGGCTCTTATGGTCAGTGAAGACCTCAAATTCTTCGCCATAGAGATAATGTCTCCAAATCTTTAGCGCAAAGATCACCGCTGCCAATTCCAAGTCGTGAGTGGGATAGTTCAGTTCATGCACCTTCAACTGACGAGATGCATAGGCGACTACTTTTCCGTGTTGCATCAACACACAACCCAACCCTCGATGGGAAGCATCGCAGTACACCACATACCCACCAAGACCAGATGGAATAGTCAAAATAGGAGCAGACGTAAGTCTCCGCTTCAACTCTTGGAAACTTTTCTCGCACTGCTCAGACCAGATGTATTTGGCATTCTTCTGAGTTAGACGGGTCAACGGAACTGCAATCTTTGAGAAGTCTTGTACGAACCTTCGGTAGTACCCTGCTAAGCCCAGAAAACTCCGAATCTCTGTAGCATTCATCGGTTGTTTCCACTCCATCACCGCTTTGATCTTCAAGGGGTCAACCGCAACTCCGGTCTTAGAGATGACATGACCAAGAAATGTCACGCTCTCCAACCAGAACTCACACTTGCTGAACTTTGCATAGAGTTGATGCTCCTTCAACTTCTGGAGTACCAAACGAAGATGCTCAGCATGCTCTTCCTTGTTCTTTGAGTATATTAGAATGTCATCGATGAAGACAACAACGAACTCATCAAGGAAAGACTTGAAGACCCGATTCATCATATCCATGAATGCCGCAGGGGCATTAGTCAAACCAAACGGCATGACTAGAATTCATAATGCCCATACCGAGTGCGAAAAGCCGTCTTTGGAATATCCTCCCTCTTGATCTTCAATTGATAATAACCTGACCTTAGATCAATCTTAGAGAAGACCTCAGCTCCCTGAAGTTGATCGAACAAGTCATTTATTCTTGGAAGAGGATATCGGTTTTTGATCGTCTTCTGATTTAACTGACGGTAGTCAATGCATAGACGCAATGAACCGTCCTTCTTCTTGACGAACAACACTGGCGCACCCCAAGGAGACACACTCGGCCTTGCAAACCCTTTCTCTAGCAGTTCCTCCAATTGAGCCTTCAATTCTGCCAACTCTGTAGGCGCCATCCGATAAGGAGCCTTTGATATCGGTTCGGTACCAGGGATTAGGTCAATCGAAAATTCAATTTCACGATCAGGCGGCAATCCCGGTAGGTCATCTGGAAAAACTTCTAAAAATTCTGAGACCACCGCTGTATCTTCGATCTTTGATTTTTTTGCATTGCGGTCTACGATACATGCAATGTACCCCATACAACCGCTCTCCAAAAGATGATGTGCTTGCAACGCCGAAATCAAGCCCAATGGTGCGACACCTCCATCGCCGACAAATCGTAAAGTCCGCAACCCCAGAATCTTGAACGACACCGTCTTCGAAAAGCAATCAACACTAGCATGATAGGCTGAGAGCCAATCCATGCCAAGAATGACATCAAACTTTTGAATCTCCAACAACAGCAGATTCGCAACAAGACACTGATCCTCTATCCGGACCATACATCCGCGGTAGACCGATCGAATGGCAATCAACTCGCCGGTAGGGGTTGCAACAATAAAGGGTTTCTCTAGAGGGCTATCAACTAAAAATGCTCTTTTTACATATGTGGCAGATACGAAAGAATGAGAAGCTCCAGAGTCAAATAATACGAAAGAATCATGTCCGGCAATTGAAACAGTACCTTGGACGACTTCGTCAGTCGCACGAACATCCCCCACGGATAAGGCATGGACCTGTCCACGTTGCTGTGGCTGAGCTGGCTGACCACGCGAACCCGACGCTCCTTGTCCGCCTCCAGCAGACCCACCATTAAACGCCTGCGGATAGCCACCACGCGGCTTTTTCGGTTCAGTGCACTCGGCTTGGCGATGACCCAGCTTCCCGCAATTATAGCACGCACGAGGGTCATTTTGCTTCTTAGGACACACATTAGATTTGTGCCCTGGCTCTCGACAGAAGTAGCAAATGATCTTGCCTCGAACTCCTCGACCATGACCCGCATCTTCATAGTTCCGCTTGCGATTGTCGAACCTCTGACCACTGCCAGAACGACCATCAGCCTTACTCTTCATCCGAGACGCAATCTCCTTCTTCCATTCAATAGCATCTTGCTCCGTAACAATGGCACAATCTTTCAGTTCATCATAAACACGGATTCGGAGGTTCCGTAGTCTATGTCGGATGTCGCTCCTTAGCCCTTCTTGGAAGCGACGACACTTCTCGCTCTCATCTTGAATGTACTGGGGCGCAAAAATTGACAGCTCCAAGAATTTCTCTTCATATTGGGCTACTGTCATATCTTGTGTCTGGCGAAGCTCCAAGAATGCTTGAATCATGCGATCACGCTCCGCAGGAGGAAAATATTTCTTATAGAACATTTCCACGAATTCCTCCCAAGTAAGCTGCTCGATCCCGCGGTTCAGGGATTGCAAATGAACGGTCCACCATTGGACAGCAGTTCCTCGAAACTGATGAACCGCCATGAGGATACGACGGCTATCAGTCAGCTGCATCGACTTAAAGATCTGCTCCAATTCGGTGATCCAATGCTTCGGGGCCAATGGGTTGGTGCCAACGCCCTGAAACACCGGCGGATCCATTTTCTTGAAGCGCATCACCAATTGCTCAGGTTGGTTCTGATTCTCTCCCAAACGACGCAGTGCCATATCATTCTGATGTTGGATGGACTGTGCCACCAAATTGGTCAGGGTTTGGAGATCCTGACGCAAAGTGTTGTTGTTGTTCGCCATCTCAAACTTTTCCTATTATAAAAATAACACACAGTTAGAACGCATCCTATATGCAGTGCAAACCTATTAGTTCTACCTTATGTCCTTAGCCCTAACAGGAAAAACATAGGCTCTGATACCAAACTGTAACGCCCCAAAATTTCACTACTCCATTTCGAAGCAATGAATTCGGTTACGCTACTCTAAATCCTTAAATATATATATATATATATATAACTTCCGATTTAAAGCCCTTTCTTTTATAAAAAAAAAATTAAATAAATGAAAATAAAATTTAAAATAAAATAAAATAAAATAAAACAACTAATATTTTAGTCAAACATCCAAATCATAAAACTTAACCAGGATCTAAACATAATTCATCCTAAACGCGGATGAAATACACACATAATAGTTTAAACATAAACGTCATCTGTTTTTGCTGAAAGGACTAAGGAACTACATGCCAAAGGAAAGACTTATTTCAAACACCTACGATGCAACGGAAAATTAGATAATACGAACTTCGACCTCCAACGCCTTAACGAGATCGACAACCACCAACAGCTAATCTGAAAGGTTGGGAAAAGAGAGGGGTGAGCTACCACGCGCTCAGTGAATGGACACAAGTTGTCCCAATAATATATTGTACTTTAAAATAATCAGTTATAAGTGTCTACGAAACAATTGTAATATAATGAAAATCTTATGATGAAGAAGACATTTAAAATATACAATGACATGATAACATTTTTCTTCAAATAAAATATAATATCATAAAATTTACCCATGAATTTAAATTACATGATGTATATGAATGCAACGGACACGCATGCCCGCTTTCCACGACACCTAGCCGCAGAGATTTCACTTTGGAAATCGGGCCACGTAGACATAGCCACCTAGACTTGGGTCAAAATTTAGACCGCAGCCACCTAGACGATTTAATGCATGCACAATCAAAACTACTTATTCTTTCAAGTATACAGCATGCAACAATTATTTTATAAATCCTATAATTCCAATGCATACGATATATCCAAAATATCAACTTATATGATGATAACATGCTCATACGCTTCATACAGAATATATTTCATAAATCATAAAAATAACATGATACCGAAATGTATACATATATTATGATTTTCAAATAATATAGAGACATCCACTCACCTTTAACAAGAACACTCGTGACAAAATATCAGTCTAAGCATGTGAGAATCGCCTGAAAATAAAAATAATATTTCTAATAAATAAAAGAGACTTGAATAACCATATAAAATAAACTACCCATTTATTCTAAACCCAAAACATCCCTATGGTTTTAACTGGACTGACTTAGACTACATAACCGGCTTCCAATAACAATTAATTGACCACCCGAAATCCAACATTTTATGTAACATAAGATATCAATATGGATCTACTAACCCATCATCTTTGTGTGGCTCACGAAATCAACCAACCCACATGAAAAGAAAATAAAATGAAAATGTAAACAATCAAATGGGCTGGGCCTTCATCATCTTGACCCGTTACCTTTCCAAACAACACACACTGAATCTGACAAATTCAATTAACATATCATGCCATTAACCAGTTGTATAAGGTGCAAAATCCGTGAAGTCTTTAATTCAAATCATGAACCCATCCATTCCTCTCACCAACATTTACACCCGACTCTTTATTTCCTACACCCAGCGTCGGTAACATCTTTGAAAACACACAGACACCTCTCCCTCTCATTCTATTGATACGTTATCCATACAGCAAGGAATCCATGACCCCAATATAATAGACTTAAGAATCTAGACCTATAATTACAAAGAAATTCAAAGAAAGGATTAAGGAATACCTATGGTGGATGAAGAACCCTCTCCTCTCCTTCACAGCGGCGGCAATTTTTTTTTTCTTCTAGGTTGACAGGATAATAAGGATGATTTAGGTTAATAGGTGGTATTAATTGTTACCCTAAATTGTCCATAAAATCAGTAATAGAGAATTTTTTTTTTTGAAAAAAAAAGTCCAAGCCAACACTTTATTTTCAAGTGAGTCCTATTTTTACTTATCCAAAGTCCTAGAGGGATACTTCTACATAAAAATAAACCAGACTTTTAATATTCACAAAAAGATTCATTACCATATGCTCCTTTCCAAAAGGCCTCAAAACATAACTTCTCCAACTCCAAATTTTACACAATTTCACACAATGGTTCTTGAGACCATTATGATATCTAGAAAATTATATAAAAAATATTTCAACTCCATTTAATAATTTTAAAAATTATAAATGAAATTGAACCTATATGGGCCCTATTTCTATGGGCCAACCTATAAGCACATTAGGAGAACTTGATTCATATAATAGCTCTATTTATATATTTAAATCAATATATAAATAGTAAAAATTTTGCAGGTGTTACAACTTGATCAAACACGACTTTCTCGAAGTTTCACCACACTTTCAGTACCACTCAAATTCGAATTTCTTTAGTTCTGGTTCTTGTCCAGAGTTCTTATCCTTCGGATGATCCAATTCACCCAACTCAACTTTAAATTGCTTTCTGTCGGCGATATCCCCTCCTTGCTGAGTTTTCCCAAGCACGGGAACTGTAGGCACGAGGAAACTGACGTTGGGCTGCTCCGCGCACGATAGTTAAGAACCCCGACCGCGGGTTGGATCACTCACCATCTATTATTTCCCGCCTTCCACCTGGATCATCCTCTCGGTTAAAAATTCTAAGTCAAGACCTAGCCTCTGACGGATTAAATCCACTCCCTGAATAGTACTGTTCGTATTGGCATAACTCCTTGAATATCGGGCCGGCCAAAATAGGGGTCTCATTCCTTATCATCGGTCAAAGTCTTTCTTGCTTCGCACAAAGACTCCGTCCGATGAGGGACAATTGTAGATACCCCAATTTTGACCAGCCAGAGAGACAGAAATACTTCAAGTAACACACGGAAATATCCCACATTTGGACATCCAGTAGAGAACCAAAGTTTGGGAAACCGAAAGCCTTGACCTAAAACCGAAAACCTAAACCCCAGCCCAAACCCTAAACCAAACCCTAGCCCGGACCTAAACCTAAACCAAACCTAAAACCCAAAACCTTAAAAACCTAAGTCCCTGGAAAGGGGCGGCTAGCCCTAACTAGCCGCCCCCCTAACCGCCCCCTGGCCGACTTTGGACCAGTCCCCTGGATGGGACATAAAGCAGTATTAAATGCTGATCATTGCGGCGGGTCATGACCTTTAGCTGCCCTCTCTTGGCCGGATCAAACCAAGTAACCGACCCAAGCCACCGCTTGTCAGAGATGGGACGTTTGGCAGGTCATGATAGGGGCGGTTACCAGGAAGTAGCCGCCCCATCATGGGCGGCTAGTTAGCAGTAGCCGCCCTTCACATGGTCTCTGACAGAAGAACCAGAGAATTAATGAGAGGTCCAATCGAAGCCAACCCACTCCATTACCCTCGGGATATTTCCCTACCTCTCTTTTACTATAAATAGAGGGGTCCCAAGCCCAAATACAACATCAACAAATCCACAACAATCATTCCACACCAACATCCCACAATTCACATTCCCTTTCCACACTAGAAATCCCAAGAGAGAGAGAGAGAGCCTCTTTTGTGAGAGAAAACACCCATTCCCTACACAAAAACACTCTCTGATTCCACCCTCCAAAAATCCGGGCTAAACCTAGCTTAGCCTCTGCCCAAAACCAAACCCATTTCCTACCGAAGTGTAGATACCCCAATTTTGATCGTCCAGAGAGACAGAAATACTTCATGTAACACACGGAAATATCCCACATTTGGACATCCAGTAGAGAACCAAAGGTTCGGTAAACCGGAAACCCTAAACCCTAGCCTTGACCTAAAACGGTAAACCGGAAACCCTAAACCCTAGCTTTGACCTAAACCTAAACCCTAGCCCAAACCCTAAACCAAACCCTAGCCCGGACCTAAACCTAAACCTAACCTAAAACCCAAAACCCTAAAAACCTAAGTCCCTGGAAAGGGGCGGCTAGCCCTAACTAGCCGCCCCAAACCGGGCGGCTAGTTATACTAGCCGCCCCCCTGACCGCCCCGTGGCCGACTTTGGACCAGTCCCCTGGATGGGACATAAAGCAACATTAAATGCTGATCATTGCGGCGGGTCATGACCTTTAGCCGCCCTCTCTTGGCCGGATCAAACCAAGTAGCCGACCCAAGCCACCGCTTGTCAGAGATGGGACGTTTGGCAGGTCATGAGTGGGGCGGCTACAAGGAAGTAGCCACCCCATCCTGGGCGGCTAGTTAGGACTAGCCGCCCTTCACCTGGTCTCTGACAGAAGAACCAGAGAATTAATGAGGGGTCTAATCGAAGCCAACCCACTCCATTACCCCCGGGATATTTCCCTGCCTCTCTTTTACTATAAATAGAGGGGTCCCAAAGCCCAAATACAACATCCTTCAATCACCAATCCACCATCCTCACTTGTTCAAACCCTTCCACCACTAGAAATCCCAAGAGAGAGAGAGAGAGAGAGCCCCTTTTGTGAGAGAAACACCCATTCCCTACACGAAATACCCTCTCATCCCACCCTCCAGAAACCCAGGCTAAACCTAGCTTAGCCTCTGTCCAAAATAAAACCCATTTCCTATCAAAGTTCAGCCCAAACCAACCCAAACCCTGGATGGCTAACCCTGGCTAGCCACCCCCTGTCCGACGGCTAAACACGATTAGCCGCCCCCCTATCCACACCCCATATTCACACCCCTTTGTCCCTTAACTCCTTTAGTCAATCCCCGGAAGTAGAATAGGATTATCTGTTTTCACCTCTGTGTACGGTATATCCGTGTCTCAGAGCAGAGACCCCACGAACTCCCCACGTAGGCGATTAAAACTGACCCAACCTTTTCTTGCTTTTACAAAAAGCCGGTGGTGATCACACAAACCCCTGAATCCTCTTGAGACGCTATCGGGCGCCTCAACCAGGAACGACACACCCACCCCTTCCGAGAGGACGATCCGACCGAGCCTGCCAGGGCACGCGTCCGATCCGAGTCCCCGAAGAACCCCCAGACACGCACACGCGCTCACTGCGCACCCCGTCGGGATCCGCACCGACATCCGGAGGCCTCCCCGACGGTATCGACAAATCTGGCGATCACGGTGGGACCTCCCTCGTGAAAAACAACAAAAGGTAATCCTCTTCTGCCCCCTTTTACAAGCTTGACTAGAATGCTATCAACCCTCTAGGAAGGTTAGAATTTCCCACCTCTCGAATCAGTTCCTCCTCTAATACACATCACAGCATCATTTACTGCTTTGTAAGCCGCACACAGCTGCGCAATCCTTTACTGCTTTGTAAGCCGCACACCGTTGCGCAATCCTTTACTGCTTTGTAAGCCGCCAAGAAGGTCAGGCCACGCAATTCCTGACCCATCTAGAGGAAAAGATGGCCAGTCTAGGGTACCAATCCGTAGAGGACATGTTTCCTGACCTCGCCGACTACCGCCAGGTCAAAACCCGAAGACAGGAGGCCCCTGTCGAAACCCCAAAGGCCATTCCCAAGACCCCATTCACACCCAGTCACTCGGTCAACCCGAGCGTCTTTCCGTTTACCCCCCTTTCCCCCGCGAATCCAATATTCCCAACCGTTTCCATCCCAAGCCCTTACCAGGCCACCCCAAACCTGGGACAACTAGGCAGCCCTCCTAGGGGTGAAACGCTGGACGAAACCATCCGGAGAATCCTCTCCGAGACTGGTCCCTCGGCCCCCAAACACATGTCTCTACATAACCTGAGACAAATCCCGTCAGTTCACCTACCGGAGGGATTCAAAATCCCCAAATTCCGCCGGTATAACGGTCGTGGAGACCCAGACATTCATTTAACTGCCTTCTATCTAGATGCACGCCCGTTTCTAGATAATCAACCTCTACTAGTCTTCCTCTTCCAGAAATCATTGGAAGGAGAAGCACTACAATGGTTCTCCACCCTCCCTGTAGATCACTTGTCGAATTTCTCGGCTGTAAGTGAGAAGTTCTTGGGCCGCTACGGTTACCAGAGGTTTAGGACCCCCTCTATTTCGGATTTAACCATAGAGAGAATGAGGTCTAGGGAGGAATTCGAGCAATACGTGTCTCGGTGGCGCACACTTGTCCACTGGACCGGCCTGCAACTCACAGAAGTCAAGAAATTGACATGATGTTAGAGAGCCTGAGTCCAGAACTTCGTACAGAGACTGTACTACGTATCAGCTTCTGATTGACCGGCACAACAGGATTTCCCGTTGTGCAGCCCCAATAGTACAAACCCAGTCCCCACCTATCAGCCATAGGGTTGGACAACCGCCTCCCAAGGCACAAACCCCCACGGTAGAGGGGATTATCACACAAGTATCGACACTCTACCCGAACGGAGCACGAGTTCCTGATCGAGAAACGGCTCCGAGACAGTACACGTCCGGTTCATCCAGGTATGCACCGCCTCGGCCAATCAACCAAAACTTCACTACTCGATCAGTACCCGTCCCCGTGCCGACACAACAAAACCCAGTAATCCAAAGTTCCCCATTCCAAAACCCTATAATTCCAAGACAATGCCAGCCTAGGACTCCTTTTTATTCCAGCTTCCTAAGAAGTCAGAACCCAAGTCCTAGGCAGCCCTCCCAAAATACTTATAATGAGGTCTCTCCTCCGACATCCTATGATCAAAGACGAATGGGAAAGAGGGACTCTTACCCTCCTCTCCCAGAAACACTAACTAGGATTTTTAGGGTACTGATGGACACAAATAGTATCTCCCTCCCAGCTGCTAAACCTCCACTCCCCGGGGCCAGCAGACTGCATTACTGTCAATACCACCAACAACATGGTCATACCGTAGAACAATGCATTGTTTTTCAAGATTTTATCTATGATTTAAATGATGATAGACGCATTGATTGGGCCATGATCAAAAGCCATTTAAACCAGGGCAATTCTCGAGCCTCCAAGCCACTTGGCATTTTTACTGACCCATTGCCAGGTCACAACCAAGCATCAACATCTGGAGCCCACATGGTAAACATGGTCAGAAGAGGGTGACAACCATCACCGCAACCAAGCAGTTCGGAAGACGTCACTGACGGCAGTCTGTCCGAAGAATCCGAGGAGGAAGAGCAGAACGAGCCCTTCCAGCTGAACCTCGACGATCATGACCTTGCCATACTCTATGGCGAAGAAGAAGATGCAGTTCTCGCCCTTCCCGCAGTCATCAACATCGAGTCCGACGAAAGCGGACTAGAAAACCCGGGAGGAGACGAAGAAGAAGAGCCATTTGAGGAGATCCCCGAAGGAGCTAGCAAAAGACCCGAAGGAGGGGAATGTACGTCGGATGATCTGCATCCGGACGACAACGGGTCCTCCAAGAGTACCGACACTGTCGACGGCCCCGCCGCCCAATGACCATTTCATTCACTGACCAAGACCTCCCGGATCCCAAACTACGAGTCTACCCCCTACACATCCGCGGACGACTTCAAATGTTGTGGCTAAACAACATCTTCGTGGATCCATGGTCAGGAATGAACATAATGACGTGCTCCACCTACCAAAAGATACCTGGACTAGGCCGTCCCCCGTCAAACCGGCCCACCATACTATTCAAGCTTTCAACCATACCGGGAAGACTCTCCGATGCCCCGGAACATTCGAGTTGTCCGTCGGCCCTCTTATCTGTGAGGTAGCCTGCTTCGTGACCGACATCGACACAAGATACCCATTGATGTTGGGGCAACCATGGTTAGACAGCATCCAAGCTATCTATTCCCCCCGGCACCAATGCCTTCGACTGCCCTTCTTAAGTCATATCCTGACAATCTGGGGAGAGGAGCGCCTCCAGTATGAGAACGAGAACAATTGGGCGATACATAATATGTTCACACTAGCCCTACGACCGGGAAACGAGGATGAAAGTGGTAGTCCATCTGGGTCCCCTTACAACAGCTATCCCTCAGAAGAAACAGCCAGGACCCCGCATCCACCGAATGATCTTACGGAGCCCAACTCGATCACCTTCCTCCCCCATGAAGTCCCCAAAGCCGGAGCACGCTCCGCACCCCTCGCAATCACTGCCATACTCGGAGGAAGGGAATTCCGGCACATTCTCATTGACACGGGAGCGGAAACTAACGTTCTTACGTATGCCGCCTAACATAAGCTAGAAGGCAGGGTCCCAAGATTGGAGCCCTCGGACGAATACATTTATGCCTTCGACAGCACGCGCAAGAACGCTTGCGGATTGGTCACACTCCCACTGAAGATCGGCCCGGTCTCCACCATCGTTAACTACATGGTGATGAACATTCAGTCGCCCCACCCTCTGATTGTTGGGAGGACATGGCTCAACAGCATCGAAGCTGTCTCATCCACCCGACACCAATGTCTTCGCTTCCCATACCGCGGGAAAGTAGTATCCATATGGGGAGAAGCACGCCTTAATGAGACGCGGGCCCGGAATTGGAGCGTATGTGCCATGCGCATCCGGCTAGAGGTGCTCGCATGTTGGCAGCCAGGCTCCACTGACGAAGAACTGCTCCATCAAGGGAGGCCTTTGAAAAGGCTCAGGGAAGAAGAGTTCGGGAATAGGGGACCCCCACCGGACATCAGCCTGCCGACCAAGCGAAGCCGACTCAAGGAAACAACACGAATCCAAGAACCAGGTACCGATCCCCCCGGGTAAGCTTTCGACCTCCTGTACATATTTG
The DNA here is from genome assembly GCA_030737845.1 of Acorus calamus. Classification (NCBI taxonomy): domain Eukaryota; kingdom Viridiplantae; phylum Streptophyta; class Magnoliopsida; order Acorales; family Acoraceae; genus Acorus; species Acorus calamus. Next base: position 22,082,838 of record CM060869.1, on the reverse strand, counting down.
ATTACAGCTTTTTCTAAAAAATCCAAAATAAAAAAAAAATTGTTTATCAGCCTTCGCTTTCGACATCATGTACATATTTGTTTACAGCTTTTTCTAAAAATTGAAAAAAAAATCAAAATATTTGTTTATCAGCTTTCGCTTTTATCACCCTGTACATATTTGTTTACAGCTTTTTTCTTAAAAAAATCAAAAAACAACAAAGTATTTGTTTACCAGCTTTCATTTTCACCACCCTATACACATTTGTTTACCTGCTTTCCTAGAAGAAACCAAAATCCAAATAAAAACAAAATACATGCTAATCAGCTTTCATTCCCCAACTCTGAACATACCTGTTTTCAGCTTTATTTCCACTCTCTTTTTTCCAAAAAAAAAAAAAAAATTTTATAAACATATTTCCACACTCTCCTTCAAAACTAAATGTTTTACAAAACCGTATTTCCATACTTCCAAACCAAAATAAAAGTACTTTCTCAAACTTTCTTTACCGTTTTACCAAAACAACGAAAATATTTACAAAATACATTTCCACTCTTTTTCAAAACAAAAACGTTTTTCAAATCTGCACTCCCACACTCTTCTTCAAAACAAAATATTTTATGGAACCATGATTCAATGATTTCCACCGAAAACGTTTTACAAACTGTCTTCTGAAAACAAAATCGTTTTCCAAACTCTATCTCCATTCTCTTTCCAAAAAAAAAAAAACATATCTATTCGCCGACACAGGCCCCTCTTCAAAACTATAAATATGCATCTGTCTCCACACTTTTGAAAACAAAAATACCAAAAAGAGCGAACTACTAGACGAGAAAAGATTAAGAGCGGCAGACCATACCCAGGCCTACCAAAGAAGGGTGGCAAGGGCATTTGAAAAGAAGTAATAAAAAGAAAATTTGAAATCGGGGAATTAGTACTTAAGCAAATCATGCCGTCAAGACAGCCTCACCCAAGAGGAAAGTTGCAACCCACATGGGAGGAACCCTATGTGATCACCCAGGCCTATTCCGGGAATGCCTACCGCCTGGTAGATGCCGAAGGAGTTGAGGTTCCATGTTCGTGGAATGCACTTTATCTAAAGAAATTCCATGCATGAATAGCTTTCAATACTTAAGAACTATTATTCCTCCTTCCTGCGATTTCCAGCGTTTAGTACTTGATGATAGAATTATAAGACTCTCAAAGATAAACTCGTATCTATTTGAACACATCTCCACCAAATCATGCTGTTTCCTTCACACACGTATAACTAGACTAGATTCACCTGAAAGAAGAGAAATTGCCTACCCCGTAGACAGGGACAATTTAAAACCCCCAAAGCAAAAACATCCCTTATTTCCGCCCTACTCATATTAACCCTAGGTCAAAATGAGGAGTTACCTAGACCTGGCATATGTCCCAAAACTGGCTCTGGCACTATACAAACACTTCTAGAGGGGAAGCATGAAAAGAATCGGGGTGAAAAACAGAAGAGCCCCCCCCCTCAAATCAAAAAAAAAAAACAAAAAAATAAGGCAATGAGAGGCCGACAAAAGAAAAATAACACCCAAGTGAACGGGTTAAACTCTCTATTTTAGCCGGCTTTCACGCCTTTACGCACGGTATACGCTAGACAACGGCTATACCAGTACACATCCAAACAACGGACTGTACTTTCCACCCAAAATAAAGAAGTGGTAAAAAGAAGAAAGCCAGAGGGACCTAGAAAGTAAGACATATGCCAGACTGGGTCAATTCTAAAAACATTCCCCGAAAGGAAGATATTTCTCTTACCCCATCCCCCCTCCCCTTTTTTATTTTTTCGCAATGGGATTCTAAATTGAACTACGTCTGCCGGGAAAGGCGAAATCTCGACCAAAGATAGATCATGTCCAGGTTTACAAACTACACACACTCACATGAGTTCACTTAGAAACTTGCTTATCCAAGGGAAGCTTATTTGACTCGACTCTTGATACACTCATGGATTTTTCAGCATGTTTAGAATAATACGATTAAGCATTTGAAACCCATGAACCTAGAAAAATCGACACCTAAGGCCTATACCATTCAAATACAATCCTGATTTGGACATGAGTGACCACAAGGGCTCCTCCACAGGGACTTGATGGCGTCTTTTACTTAAGGAAATCAAGAATGTTGCCCTCTCACATGAAAAGCCATTGAAGAACTAAAATGCCCCCTTATGCCACATATACTTACGCATAAGCTTGCATTTTCCTTTTCCAAAACACCTTGGCATCCAATTTTCTTGAAAATTGTCCCCACTCATATTAAAATTGTCCCCACCCATATGAAAATTATCCCCACAAATATTAAATTGTCCCCACTCATTTCGTACCCTTGTCGCACATGCCTGAGGAGAAATTGTCCCACCTTTTTACACATACCTAAAGTTTTCTTCACTCACGCACTTGGAACCCTTCCTTACGCGCTAAGGCATGGTCTCCCGCACTTTACCTTCTCGCATTATCTTTTTTCATTTTCACCTTAAGATGGATTGTAGCCCTTAACAATTCAAGCAAGAAGGGCTCGAAAGTCAGTGCAGGGGCGCAATCTGGACAGATTTAACACTTGGTCCATGGAAAGAATGTTTTTATAGGTACTGAAGGTTGAAACGGTCACGAAGACTTTCGGCAGCAGCAGCAGACAAGAGCAGCAGAACCAAATTGCCCCAGGCAAGGGGCGGCTAAACTCGACTAGCCGCCCCTCACTGGGCGGCTAGTTCACTGTAGCCGCCCCTGCCCTTTGTCTCAGGTGAGCATATCCCAGGCAGGGGGTGGCTAAACCTAACTAGCCGCCCCTCACTGGGTGGCTAGTTTACACTAGCCGCCCCTTGTCTGCACCCATTTCAGCTATGTCAGTCCATATCCAATCAACTCTTCAACACTTCTTTACCTATGAAAGATTAATTCTTTCCAAAACCTGCATGTACACGTTTCATACACATATTCATACACATAACATATATAGATACCATGCTAAAACAATTATATATCAAAACCCTACATCCATCCATGAATCAAACCTATGAAAACCACGATTCATCTACACAAACATACATATCCATGAAAAATCCATGCTAAGCTACCCTAAACCATGCATACAAAACAAGAAATTAAATTGTCCCACCAAAAACACAAACGCAGACTATCTTTCTAAACCTAAGAGCATAAAAAAGAATCTTTTCCTTCGAGACGCTCCAAACTCCGAAGTCTTAAGCTATACCTCACCAAAATATCACCTAAAAATAAAAGAAGAAAAGCATGAATTCATCGCATATATACTATTCTTCTATTTAAAACCAAGACACAAAGAAGCTATATCTTGGCGTATCATCATCCGCTGGAGGCTGAGTGGGAGGAACGTCCTGACTTGGGTGAGAAGGGAGCGGCGGATGAGGGGAAGACTGAACCTCTGGAGCGTCGGCAGCGGCAGGAGTCTCTCAAACCGAAGACGCAGCCCTCACATATATCCCACGACTCCGAGACACCGAAGGATGAGAGGCACAGCTGAAGGTGGCCCCGGTAGCCAAGGAATCCGAGAGAGAATGGTCAGGCTCAAGTGGAAGAAGACCGAGGTCCGCCTCGGTCATAGAGCCCCCTCCAACCAATTTCCCCCTCATAGTCACCTCCCAAAGACGGACCTGCTTAATGTCTCTGTCTCTCCTCTTCAATCTCTGTTGGAGGCGACTCTCTGTCCCTCTGGCCCGATCCTCGGCAGCCTCAACCTCTCCTCCAACTCCCGCGCTCTCGCCCCCGACGCCCTGAGCGCCTCTCGATCCCTATCCCCGGCCGCCTGGAGAGAACGAACCAAGTCCCCCATCAAACCTCCGGGGACACCCGCCGAAGCCTCCAACTCCGACACCCTCATCTGGAGGGAGTCTCTCTCACGGCCTAGGGTGATAAACCCCTCTTCCCTCAAAGCCACCATGGACATCAGCCGGTCCACCTCCTCCTCAGCCCGAGAAGCCCTACCCCTCGCCTGGCCTAGCTCTATTCGCACGGCTGTCAACTCACTCCGGGCCACATCCAACTCCCTCGTCAGCTTGAGCTCTCGCTCGGAAACCATGGAAGAAGGAGGGGCGGAAGAAGAGGAAGCACCGTCAGCCCTCGCTCTCGACAAAGCATCCACCTGAGCCTCGAGGACCCGGACCTGGTCCTGCAAGCGTCCCCTCTGAACCCGCAACGCTTCTATATGCCTGGTCCGCGCTTGGAGGTGCTCATTGGCGGTCTTGAGCCTCTTCTCCATCTCGTTCAGCTCAACCTACAAAAACAACATCAGTCAGGAATTACTCGAGGAGAAGAAAAGAAAAGAAAAGAAAAGAAAAAGAAAAGGACTTACATAGGCGTCCGGGATCTCCTCCTCCATCGTCCCAAGGATATCCGCATACTCCCGACGATACCAAGCTAGGTATTTGTCACTCGAAGTCACCTCAGGACGACGCTCCACCAAGACACCTCGACCCATCCATCCTGCCACGTACATAGCGTAATTCCTCAGGAGATTCGTGTCCCGAGGAATCCCGGCCACCGGAATCGAGGGGCGCCGCAGAAGAGGATCGGGCACCCACTGCTGGTACCCAAGCTGGCGGACGACCCGGCTGATCGCATGGAACACGACCTCATTGAAGTAGACCAACCAGACGTCTCGCGTCAGGGCCTCGGGAACCTCCTCCGAGTAAGGCCTCCACGTCATCTAAAAAAAAACATCGAAAGATAGGAAGAGCGCTTAGTCAAAAGAAAACCAAATACAAGCCAAAGAAATTCAAAGAAAACTCATACCTCTTCTTCGACAAGACGCGGAAGGCCTCTCGGAATTGGGCGAGGCGGTGCAAACGCGAAGACCCCCGAGGTTCCCATCTCATAGCCCAGGGGAGGGCATGATCAAACGGTGCCAAAGTCGGGCGATCAATGGCGAAATGCTCGTACCGAAGATCTAACAAAGCAAGGGGAAAATTATCACGATTAAAGTAAGCGAAGCCAAAAAATAAAGGACATTTATCACTTACACGTACCTGAAGAAATGGCGCGAAGCCACCAAGGTTCTTTCCCCTGGCCCTCTTGACTTTCTTCGAGAGCTCCGCAAAGAGATGGGCGAGCATCGCTGCTCCCCAAGCATATCGCCCCATGCCCTCCAGGTCCCTCATCAGTAGAAGGGAATGCGAGGAAACCTTATCGGAGGCCGTCGAGAAGAGGACCCGGCCGAAGTAGAGGAAGAACGCTCTCAACTCCCTCCGTGCCCTCTATGGACACGCGGCTGCCTCTCTTGCCTCGATCATCACCCGCCGCCTCTCAAAGCTAGCTACAGCTTCGCCCTTCTGGCACTCTGTAAAGGAGCCAAGGCCGTATTGCCTCGACAACTGTCCGAGGGGGATCCGGTTTAGCGTCCTCACACGCTTCACGTAGTCCCATTCTTCAATCAATTCCTGAAAAAGTGCCTTATAGTCGGCAAGGGTGGCCGCGATCACTACCTCCCCTGACACTGGAAGGCCGGTGATCCGATAAACGTCCTCGAGGGTCGGCATGACGGCACCGGTGGGGAGAATGAAAGCACAACCCTCCGGATCCCACCTCTCCGCCAAAGCCTCCACGTAAGGACGGTGAACGTGGAATGGCTCGATCAGGAAGAAGGAACGGAAGCCCGCTCTATCCACCAAGCCCCTCTCCTCCTGCCCCAAAGCATCATACCACCTCTTTGTCCCATGCCACAGAGCCCGAATACGGTTCGGTCTCTACAAAACAAACGAAGGGAACATGGGTTAGTTTAAAAGTAGTCGAGAGGTAAGAATCCAAGTCTACAAATTTATTTAGAAACCATGCTTAGCAAGATAAGCTTTCATATGCTAAAACAAAAGCATGAAAAATAGAAGACTTCACGCATAGGCCCACCTTCAGTCATTCACAAAACACGTTTCATATGACTACCTGTTATACCTTCTTATCCCACCGTGGTCATTACTTGCATACCTTCTCTATTTTACCGTCTAGCATGATTATACACCTCTCACGAACCCACCCAAGCATGTAAAGGAGCTTAGACCCGTAAATTGCATACACATACTACACCAACATGATCAAATGCATATGAAAATATATATGTTCTGAAAAATATATGCATACAAAAGCCACCACAGGCAAGCATGTTAAAGACATGTCATTTCCCTTCCCTTATACGACAAACATGGATGCACATATGAAAATTTGTCCACTTCTTTTGTTCCAACACAAAACCCATATTCGCATGTTTATTATCCCACCGCGATCAAACTACACATCTATGCATGCATACTAGACACACACATCACCCACTATTATCTATTCATGCATATTAGACACACACATCACCCACTATTATCTATTCATGCATATTAGACACACACATCACCCACTATTACCTATGCGTACCACGTAAGACATGCACATATAAAAGGCTAAGACTAAGGTTAGGAACATACCATGGCCCGTGTGGACCCAGGAGTGTCCACCTCGGCCTCGTCGGGATCGTCCATCCCATTGTCATCTCCCTCCTTGTCCCCCTCAAACACGGCCTCCTCGGCCTCAGCCCCAGTACCGACACCGGCGTCTGCGGCCCCCATGCCCACACCCTCGACCTCCCCGGCCTCCTCCCCATCATCAGCCCCTCCGACCTCCTCCGTGCCCGCCGCACCGGAGGCTAAGCCCTCAAAAACACCTATGGCCCTTCTCTCCTCTTCTGCTGCCCTGGCCTCTATGGCCTCCCTATCTAACATCCCAATAATGGCGTCCAATGACGCCCGCTCACTCTCACTTACCCCCTCGGCCCCTCCCTCCATCACACCCTCAGCCAATCCCCCGACCCCCGAAACCACCTCCTCGACCACTGCCGATCGATCCCCACGCCTCCTCTTGCGTGAGTAGCCTATCATAGTACCCCCAACCTCCGGGGCAGCCCCCGAAGACGTGCCCGTGCCCCTAACCGCACCGGTATCCACTAACGGCGCCTCCGCCGCACCCACGGCCTCCCTCACAACCTCCTCCTCCACCCGATCACTCCCCGATGAACTAGACCCTGAGACAGCCCCTCTCTGCTCTCGGGAAGACCTAAGGCGCTTCATCATCGAAGCCGTCCTCTTCCCCTTCGTCATCTCCTCCGATTTTGCACAAAAGAAAAACCCCAAAGAAAATCTAGGGCACCGAAATCAAGAAGAGAGGAATGATGGTAGGCAAAAACAAAGGGTTCAAGGTGTTTTAGAATCAAGATTTTCGGTTTAAAATGAAAAAGAAGGAGAGAAGAGGGAAGAGTAACCGTTTAAAACGTATGGGGAGAAAGAAAGGGTCCCTTTTCGGTTATAAGGGACCCAGTCTAGGGGTGGCTACCCGCGAGTAGCCGCCCCCTCTCGGGCGGCTAGTTGTAACTTTTCGGTTATAAGGGACCCAGTCCAGGGGCGGCTACCCGCGAGTAGCCGCCCCCTCTCGGGCGGCTAGTTACAACTAGCCGCCCCTCCCAGTTTTTCTCTTCCATTTAAAAACCCCTTTTCAATCTTCTCAGCCCTAAATTTCAAAGTTCTCCATAACCAAACAGCCATGTATTGGCTTATTTCCAGACATTACTTGATCAAACACGACTTTCTCGAAGTTTCGCCGCACTTTCAGTACCACTCAAATTCGAATTTCTTCAGTTCTGGTTCTTGTCCAGAGTTCTTATCCTTCGGATGATCCAATTCACCCAACTCAAAACTTTTACTTGCTTTCTGTCGGCGATATCCCCTCCTTGCTGAGTTTTCCTAAGCACGGGAACAGTAGGCACGAGGAAACTGACGCTGGGCTGCTCCGCACACGATAGCTAAGAACCCCAACCGCGAGTTGGATCACACACCATTTACTTTTTCCCGCCTTCCACCTGGATCATCCTCTCGGTTAAAAATTCCAAGTCAAGACCTAGCCTCTGACGGTCTAAATCCACTCCCCGAATAGTACTGTTCGTATTGGCATAACTCCTTGAAGGTTGGGCCGGCCAAAATAGGGGTCTCTTTCCTTATCATTGGTCGAAGTCTTTCTTGCTTCGCACAAAGACTCCGTCCGATGAGGGACAATTGTAGATACCCCAATTTTGACCGTCCATAGAGACAGAAATACTTCAAGTAACACCCGGAAACATCCCACATTTGGACATCCAGTAGAGAACCAAAGGTTCGGTAAACCGGAAACCCTAAACCCTAGCCTTGACCTAAAACGGTAAACCGGAAACCCTAAACCCTAGCCTTGACCTAAAATGGTAAACCGGAATCCCTAAACCCTAGCCTTGACCTAAACCTAAACCCTAGCCCAAACCCTAAACCAAACCCTAGCCCGGACCTAAACCTAAACCTAACCTAAAACCCAAAACCCTAAAAATCAAAGTCCCTGGAAAGGGGCGGCTAGCCCTAACTAGCCGCCCCAAACCGGGCGGCTAGTTTATACTAGCCGCCCCCCTAACCGCCCCCTGGCCGACTTTGGACCAGTCCCCTGGATGGGACATAAAGCAGCATTAAATGCTGATCATTGCGGCGGGTCATGACCTTTAGCCGCCCTCTCTTGGATGGAACTAACCAAGTAGCCGACCCAAGCCACCACTTGTCAGAGATGGGACGTTTGGCAGGTCATGAGCGGGGCGGCTACAAGGAAGTAGCCGCCCCATCCTGGGCGGCTAGTTAGGACTAGCCGCCCTTCACCTGGTCTCTGACAGAAGAACCAGAGAATTAATGAGGGGTCTAATCGAAGCCAACCCACTCCATTACCCTTGGGATATTTCCCTGCCTCTCTTTTACTATAAATAGAGGGGTCCCAAAGCCCAAATACAATATCCTTCAATCACCAATCCACCATCCTCACTTGTGTTCAAACCCTTCCACCACTAGAAATCCCAAGAGAGAGAGAGAGAGAGAGCCCCTTTTGTGAGAGAAACACCCATTCCCTACACAAAATACCCTCTCATCCCACCCTCCAGAAACCCAGGCTAAACCTAGCTTAGCCTCTGTCCAAAACAAAACCCATTTCCTATCAAAGTTCAGCCCAAACCAACCCAGACCCTGGACGGCTAACCCTGGCTAGCCACCCCCTGTCCGACGGCTAAACACGATTAGCCGCCCCCCTATCCACACCCCATATTCACACCCCTTTGTCCCATAACTCCTTTTGTCAAGCCCCGGAAGCAGAATAGGATTATCTGTTTTCACCTCTGTGTACGGTATATCCGTGTCTCAGAGCGGAGACCCCATGAACTCCCCACGTAGGCGATCAAAACTGACCCAACCTTTTCTTGCTTTTACAAAAAGCAGGTGACGATCACACAAACCCCTGAATCCTCTTGAGACGCTATCGGGCGCCTCAACCAGGAACGACACACCCTCACCCCTTCCGAGAAGACGATCCGACCGAGCCTGCCAGGGCACGCGTCCGATCCGAGTCCCCAAAGAACCCCCACACACGCTCACCGCGCACCCCGCCGGGATCCGCACTGACATCCAGAGGCCTCCCCGACGGTACCGACACGAAGCTCTGCCCAAACCAAACCAGACCTGGGACGGCTAAACCCTAGTAGCCGCCCCTCACCAGACGGCTAGATCCAACTAGCCGCCCCCTATACACACCCCACTTACACCCCTTTGTCCCATAACTCCTTTACTCAAGCCCTGGAAGCAGAATAGAATACCTGTTTTTCACATTTGTGTACGGTATATCCGTGTCTCAGAGTGGAGACCCCACAAACTCCCCACGTAGGCGACCAAAACCAAACCCAACCTTTTCCTGCTTTTAGAAAAAGCAGGTGGCGATCACACAAACCCCTGAATCCTCTTGAGACGCTATCAGGCGCCTCAACCAGGAACGACACCCCTCACCTTTCCGAGAAGACGATCCGACTGAGCCCGCCAGGGCACACATCCGATCTGAATCCCTGAAGAACCCCCACACACGCACACGCGCACTCACCCCGCACCCCGCCGGGATCCGCTCCGACACCCACCGACATTTCGGAGGCCTCCCCGACGGTACCGACAAATCTGGCGATCACGGTGGGACCTCCCTTGTGAAAAACAACAAAAGGTAATCCTCTTCTGCCCCCTTTTACAAGCTTGACTAGAATGCTATCAACCCTCTAGGAAGGTTAGAGTTTCCGACCCCTCGAATCAGTTCCTCCTCTAATTCACATCACAGCATCCTTTACTACTTTGTAAGCCGCACGCAGCTGCGCAATCCTTTACTGCTTTGTAAGCCGCACACTGTTGCGTAATCCTTTACTGCTTTGTAAGCCGCACACCGCTGCGCAATCCTTTACCGCTTTATTTACTGCTTTATATCTGCATTCGATCTCTTAAAACATTTCACACGCATCATGGAATCCCACATAGAGGAGGAGATACTAGAGGAAAGAACCCACCAAGAGGGTCAGGCCACGCAATTCCTGACCCATCTAGAGGAAAAGATGGCCAGTCTAGGGTACCAATTCATAGAGAACATGTTTCATGACCTCGCCGACTACCGCCAGGTCAAAACCCTTAGACACAAATTTAATTGTATCTCATTATAATATAATGAGTGACACAAGCTTATCTAAACAAATTGATGCCAAAGTCAATTTCCTACGGCCATGGAGATCGCATTCATTTGCACACTGGAAAAAGAAAGCAACAATGCTCTCAATAAAATGCCTAATTAGAAATGAAAAAAAATCAATTAACTAAGGCACCAATGTTATTTTTTTTAAGTAATTTGTAATTTTATGTAGAGAAAATTACAGGGTAGCCATGCATCCCAAGATTTACCCCAGTTTCTTACCTCCCCAATTCCCATTAACCTTTCACTGCATAGACAAACATGTACAATCCCAATAAAAAAAACATGTACAATCCCAAAAGAGTTAAATTAAAGAGCCTAAATCTTTCCCGGAGCTGCTTCTTGCTGTCTTTATAATTCTGGAGCGCTGTTTTGATCTCGTCCCATAGCTGAGATGGAACATAAGTGGTGGTTCCCATTGAGCTTTGCTTGTTTCCGTTATATTTGCTGCTAAAATAATATCATCTATTATAAAAACAAATGTGACATAACATAAAAACAGAACAATGTTAAACAAGTTGTTAGTGTCCTTTGCATAGGGGGACTGAGAATTGTGGTAGTATGATGCAGACATCATAGCCACACATTATATGGATGGCCGAGATCAAATGTAACAAAAGAAGAGAAGACATCTTGATCGTTTGGGAGCACTGTGACTTCAAACAGCCATAACTTATGAACTGTATATCAGAATCGCTATTATGATATGTCCACGCATTTGTGTTGATGAGCCCTATAGGATTAGTGGCAATGCCATTGCGCCAATTTTTGGAGTGTTCTGAGATCGTCTTGGTGGTCAAATCGATGGTTCAAAGTTATTTTTACTATTTTTAGGTAGTTTTGAGTTTGTTAGGACTTTATGCATTTGTTAGTATATACTATATTTAGATTTAAATTTCAAATATTAATTTTGTGAAGGTAAAAATCTACGCTAGCACACGTGTCACAACAAGAAAGTCATGGGCCATATGACTTGTTGAGTCCCACAAGACCCAATCCAAGAGGGATAACCTCATAGTGACGTCATTAGGTGTGTTGGCACGACTAGACTGAAGGATCTAGTCGGACGGTCGAACACCTCGTGAGCAAATATCATCTCGAGTAGTATAAGGCACGACCAGACATGAGGTCTAGTCGGTCGACCTTATTCCTCGGGAACAAGCAATCTAAGGTATGATCAGACATGAGGTCTGGTTGGTCGACCTTACTCCTCACAGACGTACTCGAAAACATAACACACGGGCGAGTACACCAAAGGACCCTGAGCAGAAAGGAAAAATAATCAAAACATCACTAATGCCTGTAACTGTCAAGCTGGCACTTAAGGCCCAGTACCAACAAAATGTGGGCAATCAAGGGCCGACGTGGAGCGTATTACAAGGGACATTTCCGTAGAAAAAAAGCCCACTACACACTTAATGGCAAAACGGTTACAAGGACGTTTCAAGAACTACGTGTGGCTTGATCCCTCAGGGGTACATAGGCAGCCTATAAAGATGTCGCGCGCAAGCAATCTAACGGCATAGCCAAAAATGCATATTATTTTAGTTTTCTTTTTCCACCTAAATCCCTACCTAAGTTATTCTTTGAAGTTTCAATCCCAAATTACAAATTTAACTGAAGGGGAAAAATATCGACGTCAAGTTTGAATTTAAATTTAAATATTAGTTATGATTAAATGAAGATTGTGGTGGATATTTTCCCCCTACAGTTGAATTTGTAATTTGGGAATTGAAAGTTCAAAGGAATTTAGGTGGTAGGATTAGGTTCGAACAAAATAAGTTTTGGGTGGTAATAACAAAGACTGTGCCTGGCAATCACAAATGACTATTATGTCATCAATGACTATGATACCGTAAGAGTGCGGGCTTGCGGACTCTTTATGGGCTGCCTACGTACCCCGGAGGGATCAAATCTCACGTAGTTCCATTGGTCACATTGTAACCTTTTTGCCACTAAGTGTTAGTGGGATTTTTCCAGGGAAACGTTTCCCATAATTACTCTTCACATCGGCCCTTAGTTACCCATGTCCTGCTGGTAGTGGGCTTTAAGTGCCAACGTGGCGGTTACAGATATTTGTGGCCTTATGACCGTTTCTACGTCTACTCGGTGTCTCTTGGTGCGCCAGTCTAGGCGTTATGTTTTCGCATATGTCCGTGAGAAGTAAGGTCGACCGACCAGACCTATCATCTGGTCATGCCTTAGACTACTCGTACCCGAGTAATAAGGTCGGCCGATCAGACCTGTCATCTGACCGTGCCTTAGACTACTTGAGGTGATATCCTCTCAAGGGTTGTTCAATCGTCCGACTAGATCCTTTCGTCTAGTCTTATCGACACACCAGAGTCCTCATCATGAAGTCATTTTTTGTGAATTGGGCCTAGTGGGCCTTATGCCAAATGGCCCATGTCTTGTCTCGTTATGACACGTGTCTTAATGCAGATTTTTACCTCCATAGATGCCCCCTCTCCTGTTCTTTTGAATCGTTGAGAGAGCAGGAGATATGCAAAATCTGGTTGCCTATCTCCTCTGGATTTTTCGATTCACTCCTGATTTGATGGCTGATTTGCTGAGTCAGCTTTTAATGATGTGTGGCCTCCCACTTTTGAAAAATAAAATGTCATCATCTCTTGAATTTTTGGAAAACCCTTTTCAAGGCATTGATTACCCCTCAATATTGATGTCGTCTTTTCGAAGCATCACCTCTGCAGTATATATAGGCTGAATGGGAAATGCTCTTCGTCCCATCTCGTCCTTCGCCTTTTGAACCTTTGATTGCCTCTGTTAATGGAGAACGCCGCCATAACAACAGCTCTTCAAAGGGAGTTGGGGATTTCCTCAGTCTTCACGATCAACGAGTTGTCCAAGGATGAGATCCCCACCCTTTTCCTTGATTCAGTCCTCCTTCATCCGAGTTATTTCACGGATGGAGGTCTCTCTCTACCTCTACAATGCTTGGTGGCTGAGTTTCTTGACTTCTTTAGCCTTCACCCCATCTTGGTCGTCCCCAACGTGTATCGCATCCTAATGTGCATGGTCGAGTTGGGGAAGAAGATGGGAGTTGAGTTGGGCCTGACGAAGATCCGATGGATCTATCAGGTCAAGGATTCGAAGCCCTGTTGAAGTCGACCCAAGGACTTGCTCATCGAAGAGAAGCACAGCTGAAGTTGGTCGAAGAGCAGTTAGTGATTGCGAACCAAGCTCACCATATATCGGAGCTTGTTGAAACTGCTGCTCGTCGAGATGCCTCTGATGCTCTGGTTCGGGCAGAAGTTGCCAAAGAGCGTGTAAGAGAGCTCCTCTAGCTGAGATTCTCTCACTCTTTTGACCAGGCTTCCCTTTCTCTACGGGCGCACAACGCTGAGGAGCGAGTCAAGGCCCTGACTCAGGAGTTTCAAGAGCTGCAGGTCAAGCTATGCGAGCTTCGAGCTGATCATGCCTCTGTTTTTTATGAAGGCTTGACGAAGGGTCGAGATGAAGCCATGGTGATGTTGAAGGATCAAGTGAAGGAGATCACCAACTCTCTGACATCCAGTGCCAAGAAGAGTTATGATCGTGGATATCGTCAAGGATATGAAGATCGATCTATGGTTATGTATCTCATCGCATCGTCGTTGTGTCTCCTCCTGGTTCCTCCCTCGGCCCCAATGACCGATCTCAGGCCTATGCCTTTTACATTTGTAAAGAACAATGTTTTCCTAAATGACTTGTCTTTATCGTGCTTGTATGTTTTCCGTATGGTTTGAGTGTTTGGAGTGCCTATTTTTTAGATAATAGGGTCATGCCTTGTCAGAGTTCGAAGTCTATATGATAAACTGACTTTTTTATACCCTGTCATCGTGACCTGCGTAGGGCCTGAGCCTTTCAGGACCTGGAAAACTAAAGTATTGATCCCTGGAGTGCTTGGGTCGAGAGGGTTAGTACCATTTCAGAATTTAAGCCCTGGGGCTAATTCTGTTCGCCCTTTCCGAGCGATCTCCAAAAATCTGGTCGTAGAGCCTGGGCTATCTGAGACCAAATGATCGTTGGGGGGATGCCCTCTCCTTTCATCTTTATCATGCAAGGATGTCTTGTGCGTTCCTTATCTTCATCTGGAAAGATTTAATGGTGGAGTGCTTAGGACGAGAGGGCCGGGGCCCTTTAAGAATTTCAGCCTAGGGGCAAATTCTGTTTGTTCCTACTGCGCGACCTCCAAATGTTGGTTGTATGGCCTGAGCCCTTTTAAACCATGAGCATTGGGGAAGCTTATACTTCAAACGACCTCACCTTTGTGAGTGTAACCTATGTGGCTCACTTTTGTAAGCCTTTTACTCGAGTGCTTATCGATGGATGAGGCGTCCCCCGCATGACCTCTTATGAACTGGTCCGTCGCGCGATCTCCATAGAGTGCTATGATTCGCGACCTCTTAGGAGTGCAACATCCTTGTTGAGAGTTCTATCTCGTGACCTCTCTTAAGAATGTCCTATTTGAAAACCAATACACTGCGCCACCTCGAATGGGCGTTCATTCACATAACATATTGATAATGAATTGAAATTAAGCAAAAAACTTTTATTTCAAAATTAGTATTTTTCAAATACATTACATTGCGAGGTCTTATGAGTGCCTCTCCATTCATTCGTTCTAAATAGTAAGCTCCTTTGGGGCCCAGTCAGACGACCTTGTAGGGTCCTTCCCAACTTGGTCCGAGCTTATCATCAGATCATTTTCGGAACTCGGGGAATACCTCTTGAAGGACCAAGTCTCCGATCCAAAAGCTTCGTCGCGAAATCCTTTTGTTGTAGCTTCGAGCGATCTGATTCCGGTAATTCGCCATTCTGATGGAGACCGCTTCCTTTCGCTCCTCTCTCAGATCGAGTTCAGACGCATGAACTTCTTCGTCAGCCCGAGGTTCAAAGTTCTTGTTTTGAAAAGTTGGGATCCTGAGCTCTATGGGAATCACCGCCTCAACGTCGAAGGCCAGGAAAAACGGAGTCTCCCTTGTGGCTCATCGTGCTGTGGTTCGATATCCCCATAGCACTGAGGGAAGCTTGTCCACCCAATTGCCTTTGGCTGCATCAAGTCGCTTCTTAATCCCGTCCAGGATGGTCCTGTTGGTGATCTCCGTCTGACCGTTCGCTTGGTTGTAGCGTGGAGAAGAAAAAAGGTGCTTTATTCCCAGCTCCTCACAAAACTCCTTGATGGTGGCGTTGTCGACCCACGTCCTGTTGTCAGAGATTATAGTGTTCGGCACCCCAAATCGGCATACAATCTCTTTCCAAAGAAAGTTCCACACCTCGACATCATGAATTCTAACCAGGGCCACTGCCTCCACCCATTTGGTGAAATAATCAGTGGCGACAAGGAGGAGTCTTTTCTGTAATGGCGCTAAAGGCATGGGTCCGACTATATCAAACCCCCATTGCACGAATGACCAAGGACTTGAAAGTGTATTCAAGTCCCCTGCTGGTCGGTGGATTAGTGGGCCGAACCGCTGACATTTGTTGCATTTTCTCACCAGATCGAGAGCATCATTCACCAGGGTGGGCCAGAAATATTCGGTGGTTAGTACGAGTTTCACCAAGGACCTTGAGGCCGTGTGGTTACCGCATATCCCGGATTGCATTTCTTCTAATACTTCCTTGACCTCCTCGATGGTGACACACCTGAGGAGTGGACATTTAAAGCTCTGCTTATAGAGTACGCCTTGTTCAGAGATCAAGAACCGAGCGGATCGGGTCTTAATTTTTATGGCTTCCTCCTTGTCTGCTGGGAGGTGGCTGTCTTTTAAGTAAGACAGTATGGGATCCATCCAGGTCGTTTCCCGGGGCTCTGAGTCTACTGCCATGACTTGCTCGAGGTGAGCGATACTCGATTCCTCCAAGAACTCGACCTGAATTTCTCGGGATGGTTCTCCTTTGAGAGCACTTGCCAAGTTCGCCAGGGCGTCAGCATTCACGGTCGATTGTGTGGATTACCCAATCACCGATTTATGTGAGCAAGTTACGTGCATAACTCTGATAAGCCGTCATGCGATCATTTTTCGTCTGGTATTCTCCAGTGCTTTGGCATACTACGAGCTGGGAGTCACTGTAGATCGTCAGTTTATGGATGTCAAAATCTACAGCGAACTCTAAACCCGCGATGAGAGCTTCGTATTCGGCTTCATTGTTGGAAGCTTGAACTCCAGTTTGATTGCGTGCTCGAATAAGAATCCGTCTTCACTTCGCAAAATCAGCCTAGCTCCTGACCCTTTTCGGTTGGATGCTCCATCGACATGCAGTGTCCAAGGAATGGGTCTGTAGTCGGAGATAATATCCACGACCACCTGCCCTTTGATTGTCTTCTTGGGCTGGTAGTGGAAGTCAAAGGCTGACAACTCCATTGTCCACTTTAGCAATCGTCCTGCGACATCCGCCTTTCGCAACACAGCTTTGAGAGGTGAGTCGGTGATAACATGTATTGAATGGGCTTGAAATTAGTGACATAGTTTCCAGACAGAAACGAGTAAAGCGAACGCAAGCTTTTCGATACGGGAATACTTGATTTCTACCCCGTTGAGTGCCTTACTTGCATAGTATATCGCCCTCTGTCCTCGATGGATGTCATTCAATAGCGCGGAGCTTACAACATGCTCAGACGCTGCAATGTAAAGGAGTAAGATGTCTCCTATGGAAGGACTCACCAGGAGTGGCGGCGTGCTGAGATACTTCTTGATTTCTTCGAACGCTTTCTGACACTCAGGCGTCCATTCGAATCTCTGAGCCTTTCGTAGCAGCTGGAAGAAAGGTTGACATCGATCTGTGGCTCTAGAGATGAACCAGTTGAGTGCGGTCAATCTCCCCACCAATTTCTACACCTTATTCCGAGGAGGCTCGATCTCCATAATTGCCTTGATCTGATCAGGGTTGGTCTCGATTCCTCGATGTGTCATCAGGTATCCCAAAAACTTGCCCGAGGTGATTCCAAAGGAGCATTTGGTGGCATTTAGTTTAAGGCGATATTTACGCAATACAGTGAAGATTTCTTCTAGGTGGGTCAGATGGTCAACTCGGAGCTCGCTTTTGACCATCATGTCATCGATGTAGACCTCCATAGTCTTGCCGATCTGGCACTGGAAAACCTTAGTCACCAACCTTTGGTATGTGGCTTCAGCGTTCTTCAACCTGAACGGCATTACTTTATAGCAGTAAATGCCAGTGAGTGTTATAAATGCCGTTTTCTCCTGGTCGGGCTCATACATCGGGATTTAGTGATAGCTTGAATAAGCATCCATGAAACTCATTAGTTCATTACCCGATGAGGAGTCCACCAGCTGGTCAATCTTCGGAAGTGGGAAGTTGTCATTCGGGCATGCACTATTCAGTTGGTGAAGTCCATGCATACTCACCACTTCTTGTTCTTCTTGGGAACAACCACCTTGTTGACTAGTCACTCGGGGTGTTTCGCACCTCACGGATGAACCCGGTGGCCAAGAGCTTATTCACCTCATCTCGCACCGCATCGGCGTGTACCGTGGCCATTCATTGTTGTTTTTGTCGGACTGGATGGACTGCCGGTGAGATGTACAGCCGGTGATTCGCCACTCCGAGGTCGATCCCCAGCATATCTTGAGGTCTACAGGCGAATATGTCCTTGTTCTCAACAAGGAGGTCGAGTATCGCATTTCTTTCTTCTGCAGAAAACAAACTCCCGACGAAAAAATATTTCTCGGGGTCAAGGGGATCTATCTGGACCTGTTCGAGGTCTTCAAGACCAGGCTGGCGCTCATCGGCCTTGACCGGTCTTGAAGTAATTGCTACCTCTTTGGATGGATCTCTCCTTCTTCATGTAGCTCCTCGAACTCTGGCAAGGCCGACTTCCCTGCCATCGCCGCCATATAACAGCGCTTCGCGGTGATCTGGTCCCCTCGTATCTCCATTATCTCCTTAGATGTGGGGAAACGGAGACATTGATGGTAGGTGGACAGAATCGCCTTCATTGTCGCCATCCAAGAACATCCGATGATTGCGTTGTATGGAGACGGGAGGTCCATAACGGTGAAATCCGTCATGGTAGTTTGATTTCCCGCCCGAACCAGCAATGTAACGCGTCCTGCCGGGACATTTTGCGCTCCATTGAAAGCAATCAAAGGGTCCTTTGTCAGGGTGAGATTGGCAGCTTTCAATCCCATCCACAAGGAAAGGCTTCATGAAAAGGATGTCTGCCGAGCTTCCTACCCTCCAATTTTATTTATGAATAGAAGTTTGCTTATGATAGTTTTTGTCTCTATTCAAATGTGTTTCATGTTTCAAACCTGGAAACTTTGATTCACCTAAATGTATAGGTTTTGGTAGTTGAATGCATTCTTTTGTTATCTGGATCTCAATTTTATTAGTCATAGAAATTTTATGTATGTGTATGCGTGTAGCTTTTGAATTATTGCGGTGATGGGGGTGCTTTATGGGTTTAGGACTCCCTAAATGAAAAAAAAAAAAAAAGTTCTTGCAACCGTGACATATTTTATGGGTTTTTGGTTTGCTTTATTATTTCCTTCATTGATTTGTTGATGTTGCAATTTATGTTGTATGTTTAACTGTATTTTTAATTTATAATTTTATTTCCACTATTTTTTACAATCTTGGTTCTAACTGGACATATTTGGATTCACTGTTTAGTTCTGACTGAAATTTTGTTGGGTTGTTTTTGTTACAAGCATTGGTTTCCATCATATACCCTTTCAAACTGTCATTCATACAACTGCAAAATGAGGAAGCTTTATAATTCTCTCTTCCTGTTTATGTCAATAATGCTATGCTGGAGTTTGCATTGTTTGTCTTCCATCTTTTTTTTCTTGTTGGGTTCAACTACTCATTCAATAGTAATAAGAGAGCAACGGTTATAGGCAATCATGTATAATCATGTAATTTTATAGACCATTGGTGGACTATGTTAATTTGTTGTTGTTGTTGATGTTTGCCTATTCTTTTTGCCGATGCTGGAGATTCATCAGGGCTTCTCAACAGAACCACATATTCATAGTCCCATGGAGTTGTTCTTTGGATTGGGGCATGCTTGTAACATTTACGGGCTCTGTGTATTGTATTATGTTTATTCAATATTCAATAGTCTCCATGCTATGGAAGTTAGTAATTACCGGTTTTCGAATGTGGTTTATGTATTACGCACATTCACCACTTTTTAAATTTACATAAATTATTGGTCAATCTGTATAGACTTCCATGTGGAATTTCATTGTTTACTCTCTAAATTAGTATTACATGTATTTCATGATATAAAATAAATATTTTTTATTGGAAAAAATAAGCATTTTTTTAAATATTCAACTAAACATTAAAATAATATTCAGTGCTTATTAAATAGACTAAACCACCATTGTAATAAGCACTATTGTTAAGTGATGAATCAAACACACTTATTTGAATATGTGCTTGTATTATCCGCTGAACCAAACAGTTTTTTTCTGAACAACATAAAATTATCAACACTTATATAATCAGCATTTATAAATCAACACTTAAAACCAGCATTCCACCGAACCAAACCTAGCCTAAGTATGTATATCTAGATAAACTAATGCATTTTTTTTTTCTGAAAATTAAAAAAAAATTTAATTTGGCATACACTGCACTAAGTAGAATATATGTTGCACTAATAAAGTATACACTCAACTATAGAAATTTTGAATGTATAGGCGCCTGGAGCACTCTCAGAACTGCAAATTGAGATGTAAAATGGACTGAATATACCAAAGGCCATTTATAAGTTTCAGCATTATTTAGCTCAACTATTGCTGATGTTCTATTCTTTACATGCCTCTCACTTGTAAGATTATTTATCAGGAAAAACAAATTGTTCTTAAATTTGTTTTCATCTTAAAAGGGCACTGATATAGTTAAACATTTCTACGGTTTCAGACCTCATGTAATCTAAAACAATATATAAAATCTCCAATGAATATATATTCTAACTATGTTATTGTATATTCTATTTATAAAATATAAAAAAAAAATGTAAGCATTCAATCTATTTTAAATATGTACTTTATTTTTTAAGAAATATATATACACTTCATTGGACAAATATTAACTTTTAAAAAAAATCTAAACAGTGTGATCTATGGGCTGCCGGTATGGGCATGGCAAGCTCGGGGGCAAAGTTACCAATGCAATTGCTTAAGAACCTCATCCAGGGCCATGAATCATCTGATCAATAGAATTTTAAAAAAATGAACAATTTGCCACTTTCTGCAATTAAAAAAGATCAATTAATCCCTCTCAACACATTTTATCACTCTACTAAATATCCCCCAAATCAAGTCTAAAATTTTTCCTCCCCAAATTTTTTTAACCATAATGACAAGGCATTTGAATTTCGATATTTTCTCTCTCTGTCTCTCTCCCCCCTAAAAATTGTTTTTTTTTCACTGTTTCTCTCCAATCCATCTTTATTTTAATGGAATAATATTGTGTTTAAATTTTCTCATTCCATTAAAAAAAATTCTTATTTTTATAATTTTCTAATTCCATTAAAATTTTATTGTTTTATTACTTTTATTAAGTGCATATGATAATTCAGAAGGTTTTAATTTAAATTATTGTATATTATTTTGTATCTATTTTGTAATATTTGTAACTTCAAATAAAATGATATGTAGTGTTCAAACAACCTAGATTTTTTGTAAAATATTTAGGACCCCACCCCACCCCCCCCCCCCCCCCCCCTCCCTTTTTAAAAGCTCTTCAAGGGTCCAGCAAAAAATTCAATTATCAGAGTTGGCTTTGAGTTTGGGAATGGGATAAGGGAGTCTGTTGGTTGATGGACAAGTTATCTCATTTGGCATAAAAAGGGATCGTGAAATTTTGGACAAATTGTCTTGACCATATCATTGCTCCCATAAAAAGGAAAACATAACATAAACATAATCCTAACATTCGACAGATGAAAAAAACACCCAAGTGAATGACTTTTAGTCCATTATACCAACTTATCCTAAATTTTATCCTAGACATAGGATATAGGCCCTTCCTTTAACTAGCGGGGCCTCTCTATTTTTACCGTGAGACCCATTCAGAACCCATGTGGCCAATATTTTTATGGGTGGTGTAATTGCACTTTTATTTTTACTTCGCACACTTTCTATCTTTCTACACCCCACAAGCTGGGTGATTTATACACCCCAAGTAATTGGATCTTGCAAAATATTCATTTATGCAAGAAGAGGAGGAGAAAGAGGAAGAGGGTGGAGATACTGCGGAGGGTGGGACTGGGCTGGGTGGGGAAGAACGCCTCCGAGAAGATACGTTGATAGTCCTCGGCGTCCGCTACGGTCCGAAAAGGTGGAGAGGCAGTGTTCTACACGCATAGACGCTGTAAGTGTCGATGATTTCACATTTCGTAGACACCCCCTTGTGTCGATTAGTACTACAGGAGGTATCAGCGGCGTGATGTGGTACCGGTGGCGTGACTTGCCAACGTAGACGGCGCAAAGGTCATCGTCAGGGGTGGCAGAGAGCCCAGTTGTCGAGGTCGGGGAGTTGGGTGGTTTGGGGCTGGTGGAATGGGTGTGCACATACCCAAATATAAATGGATCTTTCCATTCAAAATCCATTTAGTAGGATGTGCAGTAGAAAATAACAGGTGCAAAGACAGGCAACCTATTTTTATAGAAGCTCGCCTATTATTTGCAGTATATTCTCACATTAAAAAAATATAGAGTCAATTAAAATTTTCATATACTTGATTGGCACTACAGGAATGACCCAATGTATCTGCAACCTTCTCTCAACATGTTATGTGCCTTCACATGCCTCAAGTGTGGAAACACACCTAACCCATTTACAGGTTTCATATAGTTTGAAAGCGTGAAAACAACCACTAAAAAAACCCAACACCTTATGACCAGGTATCCTAGACCCCTTAAGCAACCTGAGCTCTGAAAATGGAAACCAACGGCAAGCTAAATAATGGAGGGAGGTTAGAATCACAACCCTCGATTTGCACTCCATAAGGAGTTATTAATCCACTAATCACTTTCCCTTTTTGATCCATCTCAGACTGAAAGACAAGGTGGCGATCATTACAGGCGGCACGAGGGGCATCAAAGACACCTCTCCGCCCTAAACGGAGCCCACGTCATCATCGCGGACATCCACGATGACACGGACCATTCCCTCGCCGACTCAATTGGCGCAAAATACATCCACTGCAATGTCTCACGCGAGCCCGACGTGGAGTCCGCGGTCCACCTCGCGCTGGCATGGCAGGGCCACTTCGACATCATGTTCAACGACGCGGGCGTGGATTGGCTCACAGACCCCATTACGGCCCTCGACCGGGACAAGATGCGGGACCTACTCTCGGTGAACCTCGGCGAGGCAGTCCACGGGATAAAGCACACAGCACGTGCGATGATTGACGGTCGCACCGCCGGATGCATATTGTACACCGCAAGCAAAGCGGCGATCATGAGTTGGCTCGCGCCACATGCGTACAGCCTGTCGAAGGACGATAGTGGGGCTCACGAGATCGATGGCATGCGAGCTCAGGGAGTATTGAATCAGAGTGAACTGCATCTCGCCGCACAGGGTCCCGTCGGAAATGCTGGTGGGGACGTACTGGGCTCTACTCCGGGGAGACGATGTTGGGCCCAATGAGGCTAGTCGGGTTGTCGCGGAATCAGGGAGCTAGTTGAAGGGGAGGCCCGCCAGTGCCGACGATGTGGCACATGCGGCAGTTTTTCTGGCGAGTGATGAGGCGGGGTACATAACAGGGCAGAATCTGGTTGTTGATGGAGGGGTTCACTTCAGGTTTCAGTCAAATGAGGTTCATATATCAGTAGAATCCACTGATTTTCTAAGATCAGATCCTACAAGAGCATATGTGCATGGTCTCTATTGTTCATGCCTGTTCCCAGAGTTTGTTATAGCCATTCCACTATGTAAAATCCAATCAGGATTCCTGGAATGATATTTTGAGTAGCTGGAATTGAAGTTAATATACCAACTATTCTGTTGTTTGCAAAACTCAGGTCTGGTTTTTCACAAGAAGAAATACTCTAATGTGACATGTTCTTGATCAGGATTTTAACAAATCAGGTAAAGATACCTTGTCTTCAAAACGTACTGCAGAACAGTTTATGGAGAGCATATTGAACCATGTTTTCTCCATGCATCAATTTCACTCTTAGCATGGTCTCAATTTCAAGTCATTGGCATCGCAGTAGGGGGCTTTTATTCTCATGTGTTTGCTATACCCTGCGCAATTGCTGCCTCATCATCAATCTAACAATTCAATCAAAATGGAAAATATTCACACCTAAAGCACACATAATCAGTGCCCAAATAACATTTACCCCAACATAGCTTCATAAAAATCGAATGTGATCTTAAAATAAGGTCACGAGTCATCACCTTCTAATGCCTCAAATTTCCCCATACTATGAGTTTGTTGGTTTTGGTTAAAACATATCAATATTGTCTCCTCAGAAAGGGAAGAATGAATGGATCCTTGATCCACCATTATATAAGTTTGAATTCAATTCCTAAGGGTGACCAATCCAACAAAGGAGTTCAATAATCTGTATGATGCTCCATGACTTGCAGGAAATTACAATTCCCATGTAAATTCTTCCCGTGCACACCCTAGAAGAACTAATCTATAATATTATTTTGAATTGCAAAGCTATCCATGCATCAATCAAAACGAATTATTCAGAAACCAAATACCAAAAGCAAAGAAAGTGGTCAGCATGGGTGACAGAGGAGATGCCGAACAACCCTAAAACCGCATCTCTTTGACTACAATTTAGCAGATTGAGGTGCCCAGGAAGATTTAAGATAATGACATGAAAACATCAATATAAGGGAAAGCCCAAATTCATCACAGCGCATAAAACAGAACAAAAAGAGAACAAGAAACACTGCTACTTCAACTTCAAATGATACTCATCACACAACATTTCCATGAATCTCTAGGTTTCCACATTTTCATTTATACTAGCAAATCCAGACATAACCACCCCAAATTTCCACCAAGATTTCACTCCGTAATCTGTCCACTCATAACACACTAGCAAGGATTCTGTTCAAAATGATAAGTGTACATTCGTAAATCATAAAAGATAAGTACCGCATAAGAACAAAGACAATTAAACTAATTTCGAAATATTTTTCGATCATTAGTATAAAAAAAAACAGGCAAAATCTTCTATATTTAGCATGAAGGAAACAACAATAAGGGTCAACAAGTACGCAGAAAGTTCAAGTATTTTCAAAAATCTCAAAGAATATGATAAACCATCCAAACTAAATAGATAAACAAAATCAGAAGATGCTTAACACACAGTTTGGTGAATAGAAGTATGTTCAGTCCAATAGGCCAATTGCGAACTTCCCCAAATTCGTACTATGGTTACACTATAAGAACTAATTAATTACTCAAAATTCTCGAAGAACACTAAAAAAAAGACCTAATTTAGGAGGAGGAGCAAACAATTTGTCACTTCCATTGAATTCTCAATCATAACGACTTCAAAATTCAATTAAAAACAAAAACTTTCATTGCACTGACCTGCAGAATCACCTCTTCTTCCTGAGGAAGAAAACATCAGCCCCCTCGAAAGCGTAATCCGGGTGCAGATCCTCGCGCGGCACGCGCTCCACGTCGAATGATCCCCCGCAGACCTCCCCGAACAGCCGATCCGCCTCCGGCGACCGCACCTGGTACCCGAGAAGCACTACCCCGTCATTCGCCACCAGCGCTTCCATGGCGGAGACGAGGGGCCTCACCGTCTCCTCGATGTAGAAGACGTCGGTGGCGACGACGAAGTCGAAAGGGGGTTTCAGAGACCGGATCTGCTCGGGGTTGTTCCAGTAGAGGCGGGAGAGGCGGGGGGCTTCGGAGGAAGGGATCGGCGGTTGCGTTTGAGGTTGCGTTTGAGGGCGGGGAGGACGGGGTCGATGTCGGTGAGGACGATGTCGGAGAGGCCGAGGAGGGAGAGGCTCATGCCGGCGGCGCCGGTGCTGGAACCGAGTTCGACGGCTCGGCGGCCGGGGAAGCGGAGGAGGTCGGAGTAGCGGGATGGGGGGGAGAGGGAGTGCTCGGCGAACTTGACGAGGAGGAGAGAGCAGGGCCAGACGGAGGTGCCGACGTGCATCGATTGGTTGTCTTGCTCGATTGTGAGGGTGGTTGAGCCCACCCGGAGCTCCACCGCCGGTGATTCGGAGAACTTCATCTCGATTTGATAGATTGATCGGAATGGTTGGGGTGTGTCGGGGAAAGTGAGAAAAAGAGGCAGTGATGGGCCGGGCCGGATCGTATTGGGTTGCGTTGATTGGTTTGGGTCATGAGTTGGTCATTGGGCGCCGGGAAAATGAATAAGTTTGCTTTGCTGATACACACTATCTGTTTTACAGTGGTGAATGAACATAATTTTATATTATATAAACTATTTTTTATATATATAAATTAAAAAAAATTAGCTGTCATATTTCAATACATATTTAATTTTATATTACAGTATTTACTTCAATAAGAAAGTGTTCCATTTTTTATAAATAAAAAAAAAAGGTGAGGACTACAAACAGAACTACAATAGGGGATGGACTTCTCATTTTGGGCAATGAGGGCTTGGATTATCATTTTCCAAAATGATATATACAACCCGCTATACAGTCCCAACTACAGTCTCACTTTTTTTTAATCATACACTCTCCTAATGAAGTACATACAATTATACAAAATAAAATATATGCTAAAATACAATATTATATTTTTCTTTAAAAAATAAAAAAATAAAAAATGTTTTCGGCATATTATGATAGAATCACATACAATATGATAGTACAGTTTATATAACAAATCAGACTACAATCTGGACCGCTAAACGGAATGATGAGTGTATCAACGCTCAGAGCCTTCACCGAGTCACTGAATCATTGCACAAAATTGCTAACGAAGAATGGAATATATTATATATGTTAATGTATATTTTATTATGAAAAATAAAAAATATGCCCATTTCATTCATACGAGCATATTATACTTTATATAAAAAAAATGTATTTTGTTTAGCCTCATGTGAAGCTGGAGGCTCTAGTCCCTCTGGAAGCCCTTCCCACGTATCACACACACAAGGATGTTCTAAATTTGTTCCGGTCCCTCTGGCCCTTTGGACTGTTAAAATGTAGTTTGGTTCGTGTTGTCCCATACCTCCATATTACTTAGTAAATGGTCTTGTGATTGTATGTGTGGGACGACTTATTAGTCCATTGCAACAAGAAAAATGTGTAACACCTCCCCTATATACAAGCCATGTTAGCCCTCTGATTTCAGACTTTAGGTGCATGTTTGGAAACCCTTCATCATAAACGTTCAATGGATATCAGACAGCCAGCATGGAGAGGGGAAGTCAATTCAGGGGACACATTCAACACATGCTAAAGCATATATATGTGTGTTCTACTCGTTTGCAGGCCTTTTGTTGTGTGCCCACTTCAAAGTTAAAAAAAATATATACTTAGAATCTCCATATCTGAAAAAAAAAACACAAACCCCTGATAGAGAGGTGGAACCAATGCAATAATAGAGCACCACCACCACCACTCCTTCCACCTTTTCTTTCCCGACCCCTCCAAAAGATAGTAATCTTCAAAGGCAAAGCCTTTCAGTATGGGCCTTTAAAGAGAATATACATGCATCTTTGCCAAAAACTACACTTTTTTTTTAATGTAATGTTTCTTCCCATCAAGCACACACTGATCATGCAAAGAAGCCTTTCTTTATTTCCCTTCACTTGTGAGCCACTTGATTTGCATTTTTTTTCAAATCCATCCTTGAATTGATGGTGGACACATAACCCCGACTCCTAAGAAGTCCCTCGTCTCCCCTTCTCCGCCGCCTTCCTTTCTCGACGAATTCGACATGTTTACCGTGTCTCCGATGACTTCAGCGGCCCCGAAACCTCCCTGTAATCGGTTAGGGTGATCAAAACTGTTCTTGAACTTCATGTCGAACAACCCCCCGCCGCCAAAGAAGGACGAAGGATCTGCGGCGGTGGACGTCGTCACGCCCATCTGCGCCGCCTTCTGCAACAGCGCCGTCGCCGACATGTCGGGCGCGGCCGCCGCCACTGGGCGGTGGTGTCGGTGTTGGTTGCTGTACAAAGACGGCGCGCACATGGTGCTTGTGTTGCTGGAAAGCATTGCATGGCTTGTTAGTTGATGATCGCCGTTGTTGTTGATCCAGCTCAGCTGGTAATCCAACGGTTGCGTGTTCGAGCACGATGCGATGAAGGGATCACAGCCGTACACTGACGTGGGGTTCATCGGCCCGAGATGGTGAAGGTCGGGGAAGCCGTTCATGGCGATCTCGGAGGGTTGGGTCGGGCCGTGAGTGTTGTTGCCGGGCCACAACGAGAGACAGTCGGGCCGTGTTGGGTCCAACTGCTTGAACATGGAGGAGAAGTTCGGGACCATGTTCGGCGGCCTCGGCGGGTTCCCGCCGAAGTGGTACCCCAAGTTCCCACCGATGGTCGGGCCATTCATGTTGGTGGTCGTCGTCGCCGTCGCCGTCCCCGGCACGACTCTTGCCGTCTCTTCTGCTAGGGCATCGCAGAAGGCTCTGTGTGTTATGAAACTGTCCCTCCTGTTTGTTTAAAAAACAAACAATCAGAGCAGATCAAGATAGACAATGATCGAATTGGAAAGAGGAGAACAAAGAAACAAAGCAAAAATAGAGTGACACAGGAAATGCTAAGCTTGGGGATATAGCAATACATCATTGTGAATACATGTTTAGTTTCAACCTTAAAAACAACACCCAATCATGTGACCATTTTTGTTATCTTAGCATTGTGTGTGTGTTTGTGTGGTTTGTTCATCATGGACCAAAAACTAATTTGATGGTCACTCCGGCCAGACAAAATAAAAGATTTCAAATGTCATTTATCTAGGTTACAGAAGACTGTATACCTGGAGAAGAGGGTGCCACAGTCGCAGCGATACTCGCGAGTGCCGCAGGTCTTAGAATGCGCCTTCCAGTCGGACTGGACGGCGTACCTCTTCGAGCACTTGTCGCACTTCCACTTCTTCTCGCCGTGCTTCCTGCAGAAGTGCTTCTTGATCCCGGTGAGGTCGCCGAGCGCCCGCGACGGGTGGTGGTGGACGCACATCTTCTCCGGGCAAACGTAGACCCTCTTCTTCGGCTCTTTCGAGCTCCTCTGCCTCAGCTTCCATGGAAGGTTGTGTCCCCTCCTGTGAAGCTGGAGATTCTGGTCCCGCTGGAAGCCCTTCCCACATATCTCACACAAGAATCGATTGGTGGCCATCAGAGTCTTGGGTGAGAGGGCGATCACCTCCGCATCTGGATCTGCGGAAACACAAAACATTGATTATGAGATTAGGGTTTGATATAACACAAACAAATTTAATATGGGTCATGTTAGAATGAGTGCCTGGTGTTCCAGGGAGGTTTCGCTTCTTCTTTGGAGGTATGAGTGGTGATGGATTGGGATTATGAAGAGATGGGTTGGTGGGGAAGACGTTTGTGATGGCTTCTCTGCTCATTCTCTCCAACATTTGTTGCTTGGGTTTTCTCTATCCCTTCTCTTTGTGAGGGTGACTTCGAAGGTGGTGACTAACACAAAGCAGAGAGCCTCTCTTTCTTTCTTTCTCTCTTTCTTTCTTTTTTTTTCCCTCTCGAAAAATAAAGGTGGGGTGTGGGAGTACTTAAACTGCTTTTGAAATCAATATAATAAGGGATTAATTGTTGTTGTTGGGAGGTGGGGAGGGTTACGTTATATAGGGCAAAGTTTTTCATGATGACACATATGATGGATGGCCTGGTGGGAAAGCTTTGTACATGAAATTTTTTTGCCTTTCCCAATTGGAATGATTATCCCATAATTTGCTGCCTTGTGTATGTGTGTATATATTTATATATTTTTTCCATCTCTTTTTATGTTGTTCTGCCCAAGATGTGTTTGTTTTTCAATTGTTAATGGATGCTATGTGTCTCTCATACATGGACAGTTCACTGTACTGGCAAAAGGTGTGTGATTTGATCCATCCCCCAATGATCATGCATGTGAGCTTATGCATTATATGATCAACCGTGGATTATGTTGGGATTATGGCCTTCCCAAAAGATTATATATATGTACACACTTTTTTGTTAAAAACTCAGTCATCCCACTTAATCTTGGCGGCATTGATTGATCAGTGTATTTTGCACCCATGCAATAGATTGGATCGCCAAAGTTGCGGAGTTTACACATTAAGTCTCGTTTGGATACAGAATATGATTTATTCTTAGGTATATAATTATTTCGCAGTGAAATAAATAATTTTGTGTTTGGTTTTGTTTTGAATTATTTTCATTGGAAAACGTAATAATAAAGTTTTTATTGTTTAGATAAAATGTGAATAAAGTATGAATAAAAATTTATAAAAGATGAAAAAATGATGATGATTGATTTGACATGTAATTTATAAGAGGTGATAACAGTTGATTTGACAGTGTACTCACATATTCTTTAAATGGAATAACCTAAAACAACTTTAACTTTAGTTAAAATTCATATATCATTTTATATCAGTTTATTCCGATATAGTTTTTCCATTGATATCCAAGGCTTTCAAACAACTAAAATTCACAATTCCCATTTATTCCATGACATTAAGACCCCTATTCCACATACAAACAGGGTTTAAAGTCTTTCTTTTAAAAAAGAAACAAAGGACGTATGTTTTCCCCTCTTCTACAAAAATGCCAATCTTGAAATGATAAATATGTTAGAAATTTCATGAGATGTTAATGATTCATTATTTAATTGGTTAATATTTGTATTGGAGTTTATTTCAAATGTGAAAGTGTAATTTTAATCTCATATCTTATATAATGGTATCCCGTTAATAATTGGATATCTGGTAGGATCGATAAAATCTTATTATGTGACAAAAATACTATTAGATACAATATGCATGGCTGTGTTTGAAAACACGTTGGAATAATATGATTTTGAATAAAGTAGTTTAAATAAAGGAAAACTCACTTAGTTTTCTTCTCTTTTTTTTATAAAAAACATATTTTTTGTACAAAAAGTTTTAAAAAATACATTTGATTTTTGAGAGACGTTTAGAAATATGTTTGCACTTTAAGCTTTTAAAAAAAATAAAAGTGCACTTAAACGCGTTTCCAAACGATACGTTAGTAAACAACAGGATTGTATCTGCACTACAACTAGCTTTAATCCCTCCATCAGAAAGTAGCACACAAGTGATATTTTGTGAATGATCCATCAATGAAGGGGAATTTTTAAAATACCACTATGGAAACTCAAAAAAAATATAAATAAAAATAATTAAAATTTGAAGGGCAAAAAAAATACGCAGCTGTTTGAAAACTGTTCTCTTGCTCTCGGCATTGGATCTCTTTCTCATACTCAAAAACAATTTTTAATTTCTAATCCTGCAAAACATGTCTTGAAACCAATGCAGATTTTTCAAATTAAAATAAGACTAAAAAAAACACAGGCCCGACCGACAGTGTAGCTACAAAAAATCTAATCTTCTTTAATCAAAATCCAGTCGGTTCACGTGGTTTACTGAAAACTCTTCAACATGATTAATTAATTGCACTATGTGTGTGTGTGTATCCAAAAATAGATTCCAAAAATATATATTTGTGTCCACTGATGTATACATGTGTCTGAAAAACGAATAGTTCTGAATCCGTGAATAACAGAAAAAGGAATAACATCTTCAAAAAACACACACACATGAAAGACAAGGTAAAACAAATATAATGCATGTTGAGAGAGAGAGACATAAATATATATTTATAATATATATATTGAGTCATAGATCTGGTCAAAAACGAGATCGAGGTGGCATTATCGTAAATGATTATTCTCTCAGCAGTGTCTCATATGCCGTTATTTTCGAAGCTCAAAGAGACCGCCCTCGCTGGAACACGTGCGTGCCGTGTAACACGGAATCAAAAAGGACTCTCTCTCACACACTATATTATACGCTTGAATTTACAATAATATGTCCCTTGATTACATGTACGTGATTAATTAATTTGGAGATCACACACACCTAGAGAACGTTTTGTAACGGTTCATTTTAAAACCAATGAAACAATGATATGTCATTTTATCATTTTTGAATGGGTGAGTTTTTTTTTTTTTTTTTTTTTTTTGCTATCGAAGGGACCCCCGTGGCTGACCTTACGGTTGAGCTGGGAAGGCCAACCTATTTGCCCCGGTCCCACGGAAAATTCTTTCGAATAATCGCCAACAAATAGGTGGGTAAGTCAGCGCCAAGACTCGAACTCAGGACCTATCGGTAACACCGCTAAACCCTGAACCGTTGTGCTATGGACACTGGGGACAATGGGTGAGTTGTTATTGATGTTTCAAATTATTTTATCAAATTTTTGGGTTTGTTGATTTCTTTCATCATAATGAAATGGAAACTTTGTTATATGAGGTTGATGGCTTCTTTATTAATTTAGAGTTTTGAATGCAAAGCATGTTATTTTATTTATTCAATCTTTGCATATAGCATTCCTGAAAATCAATGTGGATTGTGGATGGTACAAATCAAAGAGATTAGGTCCAAGTTTGGATCATGTGAGGGTCAGTCAGTCTCTAATTGGGGATTGATACGTAAACGTACACCTTAAGTGGTATTAGTCTTGTATTTCAATGAATTAAATCATATCAAAATTAAATAATTTTAACTAAAGTGATCTATGAACTGAACAGAATATTCATAATAAACTGATTTAAAATGAATCAAACTAATTTAAAATGAATCAAACTAATTAAACGCTCGCGATTAGGTGCGGTGAACGGCGGCTGCGGCCGCGACGTGGGCCATTCGATCACGGGTCCATTGCATCCGACGGTCGATATGATGGACCCGTGATCGACGGCCCGTGATCGCTGCCGCACCCGCCGTTCGCCGCACCTAATCATCCCTATATATATATATATATATATATATATATATAATAAGAAAATAAATTGTATTTCTATAACAATAATTAAATTGAACTAAACAATTTTATATAAAAAATGAGATTTTAATTAAATTGAATCAAACAATCCATTGTGAATCAAATTAAGACCATTCAATCAATCTTCAATAATAATAACTCCCAATAAACCTACCTACCTCATCCGAATGACACAATATGAAGGATAAAAAAATAAAATAAAACTCAAATTTTGAATGGTAGGGAATTTGAGCTAACAATATTGCCGAGGTAGAGAATTGTAGAGCCACTTTTTACTGTTTGACTATTCATCTCAGAGTTAAAAAAAGACTCATAAGAGGTGAATAGAACACAAGCACTGACAGACAGTGAATTTTTGGAACTATGGGATGTCGTCGGCTTGCGGGCTGACTTTGTCCAAATCCCTCCTCTTATTCCCACACTAATCATACTCTAATAATGGCACATTAATCTATTCCAATGTTTTTGCTTTCCATCTTTTAATATCATATTGTCTTTGGAAGTTAGCTTGTGAACTCTAATGAGCCTCTGAATATTCTCTCCGTGCCCTATGCCAAAGCTCACTGATCTCAAGATTCCCTCTCTATATATAATATAAATAAATAAAAGCATAAATTTAGACACCAATTTAGGTTTTTAAAAAGCTGGTCAAGCTATAAATCTCTCGTTTACAGTGAGTAGATCTTGAATTTTGGAGTGGGGAGAGCTTGGGAAAAAGAGAGGTTTTGTCATGGAGGGCATGTTTGTTTCTGTGCTTTTATTATGAGACTAGGGTTTGTTTGGTTTTTCAAATAAAAATAAAAATTTATCTACAGGGGCTTGAAAAGGATTTCATGATAACTCAAAAAACATGGACTTTTTGTAAAGAAAAACACAGGAGCCTTTATTCCTTTCTTGCTAGCTTCTTTGGTGGATTAAGATTTAAAATACAATATGTGACCCACCAAAGGTGACACTCAAAAGTATTAGCATTTAAAAAACAAAAGGAAGAAAAGCTTGGGAAGAAAATTAAAGAAAAGAATCTTTCGACTTTGTTGGGTTACAATGGATCATTGGGTCCACATGAATTAGCTTTGATTCAGTGTAAATTCAAACCTTTTGTTGGACTTACACATGCAGTGTGACTCAACATGACTTGCCATTTGTGAGATTTTGATCCCGTTTAGATGCACTGATAAAATTAATTATAAAGAATAACAAGTATTTTTTAACACAAAAGTACTACAACAAAAAAGAGGTGAGTGATTGCTCGAGGGAAATTGTTTTATTTTAGAAAAAAAATTGTAGATAAATAAATATTTACATAAGAAAATAATTATGAATCTAATCAAACATGTATATAAACACCTAGACACAGTAACTCATGTTGTGATGTGTCTAAGATAGGTGATAAAATGCATATCTTGATATCTTTTGTTTTTTATAAAAAAAAATATAAATATTGTTATTACAATTTCATTGCTGAATTTGTAGCATGAGAAAAGTAAAATAGAAAAACAAAAGGTAATATAAGTGAAGTAAGGATCGTCTACAGCATCCTGGTTAATTAAAAAATATTTAATCGAACAAGACACGTCAATAGATACCCCTCACTCTATAATGACTAGTCTCCCGCAAGTAAAAATAATTGCACTCATATTCGCTTCACAACATTCCCAGTCCCACACACATGGACAAAATAACTCCCACACATTCTTCTAATACACTATAGAGCCTCTAAAAAGAGCCTCATTATGAGTTCTCCAAATCGTCCATGTACCAGTGGGAATAATCGACTGAGAGATCACTGACGATATGCTTTTATCTGTCACCCTTGCATGGATTTAAGCTCGTCGATCAATCATCTCAAAACCTGTCTCCAGCCTCGTACTCCTTCCAATAATAACCATCCACATTTGTTTAATTTGGCTATCAGGGATTGACAAAATAAGTGTTGTACTGTTTCTGGTGCCTCCATGCACACTACGCACTCCATTCAATCAAACTGGGCCCATTTTGCATTGTAAACCTTGGTTAGCAGCCGTTCATGATAGAGAAGCCAGAAGAACACCTTAATCTTCAACGATATCTTTAGTTTCCGACCAGATTTGCTTGTATATCTTTTTTCTTTGCTTGGTAATTAAGAATTTTTCGCCTTTTCAAAACTTACAAATGTACATGAGTACTGTTAAAAGAGAGGTCAGCAATCAATGGAATGTCAACATGACACCCATTTAAACAAAAGAAGGGAGGGGGGACACACAGATTAGAGCAAGAACATGTTTATATCCTAAGACCTCCAAGATTGTTTGCATTGTTAACCAAGCCGGAGCCTTTACCTAGAGACTACGTAACTACCATACGTGGTGGAATAGATTAAAATTTGTACGATGTACCCCCCCCCCCCCCCCCTTCGAAACAAGAAAGACTTAAAAATCATAAATATGTTAAAATTTATATATAATTGAAAAACTGAACAATATATAGCAGTTATGCGTTTATGTCTATTGTGATTCTCTTTATAATGTCTTTGTCTAAATGATCTGAATAATAAATAATCTGTTATTTTGGATTAATGATCAACAAGTTCAATGATTCCTTATTATTTAAAAAAATACGACATGAGATTATATAAAACAAATGAATATAACCTTGAAAATATTATTATTTATAGAATTAAGAAAATTAACCCAAGGTTGAGAGGAACAAAAAATAGTTCATGAGAGTCGGAAGCTTTGAGAAACTGTTGTTGTAGGTTCTCCTGCGCCTTCTTTTGATTATTGGAGGCGAATATGGATTGATTGACAAATTCATACTTTAATGGTTGACATGAATCTATTATCAACTAGGGAACAACTATAAGAATAAATAAAATATATATATGCCCATAATCAACTTAAATTTTGATGACCTCATATACACCACTAAATTTGTAGCAAATAACTCTTTCATTTCACAAATTGCAAAAATATATTCATGATACACATACAATAATATCTCATGCCTAAATACTTATTCCTCGAAATGGAATTTGATACAATGACCATCAATCAAAGAATCATTGACGCATTGCTTGAAGGATTGGAAGGCAATTTCATCAGTATCGATATTTGTCAGTTCTTTATCTTTATTTTTCTAAAATTTTAAATCACATGTTAATTAAATCATGTAGTATGTAAAACTAGTTTTAAAATAAATAATATAATATTATTTACCTGTACATTAGTAATAATGAGATACTTTGGCCATGCCACATATGATCCTTGGACATCCATCACAGTAATCATCTCATCTTCTACTGCTATAGGGAGAGGTGCAGATGGGGACAACACAATGTCAATGGACAATCTTCAATTGTTTTCTCCCAATCAAACAATATGAATAGTTTCATTAGGTGCAGATGGGGACTATTTCAAAAACTTTACCCCTTGCAACAATAGTTGTCTGCACTATAACAAACAAAAAATATAGCTAAATGATTTGATTTTGATCAATACTTAAAAATAATGAATACAATTTATAATAAGAATTTTTTTTTTTTTTGGGGGGGGTTCTTTAAATAAGATGTTAGTCCCTACCTTTGGACCGTTATTTGTCAGTTAAATATCATCTTAATCAATTTCAACTCTCTTCAACTTCTCATATGTTGACTTATTTCATTTTGTAATGTGTTGGAGCCCATGAAAATCAAACATGTTGGATCGTGGGGTTGTGACGAGGGGTATTTTTTGCTTAAATTGTGTATAACTCATCTTATAGATCCATTATCATCTTCTCCAACCCCTTAATATTTATTCTCCACCATCTCATTATATTGATAAGTATTGCATGAACATCTAGGTTAATTGAAGTAACTAGTTCGGGGGACAAAATCACAAATACCCTTACCTGACCAGAATGTTTTGAGATACCCAATGCCATAATTAATGTCTTCTGAATTTTGGTTGATTAAATTCCCTTTCTGACTGAATTGGGTAAATGCATCATATAACAATAACCTATATAAATACATTTCAAATTTTAATTTAAAATTATTCTATATCCAAAGTTTAAGCATATAATAGAACTCACAACCATAGTAGCTCGTTCTTTTACAAACTCATTAGTATATAATATTGTCTGCAATCTTTCTTTTATCTGGTCATCTTCCATAAACTGCTCCGACCAATCTCTTCAGTTGAACCAATTGAACGCTTTCAAACTAATAGCGATGTATAATAAGTACATATACAATTCTGAGAAGATATTGTAATAATGATATATGTTAAAAACACTACTTATCAATTCCTCTTGAAGGTTGACATAGCCCTACCTTTCGACTTATGCGGTCATCTTTCATTGCCCATCTCTTACTTTGTTTTTAATTTAAATCTTATATGTCATGCATAAAAAAAATTAAAGATGGAAAATCAATGACTATACTAGAATATCACGATAAAAAAAAACCCACAACTATACATACCTGGAATTTTTTAGTTACTCGAGTGCTAACAAATTGGTCCACTCAGCTTGTCGATGAAATTGTACTTATTTGGTGATTGTTTGAGTAACTCTTGATTACCTTTCATCGCACACATGTATTTTTTGCTTTTATATCATGATATCTTATAAATTGTTATAGATAAAATTAGTTAGAACAATTAGTTATGAAATAGATCTGTGTACTATCTTGTCATTGTGATATTAAATGTGAGGTGATCTCTATATATTGGTGTAATAATTAATATATAGATAGATAAAAAAAAATTCTAACTATAAAATTCTGAATCGACATGCAATATCTATTTGATACTTTTGGAGTTTCGAATTAGTTCAATTCAGTGATTGAAAAAGTAATGATTACAGATAATATGTGAAAAGTTTGGAAATCAGTTTGTTTGAACATAATTTAAACAGCAATTAAAAATATACATGTGGGTTTTAATTGGTGTCAAATACATAATTTAAACAACATTTAGACCAAACCTCGTGTGCCCGCGCGTAGAGGTTTTTTGGTCCAACAAGTCTCAACAATGAAATGGTTTGTTTTTATATATAAGATGAAAAATCCAAGTGGTTTTTACTAATGTGAGACTACAGTGTTATGAAGAAAAAATGAATGACCCAAAGTTTTAATCAACTAAGGAATGAATCATTTAAAATGGGTGCAACACTAACAAAAATAACTTTTATGATAACAGTTTTTTTTTTTTTGATTGATAAGAGGGAAAATTTATATTACTTCTGTTGAACAAATGTACAAAATCTACATAAGCTTGTTTTAAAGTAGGTGGAAAAAAAATTAGACTAACAGAGGGAAGGGTGAGCCAGGTCACCGTGCATCCTGTGAGTCTCATTTTTTTCCAAATCTTAAAAAAAGAAGCTTAATGAACATCTCATTGGGTTTACAAATTCAGTTTACAAAAAGTGAGCACAGCTTTTAGGCTACTTGGTTCGGGTAACGACAGTGCCATCTTTGTCGTCTTGAAGAGCCTGTTTGAGTTCCGGCCAGGTTTGGGAGGGTGAAATAAGTTGCTTTCCCATGTATTGTTGCCTTGATGCCAGCAGATCTGCTGGACAGTTCCCTTCTTTATAAATGTGAGAGATTTTCCATTCATCGAAATGATTAAGGCCCTGTTTGAGCCTGCGTTTAAGCCTTAGGGCAGTCCAGGGGAGATTGCCTTTGTCTATACCCAGGCTAGTGCTGTAGTAGAGTCTGTTTCCAGCCAAAGCTTCGTGTGGCCAAACATTAAAGCTAATTCAACGCTTGAGACAATACCCAGAAGCTCTAGAAGGTTGATGGAAGGAAGAGGGGAGCGGCCTGCAATGCCAGCGATAAAGGAGGATGAAGCATTCCTTATTAAAGCCCCGAAACCCCCTCGTTCCTCAGATAAGGAGCCATCCGAATTAGCCTTGACCCAACCCAATGGAGGAGGAACCCAAACAACTGGGCAGGTGGACTGACAGGGTTCTGTGATTTGAACGCCAAAGGTTGCCACTACTCTCTGCAATTTTGGGGTGATGATGGAATTCAACCGCACAGATTGGAATCTAAGAGATATGTCTACTTTGACCCGCCTGTAGATCGAGACCTTATGTGTAGCCTTCCCGCGAAAAAGCCTTGAGTTGCGTTCTTGCCATATAGCCCATAGGGTATTAGTCAAAAGAGAGCAAAAGATAGTTCTAGTTACCGTACTAAGCTGAATTGTCTTCAACCAATTTGGAAGATGACAGAGTAATCGTGGGGGAGTGTCCTTGATCAGTAGATTGTGCAGTAGACGCTTCCATATGTAGCGGGAGTATGAGCACTGCAGGGCTAGGTGATCTGAACTCTCACTGAATGTGGAACATAGAGGACATACTGTTTCATTAATGAGGCCTTTTCGCATTAACCGGTCCTTTGTTGGCAGTTTGTTGTGAAAATACTGCCAGGCACAGAAGCTGTGTCTATTCGTTTGTACTGGATCCCATAGCCAAGATGTCCAAGAAGGAGAATTGGGAGGGTCACAATGAGCTTCCCAAGCTGAACGCAGAGTGAGTGACCCAGAGTGACTAGCAGGCCAGATTAAAAGATCCTCTCCGGAACCACCGATCTCAATTTCACTAATTTCCTCCCATAAAAGGTCCATTGCTGTGTGTCAACGCTGTGGCTTCACCCATTTTCCCCACGAATGAAGACACTAAGCTTTGTGTGAAGAGGAGGACCCCAGATGAGAAGTACTGATCCTTGAGGCTTCGTCCATTTAGCCAAGGATCATGCCAGACAATTATAGAATTGCCCTCAAAAATGATATATTTGACCTTTGGGGTGATCCATGCTCGTGATCTGAGGATGGAGTGCCAAGAAGATGAGCAGCATTGCGTAGGCTTATATGCCCAGGTATTGGACCTCTTGAGATATCTTTGGTGCACCCATTTGGACCATAAAGAAGAGGAGTTGCTTATAAGATCCCAAAACCTAACACCTTGAGCACCTGATGTCCAGTCACGCATCCTCTTCAAACCCAGACCGCCCTCAAGTTTGGACTTGCATACCGTGAGCCAATTTACATGGTGGGTTTTCTTCGTTGTGGAGCACCCGTGCCAAAGGAAGTTGCGCAGAAGTTTCTCAATTTCAGAAATTGTTCTCTGGGGGATTGCAAAAGCTGAAGACCAAAATATGTGAAAAGAGCTAAGAACAGTCCTTATCAGCTCAAGTCGACCAGATATGGATAGTGTTTTGGCAGTCCATGATTGAATTTGACCTCAAATCTTATCAATGAGTGGTTGGCATAGCGAGTGAGAAAGCATGCCTGTAAACAATGGCATGCCAAGATATCTGACTGGCAGGATCTCTTGAGGTATGTTGAGGATTTGACAAAATGCAGAGGGCGGGGAATTGGCAAAGATCTGGCTTTTGGCAGAGTTTAGTTGGAGTCCTGATGTGCAGTGAAACTCCTGAAATAACTTCTTGATGGCTTGCGCAGTGGGAGAGGAAGCCTCAACAAAAAGAAGGAGGTCATCAGCAAAGCAAAGGTGAGTAACATTCAGTGGGCCCAAGAGGAAAGGCCCCACCACTCCTGCCTCTGATAAATGGTTGATTGTTTGGGAGAGGGATTCCATCACGAGAGTAAAAAGAAGGGGGGAGAGCGGATCCCCTTGACGAAGACCGCAGGTAGCTGGGAAGAATCCCTCAGGAGAGCTGTTGATTAGAATTGAGTATTTGGGGGAAGAAACACATTCCATACACCATTGTATCCAAGTGTTGGAAAAATTGAGACCCTTTAGCACTTGCTCAAGATAGTCCCAGCGAACGCTATCAAATGCTTTGCGAAGATCAACCTTGATGCAAGCCCTTGATCTATCCCCTTTGGTCAGGTAACGAACTAATTCATGAGCTTGAAGAATACTATGGTGTATGTTGCGGCCTTTTATGAACGCTGCTTGATGGGGGCTGACAATATGAGGAAGGACCACTTGGAGACGAGTACCATAATTTTGGTCAAGATTTTATAAATGGTGTTGCATAAGGAGATCGGTCGATAGCAATCAAGAGAATCAACACTTGCACTTTTTGGAATCAAAGCTATAAAGGAGTGGTTGAGATGCTTGAGAAGGCGGCCGTGAGTGAAAAAATGGGTGACTGCATTAAGGAGATCGACATGTATAAGAGGCCAGAATTTCTAGAAAAAACGGGCTGGAAAACCATCCGGTCCAGGAGAGCTGAGGGGCTTCAAGCTGAAAACAGCCTGTCTGAGCTCATGTAGGGATATGATGGCTGTTAATTGGCTGTTCTGACTTTGAGTAACAGAAGTATGGAAGACCATAGGTGGGGCTGGAGAACCCTTTTCCTAGTTAAGAAGATTAGTATAAAAAGAAACAATTGAAGCTTTGACTGCATGTGGATCTGAGCATAGCGTACCATCCAGGGTGCGAAGGCAGCTAATGGAGTTATGGAAGGATCTGGTGTAACGACCCATACCCTCTTATGCCGGTTTATGCTAATATTTTACGTGTTTGGATTGCAGTAGAGGATAATTTTATCCTCTTGGGTTTTTGGTGTTTATTCTCCCTGAAGTCCTGCATTTGGTTTAATTTTTGAAAAACACCTTCAAAGCATATTTGGGATTCACGCTCAACATATGAAGTCTTCATTTTTTTGTTATCTTTCATGTAAAATTGGTTTGGTGTTATTTGGAGCTGTATTGGAAAAGTTATGGCTGTTTTATCATTTCTGCCCCTAGAAGAATAAATTGCAAGGTCTTCGATTCAGCGCTATTTTAAATATAGTTGGAGGCTTCTTCTGATCTTGGCTCAAACATAAAAGTTGTAGATATTTTCATCAGCTTTCCAACAGAAATTGTTTCATCTGAAGTGAATTTTCCTATGAAAAGATATGGCTGTTTGAGTCAAGGATGCGCAGAGTTTAATGGAAGGGCATTTATGTAATTTGGCAGAATTCTAAAGTTTAATAATCGATAGTCGGTGGTGTGGGTGATATATGTGTGCGGAGAGAGAGAGTCATCCGAGACTCAATTTCAAGGAAACAAAAAAGGGGGAAATCAAGGAAAAATTAGAAAAATTAGGAAAAGTTTCGTGGAGTATTTTTCGTGATACACTGGGTAAAGATTCTTATTCTTTTCATTGTTATTCTTCGTATATGATTGTTTTATTTCAGTTTTGAATCAAATTGGTGATTTGGGACTGGAATATGATTATGTTTTTTGGGCTGGATAAATAGGTATTTGATGGTTAATTTTACAGTATCATCTTGGGGATTGTAGTGGGGATATTGTGTGAGGATATTGTATTTGTTTTGGGGGAACTAAGGATTTCTTCATTATTAGGGTTATATTTTAGT
This sequence comes from Acorus calamus, assembly GCA_030737845.1. Lineage (NCBI taxonomy): Eukaryota > Viridiplantae > Streptophyta > Magnoliopsida > Acorales > Acoraceae > Acorus > Acorus calamus. The sequence goes on along the minus strand of CM060869.1, from coordinate 22,040,960 downwards.
ATCTCATTGATATTATATTTTGATCAGTGGGTTCCTTTCTGCGTGAATTAGGAGCTAGAATAGGGTGAGTCCATCTTGGGGTGTTGAATTGTGAGGTAAGTAACCTAATTGATATTTGCTTGTTATGTTCTATTCCACGTTGTATTTCTGTAAGTGACCCGACTTTGTTTGTTCATTCCATTCCACGTTGTATAATTATAAGTAATCCGATCGACTTTGCTTGTCCCATTCCATTTCACGTTCTATTGTTGTTGTCACTATTTGGTTTGCTGTTTGGGTTATTCGAGATTCTGTAATTGATCGAGATTCTGAATATTCATATAATTGTTCTATTTATTTTGAGATTCCAGGGTATTCCTTATTTTGTGACCCTTTTATATAATCCATTATTGATTCCTGTAAACTTAATTGACTTGTTAGTATGGTGAGCCTTATTTGATGCTATGATATACATACTAGTACTTTGTTGGCATCCTATGATCAGCGTGGTTGTGTTGTCCGACCATGGAGTCTTGTGGTGTACTTGATATCGCTGCTTCTTATATTACTTTTTTTGTTTGTTTGCTGTTGGATGACCATAGACCTTACATTTGGGTTGAGGATTAGCTCCCCATGAGCGCGCATGTACGTACAGGTCCTGTACGGGGGCCGGTTAATACCCTACCGTGCCTGCATGACGGGGGGGGGGGGGGGGGGGCAGGTAGCGTGATATCCGCGGTGGACGTTTCGAGGGCCACGCGCGAGGTTTATGTGTTGTGGACATCTCGGACGGCGGGGGGCCGAGATGGGGTCATGTAGATGGTCAATCCTGTGCTCTGGACGTTCTTGGGTCAGAGTTGTGATTTCTTATCATTCAGATTGAGATGATTCAGCTTGATTGTGATTTTAGGGTATTTGTTCTCAGTTCATCGGTGATGCCCCTTGATGTTATTGGTTGGCCTTGTCGGTTGTGATGTGTTATTATGAGTTATTCCTTCCAGTTTGATTGGTGGGTTTATCAGCAATGTTGTTTCTGTTCTCTGTTGATAACCTTTCAGCGATTCCATTTGTTATTCATGCTTCGACCTGACGTTATTGAGATTATTGAGCTTGATTCTATTCTAGTTTTGATGTCATATCTGGTTTTCATCTGTGTGGAATGTCTGGGTTACTTACTGAGCATCTTTCGCTCATTCCATTCATTTTCTCTTATTTTTGTAGAGTAGAGACGGGGTTCCTAGACGTTAACTTTGTCTCCTTTTGGTGTCACGTCCAGTTGGTGATAGGTATGTGTGTGTGTGTGTGTGTGTATTTGGAGGTTTTGGATCTGTATATAGTTATTTTGGTAGAGGCTGGTCTGACGAATTAGGCCTATGTTAAACTGCTCTGTATATATGGATGACTGTATATGAGGTGTGTTAGATGCTCTGTTGACTGCTTAAACTTTCCTGGGTGCGTTTATATAAGGTGATTATATATATCTTGTTGATTATTTGTTATCCCAGGGTTGTTATCATATGTGATTATATAGAGTGGATATTTCAATGTTTTGTTTTAGAAAAAAAAAAGAAGAGTCTATGGTGTGTTTTTAGGCACGTGGCGCGCTCGTGTCGGCGTTTTGGGACACGGGCCGTCACATCTGGACTTGATAGTGGCGTAGAAGTATTTTGAATAACGATCCCCAAGAGCAAGCCATTGTTAACGGGATTTCTGTCGGAGAAAACATTCTTCTGCTTTGAGAGCTAGCAAGTATTCCTTCCTGGCAGCAACTTCAGACTGGATAAGGGCCAGATTGAGAGGGTGTTTATGAATTTCTGTTTGCTTAGTGTCCAATGCCTTTCGACTCTGAGAAAGACCATGCTGTAGGTTTCCATAGGAATTCTTGTTCCAGTTTTTTAAGACGAATTTGACATTTGAGAGCCTTTTGGCAAATTGGAATAGAGGATCCCCTGTAATATTGATGTGTCATGCCTCTTCAACCATTTTGGTGAAATCTTGATGGCTTTCCCATACTTCGAAGTAACGGAAGGGACGTGGACCAGAGGGAATGGAAGGTAGTAGTTGTAGTCTTAGAGCAGCATAATCCGATGGACCTGGGGGAAGGTAATGTAAAACTGCCGGCAAGCGATTCTGGCTTCTTGTTGGTTGTTCCAAGATAAAGTATGCCCTGTGGATTTAAGGTCCTCCAAAGAGCAGGAAGTGAGGCAATTGTTAAATTTCCTGACACGTCTGGAGTGTAAAGGCTTCCCTCCCACTTTCTCATTCCCAAATCTCACTTCGTTAAAGTCTCCGCCTACGCGCCAAGCCAGAACAGAGGAGGAGAGACGGACCAATGTGTGCCAAAGAGTGATCCTTTCCGAGCAAGAATTTGAGGCATAGATAATAGTAGCGTGATAGGGATCAGTCCTTGGGACTGATTTGGGGTGGATTAGACAGTGAATATGCTATACAGATGATTCCAAGATAGTGACATCCATGAGATCCCTCAACCAGAAGAGGCCAATTCTGCCTGCCAGAGCAAAGAAAAAAGAGTAACTAGAACAAGATCGTGAACAAAATGCTAATTGGGAGGAAGGATCGAGCTTGGTTTCAAGAAGACTAAAGAATGCAGGCTTCTCTTTGTGGATGACTTGATTAACGTCCGATTGCTTTTCTTTGCTGTTCAGACCCCTTACATTCCAGTATAGGGAGTTCATTGATGGCTTAGGATGGGTGCACCCCTCCCTTGGGGTGCTGCTTCGGGTGGAAACACGTTGGGAGCCCATTCCCTGCTGTGTTGGTATCAGTAAAGCTTGAGCAAGTTTAAGTTTCCTTTTTGCCTTTTTGCTAAGTTTATCTGGGCTCACATTGGAAGATTTCACCTTTGAGATCTCCTCACACAAGGGGGATTTCATCATCAGGGTCTCCTTGCATAAGGGGGAAAGGTTCGGGATGACTTCATTCAGTTGTTCCGCAGGACCTGGATTTTCTACTTGATTGGAGACTTGCTGGCCTTCTGAGCTGTCCGAAGGGTATAAATCTATGATTATAGTGTCAGTGGAGGGTTGTTGTTGTCCTTGGTTTTTGGTTGGAGAAGTTAGCTGAGCCAAGGGAAGGGTTAATATAGCCTCCTGTCCATTTACTGTTTGAGTGGATTCTGCTCTGTCAGCGTTTTTCGGAGGTGCTTGAACATATTTGCACTGTGCTTTCGGATGTTCCTCGATAGTAGTACCTACTAAGTCCAGTGTGTCCCCTGCCATATCTAAACTCACTTCACTGTCTTGGAGAATTTGAAATTGGTTAGAAGTTGATGGAATGTCAAATGCCCGCCACTCAGGAGCAGGAGCTATCAGAGGGGCTGACTGATTGCTCATCTGTGAGACTGGTTGGGTTGGGCCCGACTTGATAGCATCCACCATGAGTTTCTGTTTGGGGTTGACAGTGAGCTTGTCTACTACTTACCACTGAGCCGTTATCATGTCTTTACCCTTGGATGGGGCTGCATTGGTTGCATCCCTTTTCCCCTTTTCAGAGGGTGTCTTCAGTTGAGTTGGCTTCATAATACAGCATACTTCATCATGGCCAAATGTTTGACAAAACTTACAAGCGGCGGGCTTCCAATCATAATCTACTTTAAAAACTTCTCTCTGCCCCGGGTGAACTTCGACAAGTACTGAGTCCGGCAAGATCTTGGCTGCTTGAACCTCAACACAGATACGAGCGTATGAGGCTCTTGAACATTTGAGAGTTGCAGAATCTGCATATAGAGGAACGCCTATGGTACTCCCGAAGCGACTAAGGCTGTTCTCTTCCCACAGATGGAGTGGGAGGTTTGGGAGGCGGATCCATAGAGGCATGCTACTTAGCCTCTCTTGTTCCATGCGAACATCAGGGGACCATTTCCTAACAATGAAGGGGCGATGGTCCATCGTCCATGGGCCTCCTTCTAGGACAGTGGTGAGATCCTCCATAAGATCAAATTTGACAGTAAAACAGCATGTGGAGGTCCCCTCATCATGTAGTTTTCTATGATAACAGTTTTGATTCCATGAAAAAATTTATTCTGAAAATTAGTTGCAGATGATGATCGATATCTAATATTTCAACACTAGCAAATAATATTGGACTTGGACTGCCACGATCATCATATCATATTTTAATGCATGTATGGTATATTAAAGAGCACCAAAAAAAAATGTTACACGTGTCAATTTTAATAATCTCACCATGGAGTTAAAAGCATGTGGAATATTGTAGGTTCTGTCAAATAATAACTACAATAGATAATATTAATTTTTGCTGTTCATGTTAGATTAGAGTGCCATAGATACCTAGAACATAGAAAATCAGCCCAAGAGCAAAATTACATGTGAAACAAAGGCTCAAACAAATTAAGCAGCTCATCATCAGGCACGTCGTCTAGTCCCACCAATTCTTTTTCTTACCCCACCAATTCGCAACAAAAAAAAAAAAAAAATTATTGGTGTTTTTTCTATTTCCATTTATCCGGCAAGGTTGACTAAACTTCATCGTTACTTTAAATTTTCGACGACCGAACATGGTCATCATTTCATATTTTAGACGACCAAACTTGGTCGTCATTTCAGGTTTCGGGCGACCAAACTTGGTCGAACATAATTTATAATAAAGATTATAATTTTTTTCTTGGAAACATAATCTCATGACGTGTATCCTCCTTGGATCTTTCATGCCACTCAACATCTGAGTTGCAATGTAGAGAGAATCGATAATTATTCTTAAATATATAACATAAGAATAACTTTTTTACATAAGTGACGGACAAATTTTCAAAAGTCAAAATATAAAATGTGTTTGGATCACTTGATATGTTTTTTTTTTCAAACAAAGAATTCGCTGAATTACGAATTCAAACGAAGCTTAAAAATGATATACATTTAACTAATAAGATATTTTTCTATAAAAATTTGAATTAATTGAAAGTATACCTACTTACATTTTTTTCAGTCCCTTAGCTGTTGTTTGGATGAAAGAATAAATATAGAATATGATGGATAAACCCAAAAATTTATTTGTTTACAAAGAATAGGTAAATATAGTTTTGGATCCTGTTCGACCTATTTCGATCGCCCAAAACCTAAAATGGCGATCAAGTTCGATCGTCCAAAACCTGAAATGGCGATCAAGTCTGGTCGCCAAAACCTGAATTAGCGACCAAGTTCGGTCGACTTGAATTGTGGAAACAGTCAAATACCGGTTTTTTTTTTCGATTGATGGGATAAGTGAAACGTTTAGTGGGGATAAACGAGCCCCTCATCATCCACCAAAACATTGGCAAACTTATTTCTTTCCATTTTTTCTAAGCTCTTGGCAAACCAGTCAGTTGAGGAAGAGTTATTTGTTCAAATATATGATATATGACCCAATGAGCTAGTGTATAAAAAATAAGAAATAAGAGAAATAAAAAAGTAATAGGAAAGTACATGGTAAAAATGTTTTTTTTTTCTTTTCAAACTCCCCTCCCCCCACATATTTATAAAAAAAGCCTACAGATCTATATGACCCAGTGAATAAAAAATAAGAAATAAGAGAACAAAAAAAATAAAAGAAAAGGTACATGGTAAACATTTTTTTTTTACCCCAAACCAACATAAAAAGTATAAAAAATTAATCTTTCAAAACTATTTTATTGAACGTAAATGCAATAGATTTTTGTGAATGTTTTCTTTAAAATCAATTTTGTAATATATGTTTATGGAATTTTTGAAATATAATTGGGAAAACTAATTCCAAATATTTTTGAGACCCTTTATATTTTTTGGTTCATGGATGTTTGTAGCATATGAAAACATTCTCAAATTTAGCAGTTATATTTTTTTGTGTCATTCCATTTCCTTTTGATTGCTTGCTTCATTTTACATTCTGATAAATATCATTACATTGTTATGTCATCTGTGTACATTGTTAAACAAATTGTCTCTCATGTTGATTAGTACAATGTTATCCATCCATATATGCGCGTAAATTTGTATATTGTTATACATTTGTTAATTTTTGGGATGCTCATACACTTTTACTTATACATAGACATTGTTATGTAAATTATATATTACTGTATATCTTTGTACACCATTAATTAACTTGAGGGCATTCTAGACAGACATGCTAGTGGCCTTTGGACAGAAGGACCTCAAAAAAATGTAGCTAGTAATTTGAGAATGTTTTCATATGTTTAAAAAGTCAGAGAACTTAAATAAATAAATAATTTTAAAAATACTTAGAATTTATTTCCTTTTTATATATTGAATTACTTTTTTCAAGCCCCCCTTTAAAAAAGTTATGGGTCATTGCAATATTGAATTACTTTATATGTTTCCCGTCACTGGTGTATGTATATCTATATCTATACTACTTATAAAAGTATCAATCTTGGAAAAACTTTTATTTGACAGTTATACCCTTTTGATTTTTTGAAAACCCATCCATATCCAACACATTAAAAGTTCCCCATCTCACTCAAATTTAACCGCTGGCCGACTGAATTCTTGCCTTCCCCATTGTCCTTCCTCTTCTTCCGTTCGATGTTTCTCCATTTATTAACTTCATTTCAGCATCTTCGATTTTGATCTTCCTCTAATTCACACATCTTTTTTGTTCTTTTCAAAATACTCCGCCATCTCATCTTCGCCTTTTTATGGGATGCATCTCTTCACACGAATCTGCGATGAATTGGTCATGGCAGTATTTTTTAAATTCTTCTTGAACTAGGGTTTTACATCCTAATATGTTTTGAGGTTTAGGGTTTTCTTTCATAATCTTTAAGGTGATAGGGTATTTGTAGTTTATTTGGATTATTTTGGTTTCTCTGTTTTTTTTTAATCTTTTTTTGGTCGACACTTCTATTAGTTCTTGGTTCTCTCTGTGTGATGAAGTTATAGATATGCGAATGATGGTGTTAAAAATGTTTTAAATCATCTATAAAAAACTTACATCTTGTAATTAAGTTTTACCATTCTTTGTGTTTTTGTTGTTTACAGATAGTGAGCCAACTGATAATGTTGCGAGACACTATATAAATGGTTTTATTATCGTTGTATTGGGTGAAATGGTAAACAGATCCCAGAAGTATTGGATGAAATGCCTTATGAAAATTAAGATTTCACAAACTTGTGGAACTTTGTTATTCAATGAACCAATTAAGATTGGAGTAACTACATGGGTTTGATTGAGTTAAAATTTTCGTTTTTTTCCTCAGATCTACATACCATTCAATTACATACAAAATTGCATTGGAGTATGTCATAGAGACATTAAGCTGCAAATCTTCTGGTTAGTTTTCTAATTCATATAGCCAAAATTTTAATTATTCTTGGGTCCCATTACTTGTTTAAAAGAGAAAAGCAAGAAACCGATGAATGTAAATATAATTATTTTTAATTTCTTGAGGAATCCAATTATTCTTTCATTTTTTATGAATTATTAATTTTATTCTTTTTGTGGTTTGTTCTGATAGATCTATAGGGTATTGGCTTACATACACAATTACATTATAGGTTTGTCTTTAATGGTTATGATTATATGATTGCAAAAGCACAATAATCTGACTTTCTAAGTTTTTCTGATTATTGATATAATATTGTCTTTTTTTGTAACAGTGATGATTCATATAGCCAAAATTTTAATCATCCTTGGGTCCATTTACTTGTTTTAATATAAATATAGTTATTTTTTAATTTCTCGAGGAATCCAATTATGATCTATTATTAATTTTAGTTCTTTTCGTGGTTTGATCTGACTTGTAGGGCATTGGCTTACATACACAATTATGGTGTAGGTTTGTTTTTAATGACTATGATTATTTGATTGCAAAAGCACAATAGTATGACTTTCTAAGTATTTCTGATCATTAATAATATAATTTCTTTATATCAATTGGCAGAAAACAGTTAGGGAAAACAAAAATCAAAATATGCTACTTCTTTAGTGGAAGTAACAAAGTTTCTCATAAATATTTGTAATCATAGTTTACTGAAATAGTGAAACAAACTATGATCTATTGGGAATCGCAGTCAAAATTTACAATTACATATTGACATTAAAATTTTAAAAAATATATACTCGAATGGACTGCAGAAGTTGATCAAGCTCCAGTGATAGTAGTTTGGTTAGTTGCATTAGATGGACAAAATATAATCATAGACAGAGCATTGATTTAAACTTGGATGAGGCAGGGATGATGATCTCATGGACAACATATCATCATTAAATCTAGGGGGAATGTAGGGGATTTGAGTCGATAGTGGATTTAATATCGAATCTTGATATTGAAAGATTGGTGGATCCTTCATATGATTTTGTAGAATTTAGGCCTGGTTCTTTTCCATTAAGATTTGGTCACTGTATTATTTAAACTGCCATCAAACAAATAACAAATATTTTTGTTCATGGTTTTTGTTCATGGCAGTAGACCCTCGGTAGCCGAGTGGTCGGTATGCACCCTCCTTTCGATGAGATCGTGGGTTCGACCCGCCTATCCATCAAAAAAAAAGAAGAAAAAAAAAGAAGGATTTTTGTTCATGAGAAGGTATTTAATATCCTATACACAATTGTTTATTGGTTGTAAAAAGATCCAATTTCCAAATACAGGGGCATCATTAGCAAGGTGTTGATACAGGACCACTGACTAATGATCGTTTATGATTGGATAGCATAGGAGACTGTAACATGAGAGATAATTTTTTATTAATCTACCCTGAGGTGATATTCATAGAAATGCACAAGATATTTTAACAGTTGTATGAAAAATGATAGGATGGCTTGTTTGCATATAGGACAAATAATAATGGGTGGATAATTTATGGTTAAATAGGTTACTGCAGCCAAATTATAGGGGCAAATACATTTGGATTAGTTATCTGGTAGACCCCTGGATCGGAGTAATGATTTTTCATTTTGTGTAGGACTTTTTTTCCTTTTTCTGTTTGCCATTTCTCAAGAAGATTGTATTTAACTTTGGCTTTGTTCTTGAAACAGATGGCAGGTTTCAACATTCAGGAGGCCCTAATTTGTTGTAATGAGATGATCTTATTTTACAAAGATAAAATGACTTTCCTTTGACCCCAAACTTGACCATTCAATTACAATTTTTCAATGGTTGCTAATGGACAAAAGCCGTATACTTCACTTGATTACAAACATGGCATTGACAATGGAAGGAATGAAACATGGCAGTGATGGAGAATAATTATTTCAAGAAAGATTAAACATTTTGTTTTAAATTTTAAATTGATTTAGTTAATCAGCACTTAGAAGTTGTCTTTTATTTCTCTCAAAGTTTGGTTAATTGTTACACTTCTCTTGATATAAAAATTATCTAGGAAAACTTTATCTCTCTTAATTTTTGTTCTGCTAATACTTGTTGCATTTTCATTAGTCTCTTTCTATATATTAGAGTTCTAAGCTTCTTTTGGTTTTATTGGGACAAAGCTTGTAGTTTTATACTTCTCATTTTCATACTTCTTGATTATATATCGATTGTTATTGATTTTTTTCTTCTTTCATTTCTTGGGTTTAAGGTGGATGATTTAGAAAAGGAAGCAATTCATCTTCAGACATGAAGGTTAGATCTTTCAGTTGTTTTCTAATGTTTATAGCTTTGAACCATATATATATTTTTTGTCTATATATTCAAACCATCCCAATTTTTAAGTTCTTTTGCACTTATGTTTGTTATTCTATTTGAACATAGGAGTGGAATACTTTGATGTTGTCCACTTTTTCATTGGAGTCACAATTACATGCACCTAGGGATTTTTGTTGTTTTGTTCACATTAGATAAGGATATATATATATAATAATTCATGTAAAATAAAATAGTTTCTTTTGTATAATTAATTGTTATTGCAATATGTAAAAATGATATTTTTGTTGTTTTGTTCACATTAGATAAGGATAAGTAATGGGTAAGAGATGAATAAGATTTTATAAGTTTTTAAATAACAAGTATATCCTTGTATAAATTATAGGGATTTTTAGTTTTAAGTCCCTGTAAACATGTCTATTAAGGAATCAATCATTTCCCTTATTCATATTTCTTTTTAAGTCCCCATTTTCAACCGCATATTTAATTTTTGGTCTCTCCGTCAAACCTCCGTCCATACACCGTTAATCTGTGAAATGTGATTTTATTTTTAGGTCTTTGTAAACTATGTTATAATGATCAGTCTCTCCTTTCTTCATGTTTCATTTTAAGTCCATAATTTCAAACTCTTTTTCTTTTTAGTTCATGGACAAAAATGAAAACATGTGTAGTCTGAGTTTTGAATTGTAAAAATAATTGAGTCTAACATTTTCTTAAGGAAAATGATATGTCCAGCCTCTCGTGCAGCCCCCAATTACAGTGCATACCATTTTTTTTTAAAAAAAAATCATGCACTCTTCCATTGAAGTTCATGTTATTTTATGAATTGAAATATATATTGAGATACACTAGTGTATTTCCTTTTAGTTGAAAAAATGATAAAAAAAAATTTACGTCATACACTATGATGAAACTCCACACACTATGATAACGCAGTTTTTGGTATATCTATGTGATTCTTAAGTAGATTTTGATTATAAATTTGAATTGTTAAAAATTATCCCAAATACATTTTTTATATTTAAATATTTATCAATTAAAATTATATAATTATATGTATTAAATAAATCAAAATCTACTTAAGAATCACATAGATAAAATAAAATTGCATTGTCATAGTGTATGAGGTTCTATCATAGTGTATGACACAAATTTTTTATCATTTTTTAAACTAAAAAAAATAACCAGTGTATTTCAATATATATTTAAATCTATATAATAACATGAACTTCAATGGGAGAGTGCATGATTTTTTTCAAAAAAATAAAAAATGGTATGCACTGCAATTGAGGCTACATGAGAGGGTGGACATATCATTTTCCTAATAAGAAAAAAGTGTTTGAAATTAGGGACTTAAAATAAAATATGAAAAAAGAAGGGATTGGTCACTAAATAACATAGTTTACATGAACTTAAAAATAAAATCATATTTCACAAATTAACGGTGTATGGATGGATGTTTGACGGAGAGAATAAAAACCAAATAGGTTGTTGAATGTGGGGACTTAAAAAAAAATACGAAGAAGGGAGAGATCAATCCCTAATAGGCATGTTTACAAGGAATTAAAACTAAAAATCCCTAAATTATATTGTTTGTGTTTGGGAATAAGCTAGCATGAGAGACGTATCTGTGATATAATAGAAGTGACAGAAGTGACATGTTTTTGGATGTGTGTGAGAGTAGTAGGTAAGATAATTTTTTTTAAATGACACGCAATGATATTTTTATCTATTGCATAGAAAACCATTATTTTATAAATATATCTTAAGTTGTAATAGTGTGTATGAAACTATATATATTAAAAAAAGAAAAAAAATACATGTAGCCCCCTCAACGATTTTTTAACTTTAATTGATTTACCCACTACTGTTAACGGTTAAAAATTGAGGTGTAGTTAGGTTAACCATACGTGAATAAATTACCATATTACCCCATCTGTTTCACCGTAAAACATTCGTCTCCTTCACCCAAACCAGTAGCTTTCATCAAAACAAGTTGAGCAGATGTTCTCTTTAACATTATTCCACAACCCCAATAGTTAAAAATAGAACTGTTGGGTGGAAGAAGACTCTGATTCAGTGATTTTGTGTAAACAGAAATATTTTAGTTATTTGTGAAGATCTTTTTTAATCTTTTTAAATGTCAATATGAATATGTATTTTCAAGCCGTCGTTATGTTACGGAATATTTTTGAAATATTTTTCAAACATATACAGTAATTTAACTCAACAGACTATATGTTTGACCATGATAAAAATAAGGAGATCGGTGTAAATATTCACTATCTCTAAGGGCTAGTTTTATAGAGGATTAAAGTTTTAAAGATAAATTATTTTAATTTTAGAGGATAAGAAGTTTAACAATTTTGTTCATATTTATATTTATCAAAATTAGAATAAAAGGTAGGGATAAATGGTATCCCAGCATTTAGGTTAAACAAAACATCATCATTTTCATTTTAAAATTGAGACAATTGTTTATAGTTTATTCTGATTATTTTTTATATCAAGTGGGGATAAGTCATCCTTCCATTTATTTATCTATATAATTATCCATTTTCTCATCAGTTATCATCTTATCAAACCAACCCTAAAAGATCTACATGTATTATTGCCACAGTAAATCAGAGCCAGACACATCATTTTCAATCTTACTATCCATCAAATCAATGCGTCACCCTTTCTAGAAGAAAAATGTTAGATTCAGTTTGTTTTACCAACCAAAATTCATGCTAAACATATTTTTATTTTGGGTTAAAGACATTTAAGTCCTTACAAATCCTTGTAAACTTGAGGTAGGACATACATGTCCTTATAAACATAAAAATGTCATATAAATCCCTCTGTTAACTGCTATGAACTCACATAGGGTTAGAGTTTACTATGAGTGTAATTTGACTATTATACCCTCAAAAAATTAAAAAAAAAATTCTCCATTATGATCTCTATTGAAGGGCATGATAGTGACCCTCTTACGCCTCACCAATTACACCTCCGACGCCTCCTGGAGTGCCGATACAGCCGAGCTCTGGAACTGGATGTTCGTCTTCAAGTCTTGTTGGTGTTTGTGCTTCCTCTTCTTCCTTGTGTTTGGGTTGCTGTTGCTGGGGTTTTTGGAGATCCTTGGATAATGCAGAATCAAGGGGAGCATTGATGGAGAGGAGAAGATTGTTTAATTTGTTCCATCATTGGACGAAGGCATGAACCGATGGGGTTTCTTCACGCCCCCAGTCGTCGGCGGTGACTTCCGGGCCACCCTCGTCGCCAGGTGCTTGCGCGTAGCCCTTGCCTCCGGTGGACTTCATCGCTTCGTGCGGACCATCTCGATTTTTGTGTATGATGGATTTCTGTCGGATTTGATGGCTTTGTGTGTGATTTTTTTCTTAGGGTGCGTTTGGTTGCGCGATTGTGCAGCGTTTGTGATTGCAGGAAGCTGCGTTTACAATCGTACAACCAAACAGTTTTATAATCGCAGTTTTAAATCCAGCGATTGCAGGCAAATAGTGTCCAAAAGTTGCGATTTAAAAAAGCTGAGAAAGTGAGCTTCTTGCAGAATCAGTTTTGCAATCGCAGATTCCTGCAAAATCAGTTTTGCAATCGCGAAACCAAACACACCCTTAATGTTTAATATTTTCAGTGGGTTTAAGGACAGATTGGTCATTTAAAATGACTTATACGTCTTTTCCAATGTTTTTAGAGACTTATATGAGTGTTTAATTTCATATTAATGGAATATTATGAGAATATTCTATTAGATTAGATGAAAATTTAATTCAATGACTAAATTGAATAACCATAATAATTAAAGGACATGTATGTCCCATTACAAGTTTGCAGGGACTTATATGGATTTATGCACGTTTAGAAGGACTTAAATGTCTTTAACCCTTTTATTTTTCTAAAAACAATAAACATTATCTAATGACGTATATGCTTTGTAAAAAGTAAATATATCTCAATTTTGATTAAATGAACTCATTTTTAATAAATGTAAAAAAAATATTTATGAGATATATACAACCTCTAACGAGGTATATGATTCAATAGATTTATAACGCGACATATAGAAATATATTTTGAACTGAAAAAAAATGGAGTGTAACAACACTCTTTCTAGAAAACGACCGGCCTGGCCCGCCGTTAGTTAGGAACTTGTTAATTTGGGCGTTGACACACGCAGTCCTTTTTGCAGCCCGTTTTAAAGCCTCATACGCTAAGATAACGTAGTTATCATAGCATATGGGTCATAACATAATATATGACTCAATTTTTTTTTCATTATGAAAAAATATACTAATGTATCTTAGTATGTACTCTATTTTATATAATAACATATACTTCAAAAGATGAGTATATGATTTAAAAAAAAATCATGGACTGCAAAACGGACTACAATCGGAGTTGTGTGTATTTTTCCTGTTAATTTAGGTTCTCTCTACCATTTATGGGCCGACAAAACAACTTCTCAACGGTTTAGCCTTAATTAAAGCCCAGATTCAAATCTAGGGTTTCTGATTCGACCCAAACCACCTTCTTTTCCTCTTCCCCCGAATCGCCGGCCATCGCCGATGGATCCAAAAGCGACGGCCAGATCCAAGAGGTCCCACTCCCTACACCACCAGCGAAAACCACCCCACTCTGCCGCCGCAAAGAAGCATCCGCCGCAGCCGTCGACCCGCGAATCCCGTCCCCTCCCCTCAAATTGGGACCGATACGCCGACGGCGAAGCCGTCGAAGGAGAACAAGCCGGTCCGGTTGTCTCCGGTGGTCCCGACGGGAAGGCGGCGGCGGTTGACGGGTCGGTGGTCCGGAAGAGCAAAGGAGCGGACTTCGGGTACTTGCTATCGCAGGCCCGGGAGAACCCAAACCAACTGTTTCCTTCCATTGATGATGCTTTTCCTGGTAAAAGATTAGTCTTTTTCATTTTTGGATTTTAAATGGGGAAACTAATTCAAAGTATTTTTTTTAACCCCTTATTGTTTTTAGGTTTAGCATATAAAAAACAGCCCAAATTAGTTACAATCTTCTCCTTTCCATTGCTTACCTGTGAAATACACTTTTGTACATTGTTATGCACTCTGTGTACGTTGTTAACTCGTACATTGTTTTGTATCCCCTGTATATGTATGTTGTTATGTATCTCATGTACATTATTATGTAACTCGCACTTACAGAGGGTATTTGGATAGAAAGACAGGAAATAATACAATGGCTAGCTCAGAGGTGAGAGGTGTTTCATATGCTAAAAAAGTTGAGGGGTCTAAAAAATAACGGATTAAAAATAATACTTGGAATTAATTTCCTCATTTTCAATTAACATTGTATTTGTGATCACGCAATTATTGACATTGATTACCATCTTTTCTTCTATTATAGAATTCTATAAGGGAATGAGTACATTGGTTTCCGCCAGGGGGGACAGTTTGTTGTGTTGGAGTGGTGATGATAATTTCTTGGTTGATAGTAGTACTCCATCGGGTTTCGAGGTGATATTTTATTTTTTGGTTGAATGTATGAATTGTCATTCATGAATGTAGTGAACTCTTGTGTTTTTGGGGTGTGATGATTCGGATGGGTCTTTTGTTATCAGATTCCATATCTCTCGTTGGATCTAAACGCTCTTGAAGCACGCCTTGCGAATGTGGATCTTCATGAAAGGCTATTCGTTGAAATGGATGTTTTATCTGCTGAACTGGTACTCTATGCTTCCATTTTGAATTTTTGACATGAAATTTTTTGTTGACGTGGTGCATACTGAGTAATGAATTTTTTTGTCCACACACAAAAAAAAACATATAGGGAGACATGGAGCCCTTTCTTCCTTCTTGTTTATGCCACCATTTGTTATGCTGGTGTTGATTCTTATTTAAATTGAGTTACTTGAGAGATTGATTAGCCATGGTTGTTCTTTGGTCTAGGTTATATCTTAGTCTCTTATATATTATATTGCTTTTGTTCTGTATTAGATTTTGGGGTTTTTTGACACCAAAGGTTTTGTTGGGAATTGAGAGTCACTTGCATTGTAAAAAAACTCTTTCAATTCAGGATGTGGTGATTTGACATTGAATTGTATATGTCTTCATGGAACAAGAAGGAAGCTAGGAGAGGACATAACAGAAACCAATTCCACGTCGTGTCTAGAGAGTTAAAAGATAGAGGCTGATTGGTTGCTATGACAAAGTTGGAAAATACAAACCAGGAGGAAAACTTTCAGTGTGCATTTTTCTGAAAGTACTTAAAAGATATTTTTCGTCGATATTGAGTGACAAGGCTCTAGAAGGAATACTTTAACATCATTAGAGTCATTTATAAACTTGTGGAAGAATTGAGTGGAGCATGGTAGTGATTGGATTTCTTGAAGGTAATCAACAACGATTATTAGTCTGTTTCCTTTTTTATTATGCTAGATGAATGGTAGATATGCCAATGAAGTGTAGCGTGATAGACTGATGGTAGCATACTATTAAACCAAAGGAAAAGTTTCATGGCTAGGCTAGTCTGCTAGTGCTATCTTTTGCAAATGGGGATGTGGGAAGTAGATTGGATGTGGACCCAAACGAGGATACTGACCTTGTTTTGAGGCTTATATATATATATATATATATATATATATATATATATATATATATATATATATAATATTTAGAATTAAGTGTGCTTAAGGAATCACAAAAGCATTTTTTCCAAAGATCAAGGGGGCTGGCTATGAGCTAGCTTGTTGCGGAGATCCCTCATCTTCTAATGGTTGAGGGGCATCATCTTAGTATGAAGGTTCTAATCTCTTTTAAAAAGAATTGATATTGAGAGATCAACAGAGGGTTTGGTGCAGTGGGAAAGTGGTGTTCACTTCAAGTTCAATAAATCTAAAATAACCTATTGTGTGATAATGCAATTAACCTAAAGAGATTTGCACATGTGCAATGGAAGCCAGATATGGATTTGTTTGTCATCTGAAATGGAATTTTTCATTTGAAGTGAACTGCTGGCCTTTTTTTTGGAGGGGGGGGGTTGGTTTCGGATGATGAAAAGTGGTGGTGTATATAGTCTAATAATCCTCCAATATACATGTTTGAATTCTTTCTACACCCACAAATACCACTAAACCTGTACAAAGCATCTCAGGTAGAGGTTTCTTTTTCTTCTGAACTTCACCTGTGAGGACGAGAGATGAGTCAATTGACAACCCAATAGCAGCTTCCACTCTTCTGGATACAAAAATTTGAATCTAAGCACTAGTAAATTATTGAAGGTTGTGCTAGAATAGAAGATCCACAAGAAGGGGAACTGGGTGGGGATCTAACATCACCAGGTGGTGTAGTATTGTGCACTCCTCCATTCTTGTTGACATTGATTACAATCTAGAATTACGTAAATAAAATAGGTTTTGAAGGAGCATAACAGGATTAAGTCATCAGTACATCCACTTGTTTCTGAAGACTTGAGTTTTCAACACAATAATATTTTACTTCCAGGTTCACTGGCTGTTGTGAAGGCCCTACCTAACACCAATGATATTCTGCTTCATATGATTTTATTATGGGATTATATTTCACCCACTGAATTCTTCAGGCCGACCTGTTGAGCCTGTGTGTGGTTTTGGTGTAATACATTGTGGCACTTTTTAAAATATCGATTGGTATATGGATGTATTGGTTGACTGCCTAATCAATAAAATCAGACCATTTATTGGTCCATTTTTAGGTTAGCCAATATCTCAATGGCATCATCGATATATCATCAATGTATAGATTTTCCATAAATATATCACCAATATGATTGAAATGTTGACCCAAGCTTTTTGAGAAGTTAGGACTATTGGGGGTGGATTTTGCAAACTCCCTTCCCTTCTAATTATTTTTGTTGAAAGAAAATTTATTGTAAACTTTTTCTTTTTCTAAAAACCTATATATATAAACTCCTCGTACTCCTATGTCAGAACACAATAACATCTACTACTCTCACTACTATCACAATCTCCACCACTAATGAGTTTCTTCCTTTTGGTCTCCCACAGATGTATCATTTGTTATTGATATTTTAAACTGATGTCTTTGGGCATGCTTTCGTTTATATTAGTCCTAGAATCACTTTTGTTTGTTTTGTCATCTTCACTATAGTATTACATTCATCACCGATTGCACAGCTAGATCCATCTCAACATGTGAGGGTCAACTTTCAGGCACACAGTAAATTTACTATAAAGGCCTTGCAAGCCCATAACTGTTATTCATATGACCTCATATTATATTGCATTTCCTGGTTTTACTTGGTCATTTAAGTCTACATAACGATCTTACTTGAACAGGATATGTTCTATAGGCTCGTACAACTGCATCCTTTAACATTTAAGTCCACATGAATAGCCTTTGTGAAATATTCTGCGTGCTTGGCTCTGCAACTATTGGAAAGCGCTTTTAGAAAAATAAGGAAATAGTGGTTAGGGGAAATGGTAACTGGGAAAAATTCCCACATGGTGTTAGCTTTTTGGCTTCCGTGCTCACCTGATGCCAGGATTTTCCCAAAAAATTAAGGTAAAACATGGCTGAATGGGGGTGAGAGAATAGAAAAAAATATAAAAGGGAAATACAATCTTGCACCAAGAGATGCAAGCAAAACAAAAACACGCCATCTGCCAACACAAAGGGAAGGATAGAAAAAGCTTCTATCTAAACCCCTGGTGACACCCTGCTATACAGTGATTTGGAATACTTGATCACTAATTGGGATGTTGGAAACCCCACACACGCACATGCCCCAATCATTGATGCTTAGCAGCGTCATCTCCCACAAGTTTTCAAAATAGAAAGACGACCCTTTGAAAATCACCATATTTCTCACCCTCCATATTGCCCAAGCACCTGATGCTGGGATTTTCAGTTAATGTTGGGATTCCTTGTCACCAAGCATGCATTGCTGTAATTTCAAGGTGTCATTACATGTTCAACTAATCAATGGAATGTCATTTACCTGCACAACTCTCTGTACTGTATTGATCTATAATATATTGGTTTGGCTTTGGATGTGCAGTATTACAAAAAATCCCAAATTGTTTATTTGATAAGTACATCAGTGGTTCCCATGTTTCATGAAAGCAAGTGCATTCCATCCAACCATGAATCAGTTGTTCTTTTCTTAAAATACTCTTACGTATGCGCTATTTTAGTCACAAAAAAAAGTAACAGAAAGCCTGAAACCTTATTTCCTCTTGCACTCATTCTTGGAGATCATTCTACAATAAATTCTTAAACATGTTAGTGTTATAAATTTTTAACCCTGCTTTTCTTGTTCCAGCTAGAGAAAACCAATGCCCAGGCACCAGAGTCATCGTCCTCTGCTCCATCACCAGATGACCATGAAATCCTTAGCAAAGATGGGGAGGACAGTCATGAAACACCACAGGCTGCAGAATTCCAGACTTCCTCCTCTCCCGCCAAGGCTGAATCTAACCTCGGCCTCCACTCATCAGTTGATCAAACCATTGTACGAGGAATCGGCGAACTGCTAGCAGAACTTGAGGTGAGCACTACCTCATCATCGAAAGACTGGAGAATAACATCCACATTTGAAGCATCCGCTGCAGAATCACAGCTTGATATGCTCCTGGATTCGTTTGACCCGGGACTAGAAAACCCAGGTCCTGTGAAGCATGCGATCGATTCTTCCATTGATGACTTGCTGGCTGAGACAGCGACTATGGAAAACTGGAAGAAGAGTAGCACAGAAGAAGCAACAGATCGAATTTCTGGCTCTTCAGATCCAGTATCAAAACCCACGGAGATGGATTTTGATTCATGGTTGGATACTCTCTGAAATCGCCTCCCCTTTGAACATTATAAAAGCTGTTACTACCATCTAAATTATAATAGAAACATGAAAATCTGATGGCAGTCAACGTGAAGTCACTTTTGTAATCTCCAATTTTTTTTATAGGTATATATTTGATTTCATAAAGCATATAAAATAAATACATGCCTTGCATTTTTCTAATTGAATACAAACACTCGTCTAACTTATTATATATATGTCATCGATCAGAGAAAGCATATACTCGGATTATGATTGCAGCCTTCAAATATCTTTATTAAGCTAATCTGATCCATAATCCCAACAAATTGTTCCAAATAGAATTATAATATGAACCAATATGAAACAGAGTCTACCATCCATAATCCCCACAAATTCTTGCCCCTAAAAAACACAACCCAAATGAATCATCAAAAAGTGAACTCAATTTGAAACAGAAGCAATTACAATATGTATAAACAACAAACAATCTCTCAATTTCAAAACCTCAAGAAAATTATATCATTCACTACTCTCCAAAACAAATATTAGTATCACATCAAAGCCAGAGAGCACCAGCTTCCTTCAATATGGGCACAAGCTCACCAGATATGTGCACTGCCACAAGTCGATCCAGCCCCCCAACCAACCTCCCCCCGATGAAAACCGCCGGCAACTGCCCTTCCGCCGCCGCCCCACCCAATCCGGCGGTGACACGTGTCACCTCCTCGTCCCCGCCGTCGATCTCGCACACCGCCGGGTTGACGCCGAGCCCGAGCAGGAGGCGCTTCACCACGTGGCACATGCAGCAGCCCCTCCTCCCGAGGATCAACACGGGATTCTCCCTCACCAGCTCCCCTATCGTCGTCGCCGTCGACGAAGAGACAGGGTCGACGACCCTGTGCCCGGACGTCGATGCCGGCGGCCACGCCGTCCGGCTGCTGTACGGCAACGCCTCTTGCATTATTTGTTTGTTTGGTTTTGTATGTTTTGGGTTTTGTTTGGGTGAGATTGTGAGGGGTTAATATAGATGCCCAATAATGATGATGATAATAATAATAATGGAGTTTTATTTTTAAGTCCCTATTTATCACTCCCTTATACATATTTCATATTAAATTTAAGGGTTTTTATTTTTATTTTTAAGTCCCCATAAATCATAGGATTTAGAGATCGATCATTCACTTCTTAATATTTTTGTTTTAGTCCTCCAATTTAAAGGATATGTTACTTTTTAGTCCCTCTCAGGGACTACAAAGAAAATCAAATAATTTATGTATATGTCCCTCCCAGAGACTAAAAATGAACATATTCATTAAATATGGTAACTAAAACCAAAATATGAAGAAAAGATGGACCCATCGCTAAATCTTATGATTTATAAAGACTTAAAAATAAAAAACCTTTCATTTTAAATACCGAGCTTCTAAAGTATTTTTCATTTTTAGTCCTTGTGTCAAACGTTCATTAGAATATTCTATACGTAAATTTTTTAAAATACCAGAAATTTCCTTAAAAATTATCTAGTAGCCCCAAACGGATAAACATTTTGGGTAATTAATATTGAAAAATACATTTTAAATTGAAAAATTAAAATGTCATATGAAGACGAGAGAGATCGATAACTAAATAACATACTTTTTAAAACTTAAAAATAAAAATTTCAAATATTATTTAAGAATGTCAACTATCCGATAGTTTCAAACATACATACATTTAACGCAGGGATTAAAAATAAAAATGCGATAAAAATTGGGCACTTAAAATAAAATACGAATGAGGCAGGAATCCAATATTGAATAGCATAATTTAAAGGACTTAAATATAAAAACCCCTAATAAAAAAACACGTCAATGGACGGTTACGCATAGACACGCAGGCATTGATTTCTCTCCGTGTGCCTGTCAGTCTTTCCGTCGAACGCGTTGGATTACGCTGTGAATGACGTCATCGTGACGTTTGATTTGGCGGTGAGTGGGGGATTTGTCAGCGTCCGGATGACGCCATCGTTTGGTTGGTTGGTCATTGGAGGTGACGTCGACCCGGCCGCCCCCACTTTGTCGCGCTGGCGTGGCTGCGTCTGCTTCCCATCAATTGACACGTTTCCACAAAATAAAAGTGCGCAAAAAATTGAAAACGTGTCAATCTTTCATTCGTTACTAGCTGATGGGTCCTGAGAAACTCAGTCGAACTCAAATTCAGTGTTTTGAAACCTGACCCGATCAGCGCGGATCCTGCATAATAATATATCAGGGCTACGTCACCGATATTAAATATTTATGTGATATTTTTTTATAGCTTATATTTAATATTTATATGAAAATATTTTGTTTTTATATTTTTAATAATTATTTATATATCAAATAATGTGATATTTAAAATACTTATATCGGTAAAGAGAAAATATATTTAAAATTGAATATTTTAATTTTGTAAGAATAAAAGTGAGATATAAACTCATCCTATATGGTGTTAATTGAAGACCCTACTCGTCTCTTCTTTTCTGTTCGAGGATGCTATGATTGGTAGCGTTGAGATCTTTCAAAGTTTGAAACAATTGCTCTGAAAGCGACAGAGATTTAGAGACGAAGATCCCCTTCAAGGTGAGCATGTTCATGTGGTTATTGTTTTAGGAGAAGCTCCTCACTCATGTGTACCGCGCCAAATGGGTCCTCGATGCTGATACCCGGTGTCCCCTTCAGGGCGGACCTAGGCGGGGGTAAGCTGGGGCCCGGCCCCCCCAAAGATATTGAAAATTTTAAAGAGTGACCCTTGCAATTTCTCATATAGTTTTAAATCAACATATTACAATGAACATGAAAGCCTCCCAGCTCATTAGCCAAATAAAGAGTGCTGATGTTGAGTGAGCAAGGTCATCAAGTGGGACCGTTAAAATATAAATAAAAAAGTGTTACTCCGTTAGTTTTTTTTATTTCTAAAATACAGTCCTATATATCTTGTTAAAAATACAGTGAAGCATATACCTTATTAGACATTTTATATACATCATTACATATTTTCTTACACTTACTAAAAGTGGATTCATTTAATTTGAAATAGAGATATATACATTTTTTTATCAAAGGAGATACTTTATTAGATAATGTTTACTATTTAAAAAAAATAAAAGCATGTTTGATATGAGTTTTGGCTGGTAAAACAAATTGAATCTAACATTTTCCAAAAAAAAATGTTAGACTCGGTCATTTTTATCAACCATAACTCAGACCACACATGATTTTATTTTATTTAAAATAATGAACATCGTTTAATGAGATATATGCTTCACTGAATCTATTATGAGATATATAAGATTGTGATTTTAACTGTAAAAAATTGAGTGTACCAACACTCATATAAAAAACCTAACAAATTGTGTTGTCATGGCGTCGTCTCTTGCAACATCTCGGACCATAATGAGTATGTCTAAATTTTTTTAATGATGCGTATTTTGAATACTTGGTTTTGATTTTTTTTCTTTGTATTTGATTTGTGTTGATTTTCTTTTGGTGGATTTTATTTATTTTTCTTGATTGAATTAGGAGATTTGAAAATATTAAGTTCATCTTCAATTCTTCGGGTTTTTGTATGAGTAATTTTTGTTTATTTTTTTCAGATCTAATTTTAGTTTTATATGCGTCGATAGAAAATCACTGGAACATATATTCACACTAACGAGTTATAAGCTTTCATAAAAATATTTATTTATTTATTTTATTTGGATAGAATTATTTATTTATTTTATTGATTTTCAATTAAACTTCCAGGTCAATCATAAACAAGTTTAAAATGATTAGCTCATTCTTTAAAGGAAATTGCTACAACCCGAAAACTGATTAACTTCCTTTTAATTATCACAAATTAATCCACCTCCAGTTAATGAAGTCTTGCACCTAAACATCCAAGAACTATTAATTTTTGTAACTATTATAAAAAATATCTATGAGATTTTTACCAGTGCATTTAATTATTAATGAATGTCTTGAACCATAATATTTTTGTTTAAATTATCATCATTATATTTATATTTTGTTATAATTTTTTTTTCAAATATATTTTTTGGTCACCGGCCCCCCCCTTGTTCTAAATCCTGGGTCTGCCCCTGGTCCCCTTTACGAGATGGAGTAGGAGACGGTGCTCCATCTCTTCATTGATTGCCCGTTCGCCCGCCAACTCTGGAGGCTTCTAAAGGATGCGACAAGAGTGGAGGACCAGTTCTCGTCCCTAACTGAATTGTGGGAGGCTGGGAGGCGTCTCCGTTCCAAGAGGGATACAAGTGTGGGTGACAAAATCGCTCAATTGTACATCCCCGCTGTTACGTGGACGATTTAGCTTGCCGAAAATCACTTGATTTTTCAGGGTTCTAGACTTTATATTGAAAACCTTTTGGATTCGGTTACTAATTTTGTTAAAGATTAAGGATTGATTGTGCGGGGCCAAGCAAAGTTTTGTATAGTGGGGATAAATTTGAGGTTATGGTGTAGGATTTGTTACATGCTTTGGTAGATTCCTCCTCTACAAACTTGTCACTTGAATTTGAATAAAATTTAAGGCGAATGCCTACCATTTCATCAAAAAAAAAATTATAATTGAAATAACCAAATATGTTGCCATAAAAATAGGAAGAGTTGCTGAAAAAAAAAGAGTCATTTTATGGATATAGATTTTTATTTATTGTTGAATTAACATTAAATTAATTCATAAAATAATAATTGAATTTTAAAATTTAGAATTGGTCAAATTTATAATAAGATTGAGATTGCGTTTGGTTGCGATTACAAAAATGATTTTAGACAAAAATTGGGTTTAAATCTGATTTTGCAAGAACTGTCTATCCATAGCATCTGAAAAACTCAAGTTTTGGACACTTTTTTCAAGAAGCTATCTAGCCACAACATCTCAAAAACTCAGGTTTTGGACACTTTTTTCAAGAAGCTTTCTATCCACAGCATCTGAAATACTTAGGTTTTGGACACTTTTTTCATAAAAATATGCATGCAGATTTTGGCCCTTTTTTTTTGGAAACGAGTTTGAGAAAAGCAACTTCCTGCAAACCTTAAACCCGTTTTCAAATGGGCCGAAGTTCGATTTGATTTGTTAAGTTGAGATCCAGTTTGTTGGAGACCAAATTCTTCAAGAAATGGAATAGGGAGTAAGGTTATATAAGTATAGGGATTAAGTAAAGATTAGCCCATGATGATTAAAAGAGGAATCTAAGGCGATAAAGCCCATAGGCCAAAATTCTCTTAACGTGCTAATCAAGCCTATTTTTCCCGTCAGGTCGGGCATACGATATTACCTGACCAGGTCAAGTCGGTTATACTCTGAAGGATGGTCGACTAAAGTTTGACCGACCATGGATGGACACTAGACAAAGCCCGACCTGAGGAACAAACCGCCCAGGACGTGATACCCTGCGAAGTAACGGTTGACAAGGGGAATATTCCCTAACACTGGAAAAGGACGTGATGTCAGAAAATTGGTTACAAGATGATGATTCCTAGGTGACACATGTCCCCAGATCCAAGAGCCACGTGGAGATTTCATATCATGATATAATCACTCCACAAGGCCAAACTCGGCACGCCTCTGCTTCGTATAAAAGAGGGACTTCATCTCCCTCGGAAGGTAGGCATGCTCTCTCTCTCTCCCCTACTTTCACTCAAGATTTCTAAGTTCTTCTTCCTCCACGAAGAGGTTACTGACTTGAGCAACGGAGGAGCGTTAGCCGACACCACACTAGTGTGAGTTACAGGTATTTGAAGGCCGAAGAGGAAGGAAGACAACGAGGGGAAGAGGCTCGCTGTAGATTATCGCAAAGAAGAGCTAGCTTCAACATCGTCTTAGATCCACAATCAAAGCCTGGATCAACGAAGATTCGGCCTAAGAGGGGAGGACCAGATTTCATCCCCCACGCGATTTGTTATGATACTATTTAATTTGTTATTATATTGTTAGGTTAATATCTAGCTTTTTAGGAATATATATTATGTATAAAATACAATTTATATAATATAAAATATAAATTTTATATTATTATCATCAAGTAATACAAAACATAAAAATTTGAGCCAACTCATATGCCCACCTCTAGACCCGATATTTGATAATCGTCTATGCATTGATTAAATTGACCTGTTCTTTATTCATAAAAAAATATTGTTAATTTCTTATTAAATATAAAATCTAATAAAAAATATTTTACATATTATGTTTAAGTAAAAGTTTAAAAAGAACTAAAATTAAAATATGATGATTATGTAATATTTTTATATGTTTATAGATTTTATAATAATAATTAATACATTTATTGTATTATGATAATGTCATCATTCAACTTCAATTGATATAATAGTTAAGCCAGTAATTTCTAACCCGTTTAGTTTTTTTCTTTTATTAATTTTTTTCTTTTATTCAGCGAACAGTTGGGCTTTTAAAGGAGGATTCAAAATGCTTTAAAACAATTCGGTCCAGTGTTACTGCATAGCAACATAACAAGGAGAGTTACTGCGCTTGAAGAGTACGACATCTGTGTGACAATGGACGACGAGTAAAAACAAAACTGCCGACTTCAGTTAAGCCTATCAATTATTTAAAAAAATCTGAATTCTTATTCGAAAAATCAGAATTATCCGATATTCGATTATTTAGAGTGCGGATACGGATATATATCTATTCGATTTAAAAAATATCCGTATCCGACATACATTATAAAAATATATATATTTGTATTATATATTATTTATATTGTTATTTTGTATGATTAATCATAATGATAATATATTATAATATTGTTAAATTTTAAATGTATGATATCTGAAAAAAATAATAAGCCTTAAAATATCAATTTTAATTTTGATATTTCTTTAAAATATTATTTGATTATCTAAAATAATGTTAATATTCAAACATATAAATTATTCAAAAAATATTCGTATCCGATCCGTATTCGGGATCCAAATCTAAAAATTAATATCCGTATCTAAATTTAAAAATTAAAATATTAGTATTAGCATATTCGATTCGTATCCGTCGATTGAGAGGCTTTAACTTCAACCATTCATAACAAAGAAACTAAACCAAAAAGGTATAAAAAATTCAACAGTTCCCTGCGTAATTCATTCCCAATCGAACGGCCACTGTTTCTTTTCCGTCGGACAAACAGTACTGCTGACGTGGCGGGGGAGACTGTCGGGCCGCCCACGTGGGGTGAGAAGAATAGTGACGACGTCATCCTCGTTTGGATGACGCAAGCACACCTAGAGCGTGACATGGCACGATCCGGTGTTCGAGAAAGGATGGGCACGACACGTTGGATTGACGTCATCGCTGCCAGGAGGATCTCATCCATGACGTAACACGTACCCGACTCACCGTCTATCTCAACCGTTGAACAGTGAATCGACGGTGTAGGTTGTGACGAGGATTGATATTTTTGACTTTTTCAGTGATTGTCGGTGTTTTTTAAGAATTTTAAGATTCGCGGGAGATTTTGAATTGCCGTGGCTGACGTCACTTAAAGCTGGATTATTTAATGAAAACGCGGGAAGACTTGCTTTGTGTTGTTGCAAGTCAATTCTTATGGACCCTGTTTACAACGTGGGGTCAATTTTTTTTTTATCAAATTATTGGTTACTATATCTTGTTCCTTAATATAATGAATTTTACATTTTATTTAAGAGTCATTTTCTCATGACAAAAAAATCTAATTCATTCAGAGTACAAGTCAGTACCAATATTTTTTTAAAATGTTATTCTTTTGTGTGATTATTCCTTATCAATTTGGGAAATTTATCAAGATTTTGATGAGTTAGATTTCTAATCGATGCTTGTTTTTGCAATATTATATTTATACTCAATTTAAACTTAATTTCAAACGTTCTTTCAAATTTTGACAAAAAAAATATGACAGAATTTTATTTATAGGAAACAGTTTGTTTTAAAAATTTAATAAAAACATGCTTTTTAAAAATTGATTTCCTAAAACTGTTTTAGGTGACCAATTTCATGATCAACATGTGTGAACCAATCATAAAAATATTAACTCTCGTCAAGAAAAACATGACAAAATGACATGTCAAAAAAACAAAGAGGGAGAGAGAGAGAGAGCTTTGGGGTCCAGCTCTTCGTTGAACAAATGAACAGCAAGCCAAGAAAAGTGTATGCATTGGTTGAGACACCTCTTATGCTAACCACACAGTCCCTAAATATCTCCATTGGAAATGAAAACCACATGCAGAAGAAGTCCCTTTCCCTTGAACGGAAAGAAAAAGTCATGCATGGCTGTTTGTTGGTTTTACAGGACTACATGGATCGCTATCTCCCTGTTGATGTATGTATATGAGGGGCTCCTCCTCCTTTTTTTCGTGGGTGTTGTTGATAAATATCATGGCGACATCATACACGTCGGCAACCCCAGCCAGATGAGAGTATCACCTTGGAAGGCTATCTGAATTTGGCACACATTAAACATTGGTTTGGGGTGAGGAATAGCCCATGAATAAATGGAGAATAAGACAAAAAAATGTTTGTTTTGTTTTAATTAATGATAGCTATAAATCGGTAAGTTAAAATAAACAATCATAACTATTCTAATATAATGGAGCTAAAATTATTTATACATACTAAGGGTGTGTTTGTGCATAGAATTGACAGGAAAATAAAAGAAAGTGAAGGAATGTGGGTCAAAGGGAAAGTGGTGAAAAGTAAATTTTTTTCTTTTGACCAACTTTAAAGGTGTTTGTGCATGTGGTGAAAAATTTTATATCACTTTCTCTCAATTTCTCAGATATGGGGAAAAGAAAAGTTTTTCCCACTTTTTTAATAAGACAAAATAGGAGAGGGAAAATGATGAAATTTTTTTTCTTTTCCTTGTTTGGCACAAATGCTAGCTTTTTGAATGGTCAAAGGAAAATTTTTACTTTCCTTTATTTTCCTACACTTTCCATCATGCACAAATACACCCTAATACATAAAAAATCTTATATATCATTTTTTAAAAGAGAAATATCTATTCTCACACTTTATAACATAATTTTAGGAACATGTTACATCTATCCTATCAGACACACATATCTCATAGATATACATTCACAAACAAGGGGGTCATTTAGGGGGCCAAAATGCCTCTCAAAGTGCAATGTTTCATGCGGTTTGTGCCGAGGGACAGGTTGGTCACCAAGTTATTTCGAGCTAAATGGCGACCCGCAGACTCGACTGCGTGTCCTTTGTGTCTCACTGGCCCAGAATCGATAGTTCACTTATTTTGTGAGTGTCCAACGACCATCCAGCTCTTTGGCTTGTTGTTTTTTTGGTTTTTTTTTATCTCTATGCTTCTCATCTCATTTCAGCCATTGTCTATTTTAAAACTTTTTTGGAATAGATATGACTAGAGTTTCTCAAAAAAATAAAATAATATTATCAAATATTAATAATTTGTGTAAGGGTATAATTGACATTTCAAAGTTATACTCTATTATCCATCTCTTATCCATATTTATTCTCAATTACTAGGTGAACCAAACAATCAAAATGTCATTTTTATATTTTCATAACAAAAAAATCAACCAAACAAAAAACTGGCTTTTTATTTTGCATTGATAATTATTTATTCTGATATAGTTATTGAGGATGAATAACTTTGTCTCACCCCAAATGGGGGTAAAGATGTGTTTGTGTACTATTTTGTAAAAAAAATAAATGAAAGTGAATGAATCTGGATAAAAATGAAAATCATTAATAAAAAATAAATTATTTTTCTTTTTATTGGTGTGGGAGGTGAAAATGTCCTCCTCCTTGGATGGGCCGGACTCGAAGACGGTCCGAGCTTGGTTTGAGTAGATCTGTGAAGAGACGATGATGAGGTTCCGCTGTGGAGGGATTGACGAGGTTTGTCTAGACTGAATCTGATGTAGATCAGGCTGCCTACGTACCCTTTTTAAGGGATTAAGCCACACGTAGTTCCTTTTTATGAGAACCTCTGACGATGAAGCCCAATCTCCATTAAAGTGAGATTTTAAGCTTGGGTCTTGGGTTCTCTTGGTTTTTGGGGAAAAAGAAGGAGTCTCCCTCTCTCTCTCCCTCTGTCCTCTCCTCTTATGTGAAGGGGGTACCCTCCTATTTATAGTGGGAGGGGGTGTGCCTATTGCTATGGAGGTGTAAGAATATCATGGGATGGAATCTTCCACGTGGCTCTTGGATCGGTTGACACATGAGATCTATTTTTTGACGGTTTGTTACAGACACTGTGTCAGGGAATATTCCTTGGGATTTCCAATTTGTCACCGATGTGGACTTCGTGCTTTTGATTCAAGTCGGACAGAAGTTATGCCCCCATTTACCCAGATCTGGTCGGGCATCCGACCAGACTGTTTATTGGCCCAACTTGAGGTGGTTGTGTGTTATGACGGAATGTGATGGGCCGGGGCGGTATAACCTTTCAAACGGATCATAAGGTGTGATAGATTTTGGCTCCTATAAATGCCCCATCTTCTGGTCTTTCGAGGACTGGGAGAGCAGAAGAATAGACTTAAGGGAAATCCCCTTAATGATTAGACTAAATCTTCACATTCTTTACAATTTAGGGATCGGGAGGGCAGAAGATCAAACATTGAGATCTTGCATGCTAAATCCTCATCTGACTCTCGTCGAGATGACGCTTTTCTATTTCTTTTTTATTTTAACCTGTTGGACAGGGAAGACCTGAAAAGGTGGTAGACATGGAAGACATGAAAATGTGACCGTTAGGGAAGACTTGAAAAAGTGACCTGTTAGGGAAGACCAAAAAGGTGAACTGTCATGGAAGACCTGAAAAGGTGAACTGCCATGGAACACCTGAAAAGGTCATTGGCAGGGTAGACCTAAAAAGGTTAACCGCCATAGAAGACCTGAAAAGGTGAATTGCCATGGAAGACCTGAAAATGTGAACTGCCATGGAACGCCTGAAAAGGTTATCGGTAGGATAGACCTGAAAAGATCATTGGCAGGGTAGACCTAAAAAGGTGAATTGCCATGGAAGACCTGAAAAGGTGAACTGCCATGGAACACGTGAAAAGGTTATCGGCAGAATAGACCTGAAACGGTCATTGGCAGGGTAGACCTAAAGAGGTGAACTGTCATGGAAGACCCGAAAAGGTGAACTGTCATGGAAGACCTGAATAGGTGAATGGTAGGGTAGACCTGAATGAGTGACATGGTAGACCTGAATGGCAGGGTAGACCTGAATGACAGGGTAGACATGAATGGCAGGGTTGACCCAAATGACAGGGTAAACCTGAATGCTAGGGTTGACCTGAATGACAGGGTTGACCTAAATAGCAGGGTTGACCTAAATGGCAGGGTTGACCTGAATGACAGGGTAGACCTGAATGGAAGGGTTGACCTGAATGGCAGGTTAGACGTGAATGCCAGGGTTGACCTGAATGACACGGTAGACCTAAATGACAGGGTTGACCTAAATGGCAGGGTAGACCTGAATGCCAGGGTAGCCGTGCATGGCAGGGTAGACCTGTATGGCAGGGTAGACCTGAATGACAGGGTAGACCTAAATAACAGGGTAGACCTGAATGCCAGGGTAGATCTGAATGTCAAGGTTGACCTGAATGACATGGTAGATCTGTATGGCAGGGTTGACCTGAATGACAGAGTAAACCTGAATGGCAGGGTAGACCTAAAAAGGTGAATTGTCAAGGAAGACAAGGTTTTCTGGGAAGACCAAAATGGAAGACTTGGAGGGAAGGCTTGATCTTCTGGGAAGACTTATAATGGAAAACATGGTCTACCCCCAATCCGATATGGACTAGTACGACTTACTTGTATACGCGACCTCATTCGTGTCAGTCCCATCAGAGTGTGTCTTGTTTGCCGTTGCGGCTAGGTGTACGTCACCTCTTATTCCGAGATGGATGAGTACGGCTTATTTGTGTGCGCGACCTCGAATTCACAACAGATGGGTACATCTTTTGGGTGCGCACCTCTTATTCCGAAATGGATGAGTACAGCTTATTTGTGTGCGCGACCTAGAATCCACAACAGATAGGTACGGCTTTTGGGTGCGCACCTCTTATTCCGAGATGGATGAGTACGGCTTATTTGTATGCGCGACCTCGAATCCACAACAGATGAGTACGGCTTTTGGGTGCGCACTTCTTATTCCGAGATTGATGAGTACGGCTTATTTGTATGCGCGACCTCGAATCCACACGTAGTTCCTTTTTTATGAGAACCTCTGACGATGAAGCCTAATCTCCATTAAAGTGAGATTTTAAGATTGGGTCTTGGGTTCTCTTGGTTTTTTGGGGAAGAAGAAGGAATCCCTCTCTCTCTCCCTCTGTCCTCCCCTCTTATGTGAAGGGGGTACCCTCCTATTTATAGTGGGAGGGGGTGTGCATATTGCTATGGAGCTGTAAGAATATCATGGAATGGAATCTTCCACATGGCTCTTGGATCGGTCGACACATGGGATTTACTTTTTGACAGTTTGTTAGAGACACAGTGTCAGGGAATGTTCCTTGGGATTTTCAATTTCTCACCGACGTGGACTTTGTGCTTTTGATTCAAGTCGGACAGAAGCTATGCCCCCATTCACCCAGATCTAGTCGGGCGTCCGACCAGATTGTTTATTGGCCCGACTTGAGGTGGTGGTGTGTTATGACGGAATGTGATGGGCCGGGGCGGTATAGCCTTTTAAATGGATCATAAGGTGTGACAGATTTTGGCTCCTACAACTGGTGTTCCATTTTTTGTGTTGTCCGTGATACAAAGTAACATAATATTTGTGATGGAAAATCATTGAAAATAAAAACGTTTTTTTGAAAGTGATGTGATGGAAATAAAATTTTTTCTTACCATGAACCAATAAGAAAAAAATTCTTCGCATGTGTCTAATTACAAACTGACGCAATTAATGAAACTATTACTTATTTCATTTACAAAAAAATTTATCTGTTAATTTAATTATAATATAAAAGCCCACCTAAAATTACTTCAAAGCCACACATTACGACAGTCAAATATATAGAAATCATAAACATCAATGGGGGATTAGTTGTACGAAGAGAAGTATATGCAAGAATATAAGTTCTATGAATGGGTTGAAGTTGTTGTGCATAGCCGAAGCAAATATAAGTATATAACAAATAGAAGATCAAAGAAGAAATATAAATAACAAGAAAAACACAAATTTGAGTGGTTAGGCTTAAACCTACATCAACAAGACTATAAAAATATGAGAGCATCAACTAATAGTTGAGAATTATATATCCATTAAGATTTACATTCAAACCTCCCATGGAATATTCCTCTTCACAGTCCTTACTCAACATCCATTGGGACCTCTACTTATATACAAATGCCAAACTAAGCTGAGCCAAATACAAAGTCTATACACGAGTACTATTGATTGAAACAAATCTTAACAAACTCACATCTATAATCTCTCAACAAAACTTCTCACAAAAATAATTTTGTTTTCAAATTAACTATAATCTAGTCAATTAGTATGTATTTTGTATATATTTTGTTTTTTTACTTTCATTGAGAGTGGCTAGTAGACATCTCTTCTACTTGTTCCCTCTCGATAAGCTGCTCTTGTATTTCTCTGTTTTTGGACATTCCATTTCTTATATAATTAAGGTTGAATGTTTACCATTTTCTTAAAAAAAAATGACCTAGTCAATTTAGATGCCCACCCTAAAAGACTAATCCAAATTGGTACACCGAATCTGGACATTTTTCCAAAGGGTAGAAATAACTTTTGTATTGATCAAGAGTGTCTGAGATGTTCCCTTAATTTCCCTAATATGAGATGCCCCCCCCCCCTCACTTTCCGTAACTTTTTTTTTGGTGGGTAAAAAAGAATTGTATTGCATATCTATAGTAGTTACATACTTATATCCAGGTCCAACTCAATTGCATGAAAACAAAGAAGCTAAAATAATTATAGACCAAAAAAAGATAAGGATCTATAGATCCTCTACCAACTGACTGAAACAAGAGGAGGGAAAAGATGTCTCTCCTCGAGAACAACCAACTAATCATCGTTACGCACTTGAGATTACTCAGTCCCAACAGCATCTTGAGTCAACAGTTGTTGGAGTTCTTGCCAAGTTTCATGCGAGCCGATAGTTGTCTGTTTTAGTGAATTCCTCCAAAGAGCAAGGTGGTCAGCCACCTGATTTCCTTCACGATAAGTATGCGAAGCTTGACAAGCATTAAGGGAGGCTAAGATTGACCGTAGCTCATAATGAGGACGGAAAGCTTTCCACGAGACCCTGCCTTTGCCCAGTATCCAGGCAATAGCAGTAGATGAATCACTTTCAATGAGGACTCTTGACAGACCATGAGACACAACCAGTCTAAGTCCTTGAAGGATTGCTTTGTATTCAAGAATATCTATCGAATGAAGGTCTTTGTCCTATACTGCCACCGCCGCAATCAAACCCCTTAATGGTCTCTCTCAATACCGCCCCATATCTGAATTGGCTTTTACCCAACCTAGGTTCGGCGAGTGCCAGGATACGAAATTTTGCGTGCTTTCAATTGACATGATTGTAATGCTCCAGTTGTTCGCCAGCTTCTGAATAGAGGGGACCCAATTTTCCTTTAGCTCTTTGCCTTGAAATGTGGCCTGGATATACATTCATAGAAATCAACCTCACAATTTCAAAGTTGTGCATTTCCCTCGCATGAAACCAACGTTGGCAGCGCTCCTTCCAAATGGACCACAGAATTGTCACAAAGATAACCTGCATAATAGATCGAGGGGCACCCACTGGGAAATATTTATCAAGCCACTCCACCAAGGCAGGTAGGTGCGCATGCCTGACGCTATTGACTCCCATTTTCAGCAAGACCGCAGCCCATAAGTATGCCAAGTTACAAACATTTGTAACTTTTCACTTGCTACAAACACACCATAATAAATAGCTGCAAATTGGGCACTTCATAGTGTATGGTTTCACAAGTCCATAAATTGCTTATGGCCTCAATGAGCACAAGCTGCTTTTGGATGCAGTGGACAAAATATATGAAAGAGTAAGATGTCATGGCAAGCAATTCCAATGATCTCTTTTTGCAAAGATGTATAACAAATCGGACCAAGCTATTCTCACGTCCCCTTTTTTTATAACCCACAATCCCAATTACCAAAAAAACCATCATATTCTTTTTTTTAAAACATTCATTAATCCTACTACCCTGCGCCATCCTCTCCAGCAATACTAGGACCCTTCACCCTTCCACCTGCTGGAGGGCTCTCCCCTGTCTCCAGCTCTTTGGATTCCACAATTATTCAGACATTTGGACTGAACTGAAGGACTCTCTTCTTAAGGACAATTAGGGAACTATCTTCAAGAGGAAAATTGCTGATATGCCAGATGACAGAGGACCTCCAATAGCCTCATACTATTCATGACTTTTTGTTATAATCAGTAGAATCTGAAACTTCTTTCCCTCTTGAGAGATTTGTAATTTTGCTTTCTATCCTCTGTACAGTCCATAGATTCTCAATACAAAAAAAAAAAAAAAAAACTGCTTACCAAAAAAAAACATGCATGACTTAAAATTATTAAAGGGAATATTCCATCACCCACCCGAAGCGTGGCAATTAATAGTAGTCTGACGATTGATTTCAACCACCAATTTCTCAATATAAATACCTCGGATCAATGAAAACATAAAACAGCACAAATCTCTTCCTTTTTTTTTTGTTTCAATTAAAGAAGTTTCCTCTCTAGTTTCCATGGCACACCCCACAGCAAACAACGTTGAGGAAGAGCTACAAGCACAAGTCCTTGTATGGAACCACATATTCCAGTTCATCAGCTCCATGTCTCTCAAATCCGCGGTGGAGCTCGGCATCCCCGACGTCCTACACCGCAACGAGGGCCATCCCATCTGCCTATCCCGCCTTGCCTCCTTGATCTCCATCCCCCCCAATCGGATTGACCACCTCCGCCGCCTCATGCGCATGTTGGTCTTCACAGGTTTTTTGCTTTTTTTTTTCTTTATACTCCATTTCCAAACATATCTTTTTTGTTCCTCTCCAGATACAATAGATATTACTACAGTTTCTCTAAAAAATGTTGGTCTTCACAGGCTGCTTCGCAAATGTATCCAAAGAAGGAGAAGAAGAGAAGTACGTATTGACCCCAGTTTCACGTCTCCTTGTGTTGGACAATGACATGGGGATCTCGCCCTTATTGTTCTTGGAGATGGACCCGGTCATGCAATCCCCCTGGCAAAGCCTGGGCAAGTGGTTCTATAGCGGCCAGCCGACCCCGTTCGCCCAGGCGCACGGGGTGGAGATATTCGAGATGGCAGGGCGGTCGGAGAGTCTCAACCGCATGATCAATGAGGCGATGGCATGCAATTCGAGGCTCATGGCAAAGGAGCTCGTCGAGAAGCACCGCGACATGTTTGCTGGGGTGAAGTCACTTGTTGATGTCGGGGGAGGGACGGGGAGTTTCGCGGCGGCGATCGCCAAGGCTTTTCCGTGGATCAAGTGCGTTGTGCTTGACCTACCTCATGTGGTGGCTGATGCGCCCAAGGATGTGGTGGTAGAGTTCGTCGTTGGAAACATGTTCGAGCATGTCCCGCCGGCGGACGTGATCCTTCTTAAGGTGCGTCAGCAAAATATTATTTATGGTTAATAGCTCAAATACTCCTAAGACCAATACCGAGGGTCGGCCCTAAGATTAGTTAATTTAAATGGGCTCTAGGCCAACTTATAAAATGGGACCCCAATACATTTACATTAAAAAAAATTGAATATAAAAAAATATTTTCTACAATGTTAAAACAAAAATGTCAAATAAAAAATGAAGAATAACAAACTTAAAAAATTTATGTTTCAAAAAAAATAAAAAATAAACGAAAAACAAAAATAAAACAACCCCAATATAAAGAAAAAAATTGAAAATCTAAACCGTATTCAAAGAGGAAAACTTTTTTTCTCATTAGAAAAAGAATAAAAAAATCTTTAAATCAGGGTTTGTTGTTAGAAAAATCATTTTTTTATAAACAGATAAATAAATCCAATAAAATAGGGAAAAAATATGGATAAGATTTTAAAATCTAAAAATAAAAATTAAGTAGCTGAATGGAAATGTTTAAATTTAAAAAAAAATTAAATTTATATTAAAATGCTTTATATACAAAAAAAAACATATCTCATATTTTGGGGCCCTTTTTGGGGAAAGGGCCAGAGGCAGTTGCCTTGGTGGCCTATGCCTAGGGCCGACCTTGCCAATACCCCTCTTTTTTTATTTTTCTATCCTATTTTTTTTAATCCCAACACTATTGTCATTTATTTTTTGTCATTGACTTTTCATAATACCTTAAGTACCCCTTCGAGACAGAGTTATAGAAATACATAAATATAATGTGATATTTATAAAAATTATACACATAGCTACAGATATATAATGGTTACCTATAGAGAGCATTCAACATACACAAAGATATTTAAACACAAAATAGTTATAGCTAGATATATTCTCAGTATCATTGCAATAGATTCGTGAATTATGCATTTAATCCTCATAATATGTAAATGCATTCAAAGTATACAAAATGATTATAGATACATTTCTAAAATGTTATTAAAATAGTTACATCAATTGTTAATTTGAATTACTACATTGCCATCCTATCCTAATGAAATCAACAGCTGTCTCCAAGGCCTTTAAACTAGGCATTCAATATAATTCATAATGAAGAACGCATTGTCTTAAAAATCCAACAATCAGACAAACTCCTAAAATCACAATTACAAAAATACAAATGGAATAAAACCAAGGACATACAATTTTACATAAATGTAATGACTCATTACAATAATGTAAACAATTTACAGATATGTAAATGATCAATTATAGTAACTTTATAAACAATTACAGAATACAATTAATGGTTTACATGAATCATTTATATAACAACAACAACTATCATTTACATAACAGAAATATAATATCATCTATGAAATTAAACTAAGGGCATTCAAAGTTATAAAAATATAATAATCAATTACAAAAATGTAATACCAATTTATAGAAATGTAAATCAAGGTGTCAAGGAGAGAGGGTTGTGATTTCTCCAAAGAGAGAGAAAGTCGTGGGGGTCACTTGGGGTCCAGAAGTTCATGGGTGTTGTCGAAAATTCTAAGGGAGAGGGAGGTTGTGCTTGTCGTTCCCCTTGGTAGAGAAAACTTCTGGGGAAAGGTCACGAGGATCGTCGTGGAGAGAGAACGTTGTGGAGATTGCCAGGGAGAGAGAACGCTACATGAATCTATGGGGGGAGAGAATGTTGGGAAAAGATAGTTGTTTGGAGAGAGAGAGAGAGTGTGTGTGTTTTGGGGGAGAGGGTACTTTCGGGGGGAAGAATGTGTTTTGGGAGAAAAGAGTGTTTTTTTGGAAAAAGAGGGTAGCTTGGGATAGTATAGGTATAAAACAGTGACATGGGTGAAGGACACAAAAAAAGGTTTCAAGGGTAAAAAAAATTAAGGATAAGAAAACAATTCGGCTGTTGGTAAAGGAGTATTTGAGCAATTCACCCTATTATTATCACAATTTAATTGGATGGTTGTCAAGTTCTTTATCCTTGATCGACCTCAAGTAATGCAGAACGGGTGGCGGACGCGTTTTGAGGGCGATGAACCCAAAGGGTCCATTTGAAGATTTTCAACTATTTACGGAATAACCGGCTAGTAGAAATAAATGGCGCCCTGAACTCGGAATTGGCTGAAATTTTTACTTGAGGTAGATGTCGAAGAGATCTTCAAGAGTTGTCGCTACGCCACAACACGTCCTTATTTTTTCATTTTTCCCATTTTTTGGCCCTCAAAATGGCATTTTTGCTATTTTAGTAACTTTTTAGATTTAGCATATCTCCTTCATAATAAATCGGATTTGACCAAAATCAAATCCCATGATCTTCTAAAATCCTATAGAGTTAGTTATAACAAATTTTCATGTTTTCCCTATTATAAAAGGGAGGCTTGTAATATAGGGTTTTCAATTTTTATTAATATATTTCTGAGTTTTAGTATTCTTTTTTAGAATTGTGGTTTGTTGAAGGATCTCAACACTTGTTGGATCTTTATTTTAGTTTTTTCGCTGCGTTATCAAGACACTAAAATTAGTAAAAATGACACCAAACCAAATTCGGATTGCATGTGCAGAAATATGTAGCTAGGTAAGAGCGTACAATTCTCCTTAATTGGTGCAGTGTCAAGTTCTTTGTCCTTGACCTCAAGACACTAAAATTAGTGAAAATGACATTTAATCAACACATTTGGATTGCATGTGCAGATGGTTTTGCATGATTGGAGTGACGAGGACTGTGTGAAGATACTGAAGCAGTGTAAGAAGGCGATCCCTCCAAAAGAGAAGGGAGGGAAGGTGATGATATTAGAGATGATAATGAACTCAAAGACAGAGGATCACAAAGCAACAGAGACTCAGCTTTTCCTCGACATGCTGATGATGGTGGACGTCACGGGAAAGGAGCGAGAGGGGCACGAGTGGAATAAGATCTTCAACAAAGCAGGTTTCACTACCTACAAAGCAACATATGGAACCGGTTTGCTTTCTCTCATTGAGCTCTACCCTTAGAGTCATGTTTGTTTGTTTTCATGCATCTCTCTCCCATGTCTTATTAAAGTATTAAAGGTTTGTGAGTTGAGTGTTGCTTCTGGTGTACTTTTCCTAGTAGTGTGTGTAATAAAAGATAGTCGAACTCAATGCAAGTTCCTCTATTTTATCCAGGTTATCATTGAATCCATAGTCTGAAAATTGAACAACAGGTCAAATTTAAATGAGTTTCTGATTGTACCCAACTAGACAGGTGTAGGGGGCAGATCTTGAGCCCATAGTTGGGGCTCCACGCACTGCGGCCTATGATCCGATTAGCGATGACCCGAGTCCCAAACGGCCCAAAACCTTTGAGTCCAGCCCATCGACCCACACACGTTCGACAACCAAATCAAATCAAGTCAAAGTTAGAAACAAATATCAACAATATATGTTTGATTTGGGCTTATCAATGTTGATGCTCCAAAACAATTAGGTAGAAGAAGTGGACTTTTGAGCTTCTTATAAATTAATTTGCACTTTTTTGTTTTGAATTTTGGAGAACAATATGCATCATTATGTGAGACTCGCTGCGTTTGGATAGAGAATTAAGTTATTCTGAGGTTTTGACTATTCTAAATAAATAAGGATAAAGTGATATTTTGTTTAACTGTGTTTTGAACAATTCTCGTTGAAAAACGTAATAATAAAGTTTTTGTTGTTTGGATAAAATATGAATAAGATGCAGATAAAGATTTATAAAGGTGAAAAAATGATGACAGTTGATTTATAAGAGATGATTATAGTTGATTTGGCACTGGGCCTACAAATTCTTTTAGGTTGAATAACATAGAATAATTTAATTCCAATGGTTGGTTGGAATCCATATACCATTTTATACTGGTTTATTCTTGCATACATATTCTCATTTATTCCAGTCTTCCAAACACCTATTGTGATACTATTTCATATAATTACAATTTATTCCAATCCTATTCTCGAACCAAATGGCGGCCAAGTCTCTATCTACATAAAAAGTGTTACAGCTACTACTACACCACCTTCTACTCAGCTAGCTAATTAGTCCCCCTACTCTTCTTTCGAAATCATTACACTTGATTCCGTAATAATCATGCACTAATTTTGGCACTAAAGGTCGACCGTGGATAAACCTATGCAATTTACTCTTATAACAGAGTTTGGGTGATTCTGCTTTTTAATTAAGCACAAAGCTCAAACATGTTATCAAACATGTTTCAGGAAGTAGACTTAATTAAAAAGTTAGTGCAAAAAAATTATTTTTTAAAAAGCGTAGAAAATATGATTTTCATAAATGAAAGTCTATTTTAGTCATTGTATTCAAAATCTTATTTGTTAAATGTATTTCTAAACACTACCTTAATTAGACAATGTTGGGATATGCATTCCAAACTCTCGTTTGACCATTTGAGAAACCATCTCAAAAGCATGATTTCGTATAAACTAACTTAATATATAAAATCTGATTCTTAAGAGGTTCATTTATTTTGTTTTTTAAAAAAGCATACTTTTTTTACTAAAAGCTGAAAAACTTTTTAATTAAACATTACTTTCCATAATTGTTTGGAAACATATTTTGCTTTTTTTATTTTTGCAAAAACGAAAAGTGAGTCCAAACTTGTTTCCAAAAGCCACCAAAAATCATTATTTCATAGCTTTTGGAACTCTGAAAAAATAACAAGTACAACACCGAAAACATCAAAATAATAGCATTGATGGTAAACTGTTTGGACTCACGTTTGATGTTTGAACTGTAGAATATTCCCAAATGTGCATCCATAAGTAGCTTAGGCATGTTTTGGATTCGCATTTAGATGAATCACAGTTTTAGGTTCTGTTGGAATTTATTTATTGAAAAATCTGATAATTTCACTTATTTTATTCATAAGAAAAGTCAACATTTCAAAAAATAAAACAAAAAGGGTTCTCCAACACCGGATTTCAACCCTAAAACCATGTTTGGTTGGGGAATTTGGAATGGAATAAATGAGGATAACATGGAATAATGATAAAATGGGTGTTTGGAAAGCTAAAATAAATGAGGATTTGTATACCAGAATTATCTGGTATAAATTGGTATAATGATTCATGCTACCGCATGGAATTAAGTTATTCCAGGTTATTCAACCCATTTGAATGTGTGAACAAATTAACTGTCATCACCTCTTATAAATCAAGGGGCTCACAAGTCAAATCATTTTTTCTTTTTTATAAATCTTTATCACATCTTATTTCTATTTTATACATGGTCAACCAAACAACAAAAACTTTAATATCACGTTTCCCAACGTGAATAAATAAAAAAACAACCAAACAAAACAAAATCACTTAATCTTTTTCTATACTAAAATAATCATAAACATCATAATAACTAAATTCTCCATCCAAATGGGGGCTAAGATCGACTTTCGATACACAGACATCCTCATTTGTAATATTTTGTTTACCCATAACGCAGTGAAAAATGGATAAAAAGATCCAACAACCTTTGAGATTTCATAAGCTCCTTGTATCCACAAAGAATTCTTGAATCCACAAAGAAGAAAGCTCCAAAAGGAAGAAAATTCGAAATATTATTAATAAAAACTGAAAACCCTTATGTTACAAGTCTACTATTTATACTAATAACATAAAATTAAAAAAATTACTAAAAATAGTAAAATTTAAAAACTAATTTTTCTGATTTCATGAGATCCTAAATGATCATAGGAATTAATAAAAATCATATAAATTGATAGAAATCAATTTCGATCTGTTATGATTGAGATATCATAAATCTAAAACTTACTAAAAATAATAAAATCAGTAATTTGAAAGCCTAAATAAATGAATTTTTGAAAATAAAAATTATTAGTTGTATAACAACTCATCCCAAAAATCTCCTCAATATCTTTCTCCATGTAAAATAAATTTAGTGCGATTTTGAGATTATAACCATTAGTTTCTAATTTATTTTGTGGACCTCTTAGGTGATCCTCTGTATAATTTGTCCTACATCATCCAGTACGAATTTCATGTTACAATACAATTGTCACTTACCCAAAAAAAAAAAAAAAAAAAAACCGTGTCATCACTCTCTCGTGTTAATAATGATATGAGATATGGCAGGTAAAATCTATCATTGAAAACTAATATAACCTGATGAGTTTTCCCATCCCAAAAAATATACACCTAATTAGCTCCATGTGCGGTGGAGCCCATAATTATTCCCAGCCATACGTGCTACCGGACATATAATGTGGTCGCGGTGGCGCCGTTGCCGTGGACCCCACATGCACCCATGCCATCTAGATCTACTTTTCATTTTACATGGGGGGGGGAGCCTATGATCTTCACATCATTAACACAACATATGATGTCTCTTAATATAACATATATGTTATTATCCCAATATCCATGTACTATGGAAAAAAATAAAAATATATATAGATATAGATCATAGAAAACACTAAACATGACAATTTTCTTGATATCAACAAACCTCGTAAATCGTAACAAGAATGTGATCATTCATACAATGCAAAATACAAGCAATGAATCAAACAAAAGAAACACATCACAAAAACAAAGAAACCCCAACAAGAGAGAGAAAAATGAAGAATGTACCAACACCACAAACCACCACTCAAACTAAAAAAAAAAAAAAAAAACCTCACCTTCACAAGAAGCTCCCCACAAACACCACCCCAACCACCGCCCCAACCCACCCAACCCTCCTCAACCCGGCCCCGGACGCCGACGCATCCGCCGCAGCGGACGGCGCTCTCGCCTTTCCTGAAGGAGTCTTGTCCTTCGGCTTATCCGCCCCCTCCTCCGGCGCCGGCGCCGCTGCTGGCGGCTTCGGCCCGAACAAGTCTTTAGGAAGCAAAACCTTGTCGACACTGTAGACGGCGAGAGGGAACGTTGTGTAAAGCGAGTTGCTGACCTCTGTCTGGTCGACGCCGGTGGACACGTTGAGCTGGCTCGTCGTGCTTGTGACGTTGAGGGTGTAGACGCCGTTGTTGCCGGTGGCTTGGGTCCGGACTGGGTTGCTGGTGGTCTGGAACATCTCCGGCGTGTAGTACCTGTTGGAAGAATTATGTCTCAGTCCAATGTACTGCTTTGGATAAAACTTAATTAATTAGCTTTGTTAATTTGATAAATTCGATCTATCCTGTAAATAGATTTGTTTAAAATATTATAGGCTTGCTATGAGTTTACAGAGATGGATATTAATATTCATTTCTATAAATATCCATGAGAGAGACCTTTTGTGAATTGACTTGGCTATTTTTTAATACACAGAGATTTTGAGTGTGATTGTTAAGTGAAATACTCCATGGGAGGTTTGCATGGGAACGGTTAGGTCCACCGTTAGTTGATTAATTCTTTTTTTAAATGGTAATCGCATGTAATTACGATGTGCTCTTCCGTGATCTCGTATTTGTTATATTTGCTTCCGAAATGCATAACAATTTACCTGGGGAGGACGTGGTAGAGGACGAGCGAGACTTGCTCTTGCGAGGTGAGGCTGTTGAGGGTGCCCGCTTTGAGGTTGGAGAAGGCGTTGTCGGTGGGGGCAAAGACGGTGAGGCCGCTGAAGGAGTTGTTGAGCTGGCTCTCGATCTGTTCGCCGATCTGGGTCTCTTTGAGGAGGCGCAGTAGGGTTTTGTATTGGCTTCCCTTTTCGAGGATGGATGTTAGGTTGAGTGGAGCCGGGGTCGGGCCGGGGGCGACCTTGGTGGCGGCGTGGGTGGAGGTGAGGAGGAGGAGGAGGGAGAGGAAGATTAGGGTTTGTGAGGAAGCCATTGTTTGTTTGTTGTTGTGTGAGAGAGAGGGCTTGGGGGGAGTGAGAGATTTATGTGATGAGGAGGTTGGGGAAGAGGAGTGGGGTGGGGGGTTTGAATAATGAATATGGTGGAATGAGCTGGCTTTGGAGGTTGAGATGGGGACATTATTGTTTTGACATGTATTTGCATGGGAG
Source organism: Acorus calamus (assembly GCA_030737845.1). Classification (NCBI taxonomy): domain Eukaryota; kingdom Viridiplantae; phylum Streptophyta; class Magnoliopsida; order Acorales; family Acoraceae; genus Acorus; species Acorus calamus. The sequence goes on along the minus strand of CM060869.1, from coordinate 21,997,030 downwards.
GATAATGGATTAATGGGGGACGTGTGGGGTGGTCTGTGTTACCAACCATCACGGGCCAACAAATGGAAAAAGAACTTTGTTAAATGCAGTATCACTTATACATATCATATATCTCATTCAATTTTTTTTTTATTTTCTATGAATGTTATAACTCATCTTATTGGGGGTTTATATTTCACATTTTACAAAAATATATATCTTATTAAATGAAATGTATACTTTTTATTGTTTTTTAAATGAAAATATCGGTGGACTATGTTTTGCGGTACTGTAAAATAGATTGTATGTAACATTTTCTTTGAAAAAAATGGTTTAAATCTCAAAATTTTAAAGATTTTTTTAGTTTGTTAAGCACCCTGTTTGGTTGGAGTTTTATCATCTGGATAAGAATTGGAATAAGATTAAAGCCAAAGATAATTTTGTTTGGTTGTGGCCCTGGATAAAGTAGGTTAGAGAACAAGTTTAAAATTAGGAAATTGTGATTGAAGACATAATAGAATCCATGTTTTGATCTATATCGGGTTAGATCCAAAGCGAGTTGGACAATCTGATTGTTTAACACGCCTGTGATCGTTGAATCTTAATTTTAAAAAAGAGAAGGGTTAAAATTTGATCAAATGCTAGTCTTAATATAACTAAAATGTTTAATGAAAGAATATGTCAATCACAAAAAAAATTTATACGTCTATCTTGATGTGATAGGATGCAACGGTCACGTACGTGTTGGACAATCAGATTGTCCAACTCGCGTGGAACCTAACCCCATCTAATTTTGATCACTATAAGCAAGTAGATGAAACAAAATTATTTAAGATGAGATGCATGAATTATTCATAGGCTGATTCAGATTCTACATTGTCAAAACATCTTGAAACACAAAATGGGATCACCAACATTAATTTCACCAAAAAAAAAATTGTGATCACCAACATATATAGTGTACCAAATAATAAAAAATAATTAATTTAAAAAAATTATCAAATAACAAGAATAGAGGACCTAAAAAAATTTGATGTAGAAGACATGACAACATGTGATTGATTTTTTTAAATGTTTTGTTTCCATGTTAACAAAATTTGGACCATGGCCAACAAAATGTATCAAATGGAATCAAAGATGAAATGATAAAAGCGAAGGCATTTCAGCCATTCATTTTTTTTGCTTTGTGTGACATATTTAGGTGCGACACGTGCTTCATGGTTGGCAGCTTGTCCTTGCATGCCAATTGTATGTCCCCAACTATCTTCAATAATTCGAACCTTCTGATTTATTTTTTGTAAAGTTCTTGGAACCCTTGATCTACAATCAAACGGCCAACATTTTCATACAATCTGATTTTGTGTCGTCGCTTTGTCTGCATAAGGGTGGATGTAATGTCACTCTCTAGAGGTGAGGACCACATGTAGATAGATGATTTGTATATATTTTTTAGTTTGTAAGAAACCAAGCTATTATAATTAATCTGTTAGCTCAATACATAAAGCGCCAAAATCTGATGGAACATGCTCCCTTATAAATTTATAATAAAAATGTTTTTTTTTAATTTCAACATATCCTGTCATTTATTTTAAATATTTAAATTTATAATTTTTATTCCATTGTAAATGTAATCATGGTTGACATCTTTAATGCAAAATAAATTAGTTTTTCACTTTTGTAAAATCTTATCAGTACATGTTTCTCTTTTGGTTTTGATTTGTTATAATTTTTTCATATTTTTATTTTATAAATTACTTTTTGTTAATAGAAGAAATGATCTTTATCTTTAACAAATCAATAAATAAAAACAAACCACTATTGGTCATAGCACAATGGTCGAAGCTTACTTGTGTTAAGGGAAGGATCTATCCATTATCAAAAAATAAAAACAAATTTTTTATTTAAGAATTTTTTTTGTTATTTTTATTCCATTTTAAGACGAAGAACTCGATGAGCATTTCTTTTAATTATTTTTTTGTTTCTCTTGAATTTTAATTACTATAAACAATTTCCTCTTGTTACTAAAATTTTTTTAGTATAAATACATTAGACCCCATTTTATGGGTTGTATAAGGCCCCATCTATACTTGCTAATGTCAGAGCCAGCCTTGGTGTATATGATATTATTTTGATTGATATATAATTAATTCACAGAAGACTACAATTACAACATCATTATCGCCTGTAATGGAGAACAACAAGAGCCTTCTTTGTCTTTTTCCATATGTGGGGAACCGACAATCAGATCCATCTATCTGTGTATATATCTATTGAGATTTAAATATTTAACAATGGTTTTGTTTAATTTATTCAGGGAATGAAATTAAATTTTTTGACATTCATGCTGTGACCACTACATGATAACGACTATGAAGTGTGAACCAGTTGTTGGACCCCTTGAGTCACTGTGAATTTGTTTTATAGGCTTGACTCATTTGTCTTGATCTCCCAAAAAAAACAATGATTTTATATGAATTAAATTTTTTTTAATGAGCAAATTAAACTAGAACCAATATTGGGCATTTGATCATTCAATAATATGAAACTAATAATGATCCTTTTTTATATGGTTTGAATGAATTCTGATTTTTTTTTTTTACAATGTAAAATTCATGGATTGTTTATAACGTATTAAATAATGTAAGATCTTGGTTCTAATCTAAATTGCAATCATTTTTATGTAATTATCACATTTTGCTAAAAACTTTTGATTTTTTTTATATCTAAAGATCAAAATATATGTGATTTTTTATCTGCATAATGATCACAATTTATTAAAAACTGCGGTCATTCCGCACTAAATTACACACATTCATTTCATATTTAATCACAATTTTAATTTATGAACACGGTTGTAAATCGTGATAAAATATATCATATTAAATATCATACTATCAAAAATCATGATTTTAAACCGAGATTAAAAGCATTTTATCACCACTTTACACTATAATCAATATTACATTGTAGTCAAGATATCTACATGTGATAAAATTGTGTGAGATCAACAATTTGGGAAACTCAGAGTTTTCCCATTCCAAATTCAAATTAAAAGTCCCTTTTAAAATAATAACATATATTTATGATCATTTAGAACTCATTAATTAATTTTCATTATCTTAGGTAAATTTCTATCAACAAGTCGTAGTGTTGGTTGTTTCTACTATTTTAGTATTTTTAAAAAATATGCATTTATAATTAATTATCTTTTCTTTTAGTATTTATAGCATACAAAAATATATCAATTCTCTTGTATGATCAGTTGTGGAATTAAAAATAAATAAATCAGTTTCGTTTTTCTCCTTTATAAATTCAATGTGTTTTCGATGAAGAAGTACAAGAAGACATATAATTCATAATCACTGGTGAAAAGGGAAAATTTGAAGAAAATGGGTTGAAATGTTCCAAAAAAGACCTAAAATTTAAAATAAACTTTGATCTAAACATCGAAATGACTTTTATCATCATACATCGAAATAAAGCCTGTTGCAAATAGACTTCAAAAGTCATCACTTCTAAAAAAATTATCAATTATAATACATAGTTTACTATGTTTAGTAAATTTCATCTTGTAAAACTCATTAGTCTGTTATTATTATTTTCAGGTGAACTTTGGTGATTAAGAGCATTGCTAGTTGTACAGACTATTTAAAAAAAATTGTACTTTTGTCATTAAACTTTTTTTTACTATCTGAAGCATAAAAAAAAAAGGAGTGTTTATTAACACCTGAATGAAAAAAAAGATCTATTATTTTGTTTTATTCCTTATAGATTCAATGTGGTTCTACAAGGAGACAACATGAACTTCTAGCAAGACATATACAATCGTGATCATATGTCGTGCTGTCAGCTTCGCTTGATTGATTAGTTTCCCAACATTTTATCTCTCTTCCTAAGTATCAAGGGAGCTTTATAAGCCGAATTAATTGTCAAGACTTCCATGTATTGTTACATAAGGGAGCCTAATTAATTCCAATGTACAAAGTATTCTTGTCACTTCGTAAAGTTGAATGGGAGTCGAGTTTTATGTATTTTAGTGTATTGTTATTTTTGTCCTTAATGAAAGGTTATTATAAAAAGGCTTTTATTATTTTTTTGTGGCCATTATAAAAACCTCTCGAATATGGTGGATTGATTTTTGGTGTTTCGTGGATATAGGCAAGATTTGTTGAACTACGTTAATTCTTTGTGTCTTTCTTTGTAATTTGATTGATTATTCTCTACATCAATTGTTTCCAAGATTTTCAAGTCCTAACATGTATTATGTGTTAACAGATCGTAGAAGCTCATAATGATGAACCTGTTGAGATCAAACAAGAATATGCATCACATGAGAAACAATAATTTTATGTGGTTCAACCTAAGTCTACATCATTCAAACAAATTCTGAATACATACACTATATTAAAGATGATACACAAGCTTTACAAGAAAATCACAAAACTCTCATAGATCGAGTTTTCCTTCTCTAAGTTATACTTCTCAATCTCTCCTTGGATTTTTACATTGTTGGCATGTTATTAAAATAATATTTATATAAATAAATCTCATCCACCTCTTTATTAATCTTAAATCTTAATTTCAAAAAAAAAATATAACAAACAAATCATGATTCCAAGATTCTTGGAGATTTATTTAATTAAACAAACTAAACCTACAAATAAGGTGCCCTCCTCAGTATGGCTTCATCATGACCATCTGATACGGGTGCATCAAATCTAAAACATATCCCAACACTATACTGATGTCCCAAATTTGCGCGCTCTTGACAAGATCCTTGAGTTCTAAGTTCTAACAAAAAAAATGTAAATTTGTGAGAGATCTCAAACATTGAGTTTGTGATCCAAGTATATACACTCAATTTTACAGACAGGAGTTCTCTGGAATACTCAATTGTGTGTGCTAATCTTTCACAATCATTTTCTCTACATTAATATGTGTTAATGATTGAGAGACTTTGACCAATACTAGTTGGATGTACGCTCACTCGTGCGCATACTGAGTATGAATTGAATTATTTAAGCTATTTTATCTTATAATTAGAAGATAAACAAGAGTCCATATTATTATAAGCAATTTTTAAAATAAAAACAATGTTTGATAACTGGGGTTCTATTATGTATATTTTATATTTTTTAAACAAAAAATGTATTATTGTATTTCAACGTATACTTATTTTTCATATAACAGTACCTTTGCAACTCGAAATACACCCCCATATACCTTTTTAGTAATTTAATAGTCATCTAACGATGCATATATATACCTCTATATGTGAGATATATAGATAATTAAATAAACCAAGATCTTACCATGACTGCAATTTTAGAGAGACGCGAAAGTACAAGCCTATGGGGTCGCTTCTGTAACTGGATAACCAGCACCGAAAACCGCCTTTACATTGGATGGTTCGGTGTTTTAATGATCCCTACCTTATTGACCGCAACTTCTGTATTTATTATCGCCTTCATCGCTGCTCCTCCAGTAGATATTGATGGTATTCGTGAACCTGTTTCCGGGTCTTTACTTTATGGAAACAACATTATTTCTGGTGCCATTATTCCTACATCTGCAGCTATAGGTTTGCACTTTTACCCAATTTGGGAAGCAGCATCTTGTTAATTTTTTCTTAACATTTACTAAAAATGAGTACGTTAAATTCAAAATGGTGCAATGTTTACTATTTTAACAAATTAAAACATGTGATAACTACATTTAGGGTTATTTTTGGCGCCGTACCTAAAATTAAGTGATGATGAGGGGCGGATCCAGGATTTTTTTTAGGGTGGGCTGAACTAACAAGAGAGGTTTTTGGGAGGCCTTTGTTATATTCAGTTTTTTTTATAGTCTAAAATACAATCTTATATGTTTCATTTAAAATCTAATAAAATATATATATACTTCGTTAGACGATGGATGTACATCATTAAATATATTCTTACACTTATTAAAAATAGGTTCATATAACTTGAAATAGAGCGATATATACTTTTTTTATCAAAACATGTACATTATTATATGATGTTTACTATCTCAAAAAAAAATGTGTAGTCTGAGTTTTGATTAGTAAAAATAACTGAGTTGAACATTTTTCTTTCCGGGATAAATTTAGATTTACAAAGAAATTATATTTTGAGATTTTTCTAACAAAAATATGGGCTGAAATGGTATTTTGAGGTTTTTCTAACAAAATCTGGATTAGACTGTATTGAGGTTTTATAAAATAATTGGGCTGAGCTGGTATATTGAAAGATTTCTAACAAAATCTGGACCGGGCTACAGCCCAGCCCAGCCCAGCCAACTCTTGCATTTACCCTTGGTGAAAATCCACTCAAAGTTATATTAAAAATAAAACCAAAAAAACATTTATTCCTTCTGTTTCAGGAACATTAATTTATGAAAAGTTTTAGACTCAATCATTTTTTACCAATCAAAACTAAGACCACAAAAAAAATACACCATTATCTTCAATGAGAGTATGCACAGTCAACCACATAATCCAATTTTCAACCACTATCCATTAAAAAAATTGATTATCAAACCCCCTAAAAACAATCTAATCAATAAAAAAAACAGTGCCCTGAAAAAACTAAAAATATACTTATTTTCAAATCTAAAGAAAAAGTGATACATATAGATCCAAAATCAATATAAAAAAAAAACCAACAGAATAAATTTTAAATTCAAAAACAAGACATCCATCAATAATTTATGAGATCAATGGAGTTCGATTCCATTTGTAATATTTGTATTTATTAATGTAACTCACATATTTATATTTTATAATTTTATGGATATATTAATGTCTGAAAAATCATTGGATGAAATTTGAAGTCCGAGGAGTCATGTTTTGATATTAGGGATCTGCTTATAAATTTTAAAATCTGAATTAGGAACCTGTTTGTAACAAAGATAGGATTTAGTTGTAAAACTGATAGAACCTGGGGGTGGACCTGCAGAAAGCCCAGGAAAAAAACAAAATTAGCCGGTTTTTTCAGGGACCTGGTTATAAAAATATCAAGGACTTATTTATAACACATATAAGAGTTGTTTTGTAAAACCTATAGAACTGGGGGGTCTATCTGAAAACCTCCCCCGGTACGCTCATTCCGCTCGCGCTTTACAGAAGAGTACAGATATGGTAACATCGTTAGGTACGTTTGTCGGTGTTGCGGGCGGATTGGTTGTCACGTAGCCCTCTGAATTGACTGTTTACTTTATATATATATTTATATATATAGCTTTGTTTCAAGTTTAATTAAAGGGCTTGCTCGTGAATGATTTTAATTATCTACTTTTGCTTGTGACATCTCTCTGATCTTAATTGGTATCCACTCTCACATGCCCCATGTGATGTGGCATTTTGATTAGTTTTTATACTTCTCTCTCCGTAATTTTAAAAAGTAATAAAATGATGATAATTGATTGACAGCAAGCTTACATATTCTTTTAGATTGAATAACGTGGAATAACTTAATTCCATAAGTTGATTGGAATTCACATACTACTTTATACCAATTAATTCGGACATACAAATTGTCATTTATTTCATCCTTCAAAACACTCATTTTAATACTATTCCGATTAATTCCCACTTATTTCGTATCTTTTCTTGAACCAAATGGAGATACCATTAGTCCATTGGTTCTATAAAAGGAGTCAACCCTCTGCTCTTAAGCCAGCTCACTGTAACAAAGTTTAATTATAGTAGATATTCAATAAGTGTTTCATTCGGTATTGTACGTGTGCATTCATAGAAATAGGATAAATACAATTAAACTATATAGGTAATTAAACTATTTTGACATATGTCATTATTATGGAAAAAATAAATGCAAAAAATTATATATTGTATTTGAATGCACCAACAACAATTAGGATTAGTTTTTTCTAATCACAAAGAATGGGATCATTTGTGCAAATCAAGTATATATCCGAATTTCAATGTATTAAATGCATATTTCGATGAACAAAAATATGTTCGACCGAAATGTACGGGAGATCTCTAATTGGGGTACCTGTTCTAATATTCGGAAATTTTGGAACTCTTTTGGAATATATGGTTCACAGTTTTTGTGTATATGGAATTGAACTTTTTGGAAATCTAACTGAAAATTGATCAGCCCCCTCTTGAGACCTTATCAACATTGTTTTCAATCATTGTCTCTATCCCTGTGTTGGTTTCGGTTAAAAATAAATATAATTTTTAATATTTATCTTAATTTTACAATGTTTAAATAGATAGATTTTTATTATCATCACTTTCACTAATGAAAGCGTGATTGCAAGTCTGAATTGAAGATCAGATAAATGAGATACATATATAACCATACAACAAAAAAAAGGGCGGTGACTCTGCGGCTAGGGAGCCGACGAACTCCATTAATTGATGGGGCATTATTGACCATAACAAGCTTAATTATTTTATAAAAAAATGATATATTTTGCTATCCAATTTCATTATTGAAGTTGAATTACAAAATCCGAAAAAGTAGAAACAAGGGAGAGGAACAAGAGAGAAGAACATAAATTGCATAAGTAAAGGGTAAAAAGAACAAGCTTAATTGAAAAACATTACTCTTCCAACCCATTTTTCAATATATATGGAAAAGAGAGAATACGACACAATTAGTGTTCTTTCTCAAATCACATGTTCTTTCATAAATTTTATTCCTTTTATTTGGACAATCAAGTCTATTACCAGTTCGATTTATCCTCTTACCTACACCAAAAGAAGGACCAACGAAAGTTGTGTGGTTTTTTTTTGGTGATAGATCATTTATAACTCTATGCAATTGGGGGAACATATTTTGTTCTGAGACAACAACAAATGATTCCATTCAAAGCTCTCTTAAATTCTTTTATTATAAAGCGCTAGCCTATACTTACACAGCAATATGTTGTTCATTTGATTCTTAATAAGTTCACAACCTTAATACATGTTTTGGTTTACGTGAGGTTTTTGATACCAATTATATCACTCCAAGCTTACACAAGGTATTATACATTTTGTCAGTCAATGAATTCACAATTTTAAAACTCATCTTTATTTGTATGAGTTGTTATCACGTATAAGCACAACTCCTTTTATAGGTGAATTGAGGCTACAAATCATTGTAAGCTCAAATCACCCACACCCTAACCCCAATCCATGAAATTTTTTTTAATTCCTCGACCTCCTCAATGAGCTATGCTTGACATTTCTATCTTCAAGAGTGTTGTTACACATGATTTTTTTTTTCCAACATCAACTTCAATCTCATATGCGTCGATAGAAAATCATCTGAACATATATTTACACTAATGAGGTATGTTTCCATAGAAATTTTTCAAATTTTATGTGCTTTATTTTTATATATAAAAGCATGTTGTTCTTTCATTAGATAAGGTATACTATTTTTAAAAAAAATCAAACACCATATACACTGGAATTAGTGGAGAAAAAAGGACTGTACATAACTATCCCTATCTTCAATGATGCACTTTTTTTTAATAATAACTATTTTTTCAACAGTTCCTTTAACTTGCTATCACTTAAGAGCCTAGAGGCTAGAGTCAAATAATTATACAGAACCATCCTCATTTACTCTGTTCAAATGGGGAAGAGTTTTATTTTTATTTTTATTTTAAGAAACTTCAGATTTTTATAACTTAGAAAGGAGTTACAAAAGTCAAAAAATGGAGTGGAAGAAGAGTGAAAATACATTGAAAGTAACTAACAGAAGGGAAAAATGAGGGAGAGCTTTGCATCTCAATCGAAAGAGTTTTATTGGACTTCCAATCTGTCAAACTGTTGCCAGAGTGGTTTGGAATTCCCAGCTGGCCAGAAAGCATTAAGCATATATATGCAGATGCACTTCTGTTTGAAGACTGTTTGGACATCCATTCTATCCAATCATGAAGAGTTCTTCATTGAATGCATGCATGCATTCCACCATCTCCCAACAATCCCAACCAAAAAAGTAAACTTTTATTTTTTGGGTGGGAAAAAAGTAAAATGTTGTTTTTTTCCTGGTAAATGTTAAAATTCACAACAATATGAACAACTGTACATCAAAATTGAATCCACTACTAATATGATTAGAGAGAGAGTACTATGTTACATTCGAACAAGAAAAATAAGAACAAGAAAAATAAAAACATTCTGATTCATAGATGAGAACGAAATAATCGGGGATTGAACCAAATGGAGGTGGAAGTATGCTCAATTTTGAACTACAGTATGATTGTTCAAAGGATTACAATGCTCCTACTCCATAATATCATTATATTATCCCACATGTCTGTAGGGAAATCCCTAAAATAAGGCACCTCTCAAAACACACAATCGTGAAAAGATTCGATGATATACTCAGTTCATTTTGACAAACCCGTTTGCAGTTTATATTGTGTTATCGCAGTATATGGACACTATCATAATGTATGGAAGTTAAAATTATATATATATATATATGAAAATTATTACGTGCGGTGAAAGGCAGGTGCGGCCGCGACGTGGGCCGTTCGATCGCTGGTCTATCACATCCAACGGTCGACGTGAATCGCACCCTACCGTCCGATGCGATAGACCCGTGATCGACGGCCCGTGATCGCTGCCGCACCCGCCGTTCGCCGCACGCATATATATATATATATATATATATATATATATATATATAGTCGTGATTAGGTGCGGTATGCGGTCGGTGCGGTTTACGACGTGGGCCGTCCGATCGCGGGTCCATCGCATCCAACGGTCGACGTGAATCGCACCCGACCGTCCGATGCGATGGACCCGTGATCGACGGCCCGTGATCGCGCACCGCACCGACCGTAAACCGCACCTAATCGGCTCCCTATATATATATATATATATATATATATATATATATATATATATATATATATATATATATATATATATAGGGAGCCGATTAGGTGCGGTTTACGGTCGGTGCGGTGCGCGATCACGGGCCGTCGATCACGGGTCCATCGCATCGGACGGTCGGGTGCGATTCACGTCGACCGTTGGATGCGATGGACCCGCGATCGGACGGCCCACGTCGTAAACCGCACCGACCGCATACCGCACGTAATCGCGACCATATATATATATATATATATATATATATATATATATATATATATATATATATATATATATATATGACTCGTGATTACGTGCGGTCGGTGCGGATTCGACGTGCGTCGTCCGATCGCGGGTCCATCGCATCGGACGGTCGGGTGCGATTCACGTCGACCGTTGGATGCGATGGACCCGCGATCGGACGACGCACGTCGAATCCGCACGACCGCACCGACCGCACGCTATCACTCGACTATATATATATATATATATATATATATATATATATATATATATATATAGAGAGAGAGAGAGAGAGAGAGAGAGAGATGATTGGGTGCATCCATGAGGCATGTGCGGATCCAACGGTGGCCGTCCGATCGTTGTCCCTCGGATCTAACGGTGGATGTTAAATCCCACCCAAAACCAATCACCGGATGATCCCGGTTTTTTTATAAAAAAAATTCAAAAATCTGGGTCCATCGAATAAAAACCAAAAATTCTCTCTCTCCCCTTCCCTCTCTACCCGACCAAACCAAAACAAAAAATCAAAATCAAAATCAAAACCAAAACCAAAAATCAAAATAAAAAACCCTCCCTGCCCGACCAGCTCTCTCTCCCCCTTCCCTCTCTCTTCCCCTTCCCTCTCTGCCCTTCCCTGAATCCAAAACCCTTGAACCCCCCTTGCGGCTCCTCCCCGCGGCCACCACCGACGGCGACACCCCCTGCGGCTCTTCCCTGCGGCCACCACCGACGGCGCCGCCCCCCCCCCCCCACCCAAACCCCTAAAAGATTGTTATTTATTTATTTATTTATTTTTGGAGTTAGGGTTTGTTTAATATGATTCAGTCCACAAACTTGTTTCATGTAGCTTGTTTGTATTTCATCTAATACTGCTCCTGCTATTAATACTGTTTCGGTACTTGTTTCATGTCTTCATTGATCTTATTTTTCTTGTATCATAATTTTCATATTCTCTCATGGTTAAAATGAACATGGAAGTAGATTTTTTATTATTTTTTATGTGTGTCCATTGATGTTGTTCTTCTAATTTTGATGTTGTTTTGTTACCTTCAATCTTGCCCATGGTTCTTTGTTATATGCATTCTACTCCATGTTTAAGATATTAATGGTTCAGACCTTGAAAGGTTAAATTTGATAGATAAGTTTCAATGAAGTTAACAAAGTCAGGCTTATTAATCATTTGATTTCCATCATTCAAAATCTGCAAGGGATTTTTGCTTTGCATGTTTCCCTTTGTTTCTCAAGCAAAGATTTCTAAGATGATTCAATAGCTTATCAACTTCACTGATGAATGATGTGTCCAAATTTGAGCTATTATATGAACTTTTATAATTTGAACTTTTTTAAGAAATTCTCATATGAATCACCCAACTGAGTCCTTCACCTGATTTTCGATTTGAAACAGTTAGTACTCTTTAAAAGTGTGAACCATAAAAGACTGTAAGGTTTGATTAATACATGATTAAAACCTTGAAATGTTATCAAGTTTTTGCCTTTTTTTAGATTTGAATACCCATTATTATTATTATTCTTTTTTCAGACTCTCTTCACTCTTTGGTCATATTCCATGCAAAATGTCAAGTGCACATAATGAGGTTGATAAAATAGTTGAAAGTGTTGAAGCATTACATGAAGATGGTAGTGGAGATTGGATTCCAGATGTCGATGATAAATATAAACCGAAAATGGGGATCTCTTTTGATTCCATTGAGGAGGCAGAGAAATTTTATATGAGTTATGCCAAAATTGCAGGCTTTTCAGTTTGTAAAGCATTTACAAAATATCATAATGTTGATGGGTCAAAGGAACTCTATATGCGAGATTTTGTTTGTTCAAATGAAGGATATAAGAACTCATCCACTAGCAAAAACATTCCAAAATACACCCGAGGACACACAAGAGTGGGATGCAGGGCTAAAATATCATTTATGAAAGATGATCAACAATGGAAGGTGTGCGTTCTTGTAGAAGATCATACCCATGTATTGTGTACTCCTAGAAAGACTCACCTCTTACGATCACATAGAGAGGTAACAAATGTTCAGAAATCTCTCATTGACACCTTCAAAGGATCAAATGTCAGCACTGCACATATCATATCAGTTATGCGGTCAGAGTCAGGAGGATATAGAGAGATTAGGTGTACGGAGAGGGATGTTCGGAATTACTTAGCCAAAAGTCGAGATAAATTAAAAGACTATGATGCAGGATTGTTTCTAAACCACTTCAAAGAGAAAAAAGAAATGAGTTCATCTTATTATTTCGCATATGAAGTGGATGAGGAAAACAGGTTGGCACATTATTTTTGGGCTGATAGTGAAGCAAGAAAGGCATATGCTCATTTTGGGGATGTAGTTGTGTTTAACACAACTTACAGCACAAACAAATATGCTTTAATATGTGCACCTTTCACTGGAGTCAATCATTATTTTCAATTCATTAACTTTGGTTGTGGATTGTTAAATGATGAAAAGATTGACTCTTTCTTATGGCTTTTTGAAAGATGGCAGGAAGCAATGGGTTGTGGTCCACCAAAAGTTGTCAGCACGGATCAAGATGCTGCTATAGGGGTGGCAGTTGCACATGTTTTCCCCGATGTTTTTCATAGATTCTGCATATGGCACATAATGAAGAAGTTAACTGAAAAAGTCAGTCATGTTGCTTACAGAAGTGATTTTTTAGAACATTCAAATAATGTGTATATGTGCCAGAAACGGTGGATGAGTTTGATGTAAAGTGGGGGGATTTGATAAGTAAATTTGAGTTGGAGCATAATGAATAGCTGAGAACATTATATAATATCCGTAAAAAGTGGATTCCATTGTTCTTTAGAAACACATTCATGGTAGGGATGAGGAGCAGTCAACGAAATGAAGCTCAGAATTCTGTTTTTGACAAGTACTTCAACAAAACACACAGTCTACTCAAATTTATTCACTTGTTTGAAAGGGTCTTAGAGCGGCAGAGGTACAATGAGCTAGTGGCTGATCATGGAACACTTCATAAAACACCAGACATAGCCACCGGTTTTCCGATTGAGCTGCAAATGGCCAAAAGATACACCCATTAGCTTTTTTTATGTTTCAAAAGGAAGTTCTTTCTTCTATGCAGTGTGGTCCAATGTTGAAGCATTCAAAAGGTCAGGGGCAGGTCTATATTGTTAAAAGAGCATGGGATTCAACCAAAGTCCGTAAGGTTTTTTTTAATCCTTCAAGCCCCGAAGTTGCTTGTTCGTGTAAAAAATTTAAAAATGAAGGCATCCCAGGCTCACATATTCTTGTTGTGTTGAGAAACAACTTTATTGATTGTCTGCCTGAAAATCTCATTCTTCAAAGATGAACTATCACAGTCAAAGAGAAAATAGTATATGATGATGATGGAGTGGAGTTACAGTTACGTTCCATGCAGTTTCAAGTAAATGGGAAGGCATAAGGAATCGTCTGATTGCTCATGGCTTTATTGAATGCTTGCATGATGCTCTTGAAGAAGTGTGCAATAAGGCAGAAGAGATGTTAGATGATCTACAGAAGATGAAGGCCTCCTTTAGTGCATGTGGTAGTAATGATCCATTACAATCTAGATGCACATCAGTCCCTTCAAGCATCAATGTCTATCCAGAAAATGTATCAAAAACAAAAGAAAGTGGGAAAAGATTGAAGGGGGGGGGGGAAAGAAGTAGCCATGGAAGACATGGGAAAGAGGAGGACTTGTAGCATATGTTGTAAAAAGGAAAAACATAATGCGCGTACTTGTCCCAAACTAAAAGAAATGTAAGTTTTTGAAATCTTTTGTTTTGAAAAATTGTTTACATGATGTATCTTTTTACTAATATATGATTGTAATGCTTTATTTTAGGTCATCACAAATTAATGAAGATGATCCACAAGCAGTTTGATGTCGGTAGTATGTGGTATGAAGATGATCACTCTCATTTGTAAGTCAAAAGTACATTAATTTTTAAACATTGGTCTTATGTAGCATAACATGAAAATCAATTAGTATATGGAAAAACATCTGAGGTACTTGAGGGGATCCTATCCAGGTCATAATAATGAGGATCCATTAGCCTGAATATCTGATATTCACCCACTTCCACTAATAAATAGAATTATGGAATTCAAAATTCAAAAGAAGTGAAGGTAATTCAATTTGACAACCTAAGGATAATAAAACAATATCTCACAGCCAGCCCACATTTGGGAAATTCACATAATTCTACTTCAAATTTTCTAGTGTTTTCAGGAGGAGTGTTCTCATTCAACAATTCTAGAGTCATTAAGCAGCATTTGAGGAATTTATTAGATCCTTAACTCTGTTGACTCATCTTTCTATTAGGTTGGTCCCAACTAGAAATCCAGATAATTCCTTCCAAGAGATTAATTCCTACCAGGAGGTTTAATTGTAAACATGGGATTTAATTGCTTACCCTCATGGTAATGGTGAGTATTGTCATAAAATCAATGAATCCAATATATTTTCATAGTGATGACAATGAAAATATAGTGTTTCTCACCAACTATGAGCTCATGTTGATGACCTTTATTATAGTTTTTATAACCATTGTTTTCCGATGTAACATTCTCGTATAATTGCTGCAACCATCTTTTTATTTGGTGTTTCAAATTGATATTTTCAATAAAGATATGCTGTACATCCAAGATTAATGTAGAAGCTTTTGCCAACTGAAGAGGATTGATGAGTCTTTTATTTTATTTATTTTGTCTTGATAGGGAAAACAAGGTGCTGTTGATTTGGGTGAGAAGGTTGGATCTCATACTGATCTCATTCGGATAGATATATCGGCTAACGTGAGAGAGTGTCCCATGTTAATGTGGATATTTTGACGTTGACATCTAATACTTTGATAACGAATTTTGATATGTCATAATGTGATAACTATATAAATCAAGTAGTTGGATGTTATCAAGTGGCCTTACTTGTATGTGATCCTGGCCACTCACCCATCCCATGTGTTTTATTCCCTCCAATTGTCAAAGCAATACTTTATACTCAACATTCCAACCCTCTGGAAAGCAATACTATATGCACAAATGGTGACACTAATTATCATTTAGTGGCTGCCTAGTCAGCCACTAGTCAGGTGTAAAAGAAATACTTTATTCCTCAGCACACAATCTCAAATTCTAATACTCTTTCATGAAACCAATGTAACATAGCTATTACTATTAAACTTTGCAAGCAAAAACATGGGAGGCTTTGAACACAAATCTCTGTAAAATTGGACCCAATGAATGCTAAAGCAATCAAGAAAGTGACTAGTAAAATTATTCAAAGAAAGTGACCTCCATCAAATCCAAGTAATGCATCAAGAATTCTTCAAGTAAAGAGCTTGGCAACTTTGAATATGCAAGAACATAATATTTCCCATCTATGAGTTTCCACTTTCCGACGAACTCCTCCATTACTTTCTGAATGCAGTCTCACGGATAGTCCAAACTTGTTTTAATTTTATTTTAAAAATGATAAACATCGTCTAACTAAATATATATAATATGATTAAAAGTATATATTATTCGATTTTAAATTAAATCTTCAGTCAAGGCTTTATGTATGTAAAACAACATTGTAATAAAAACAATCATCTACATTGCACTTGTATTAAGTTACACATGTTTTATATCAACCATTACAACCAGTTCAAACATAACATTCAACAAGTTGAACCATTACAAGAAGTTCTACATTGATCCTACATAGCTTAGAACCTATGCTTCACTTAACTTAGAACCTACAAATACTGCGAACGACATGAAAAGCACCAAAAACACCTTCATGAAAATATTATGTCGGTCATGTAACTCTCCTGCACGTTGTTGTATCGCTTGAAATTCTGTTAACCTCTCCACTAGAGTTTTAATTGCTTGCTCTAACTCTTCGACACGTTCTTCTCGAGCTTCAACCTTAGTTAACCTCTCCTCCACGGCTTGAATTCTTGGCAACAAGAGTAATTCCTCAATTGGAGCACATCGTTCTCCTCTAGAGCTACTGGGAGTGTGATTTTGCCATTCAAAATACTTGCATCCGTTCATGTCGTTCTTGGACTAATTGGAGGATATTAAAAAGTTCAAATATTTCAAATAGACATAAATAAATAATGAAATGGAAATAAGGGCTGTTGAAAATAGAATAATCAAGACCAATATATACCTTTCTAATCGGACAAGCCCAAAACCATCTCCCTTGATTAGATTCAGTTCGTGATTGTTTTAAAATCACGTTCTTCCCACAATAACAGTTTTTTTGGGACGTAAATCCATTAGAGGATGCTGTATTGGAATGATCCATCTACACAGTTGAAGATTAATGCAACATATTTTTAAAATCATAAAATATATCACTCAATGTAGAAAAAAGTTTATCAAACACTGTAAAGTTTTAATCGTGTATTAATCAAACCTTACAGTCTTTTATGGTTCATACTTTTAAAGAGTACTAACTGTTTCAAATAAAAAATCAGGAAGAACACGAGGCAATAGTCAGAAATAGAGAGAACCCAAATTCTGGAATGACATGGAAAGAATACAAGTCAATGACTTACACAAATCAGGTGAAGGACTCACTTGGGTGATTCATATGAGAATTTCTTTCATGTCTTGCTATTGAACTTTTTGTCAATATGAGAATTTGATCTTTCATGTAAGCTTTCCTTAGTTTTTTTTTTTAATGTCCCTCTACAGTTGCATTTCACATCAATCAAAGTTTTAAAATTAGCAACTTAGATTTTCCAACAACATATCATTCTTCTCATAAGTACCTAATATCATAGTCACAGAGTAATCCAAACTTTTGTTTGTAGGATTGTGCGTTAATTTATTACCTTCAAAACCTGGACATCTATTTAGTTTGGATGGTTATCACATTCTCTATAATATTTAAAAACTACCACTAGTTGTCATCACCACCTTCACATTGCTTTTATTTTTCATACTAGCGATTAGAATAGATGTAGAAAACAAATTAATTGTTCGTCTACTTTTGTCATATTTATCTCATAACATAGATGAACCATAACGATTAAAATTTCAAACATTTCAAGATCAGCAAGCAAGAAGTCTAATGTGTTTTAATGCCACATTCCTTTGCCTGTTCAAACAGTGGAAAAACAAACATTCATGTCAATGCCAGTAAGATAGAAGAAAATGTAAAACCCTACATATAAACTAATTACAGCCATAATCCAACTGATTATACTCTATTTATCTTCCACATAAATGAGATTAAATGAGATCAAATGAGATTAACTGATTATACTTCTTTTTTAAATGAGATTAACATAGGTTTTCATAAAGGTTTGGAGAATTGAAAATTATACTACTTCACATATGTTCAATGAAGTGTACTGGTAATTTTGTTTGACAAAAAAAGATGTTGAGTTGTGCTGCTGTTCAAATTTATAGGTGGTCAAAGCAGCACGAGATATAGTGCTGGAGATTATTCAAAGCATATTCGCCTAGCTCCTATTTCCTGTGATTCAGAAATTCCATTCCCTCTACCCATTGTTTCAGCGGTCAGTTCTATTCAAATGATTAACAAGCCTGACTTTGTTAACTTTATTGAAACTTATGTATCAAATTTAACCTTTCAAGGTCTGAACTATTTATATCTTAAACATGGAGCAGAATGCATATAACAGAGAACCATGGGGAAGATTGAAAGTAACAAAACAACATCAAAATTAGAAGAACAACATCAATGGACACACATAAAAACTAAAAAAATCTACTTCCATGTTCATTTTAACCATGAGAGAATATGAAAATTATGATACAAGAAAAATAAGATCAATGAAGGCATGAAACAAGTACCAAAATAGTATTAGTAGCAGGAGCAGTATTAGATGAAATACAAACTAGCTACATGAGACAAGTTTGTGGGCTGAATCATATTAAACAAACCCTAACTCCAAAAATAAATAAATAAATAACAATCTTACAGGGGTTTAGATCGGGGGGGGCGCCATCGGTGGTGGCTGCAGGGACGAGCCGCAGGAGGTGTCGCCGTCAGTGGTGGCCGCGGGGAGGAGCCACAGGGGGGGTTCGAGGGTTTTGGATTCAGGGAAGGGCAGAGAGGGAAGGGGGGAGAGAGCTAGTCGGACAAGGAGGGTTTTTTATTTTGAATTTTGGTTTTGGTTTTTTATTGTGATTTTGATTTTTGGTTTGGTCGGGTAGAGAGGGAAGGGGAAGAGAGAGGGACGGGAGAGAGAGGGTTTTTTATTTTTTTTGGGTTTTGTTCGATGGATCCAAATTTTCAAATTTAAAAAAAAAAAAATTGGGATCATCTGGTGATTGGGTTTGGGTGATATTTAACATCCACCGTTGGATCCGCACATGCCTCATGGATGCACCCAATCCTCTCTCTCTCTCTCTCTCTCTATATATATATATATATATATATATATATATATAGTCGAGTGATATCGTGCGGCGTCCCGCACGGTGCACGATATCAATCGTTCGTCCGATCGCGGGTCCATCGTATCCAACGGTCGATGTGAATCGCACCCAACCGTCCGATGCGATGGACCCGTGATCGACGGTCCGTGGTCGTTCGCGCACCATATCATTCCATCTATATATATATATATATATATATATATATATATATATATATATATATATATATATATATATATTATTCCATCTCAGTGTATACTTCATTCCATATAACAGAATTTATTTCAATTAATGAATATATACTTTTTTTTTAAAAAAAAAAAAGATGGACTGTGAACGAGGATGCACGTAAGGCTAGGCACATTATTTTTCCATGAAAATAGTATTAGGGACCCGAACACGGGCTTGAAATTATGGACGTCATTCCCAACATAGGTTGCACCCGATTGACCCATTTGGCCCATCACAACCCGGACATTGACTCCTCTTTGCTTTTTGGGTGCCTCTATTTGCACCCCTCAAATTGGGGTACACACCCTTCATAAACGGGTAATACACAAAAGATCCGTTTATTATCGGATCTGTGCACACCCATATATTCGGATCCTTCGCGACACCCGTAGTGTCGATCAATTGCGTTTGGGTCGACAGCGGGGGTGTCGCGGGGTTCAAAAACCTGACCCCGTAGCATCTCCATCAACCATGACACTATCTGTGTCGATATTTGACGTTTACGCCGACAATTCTTGTGTCGCGGGCTTCAGAAACATGAACCTATAGCAGACTAATATGTGTGTCGACATTCTGTGTATCGACGAGTTAGTTATATGGAGACAGGATCAGTGTCGATACTAGCAGATTAATCTTATTCTTCATTTTTTGAACGATTCAAAATTAAAACAGTCGAACATATATCCAAAGAGCTGAATATTGAAATTTTACAAAGTCACTTTCAAGCATTAACCCAAACATACATTATTGAAACAACATATAAACCTAGCAACATCAAAATGTTAAACGATCTTATTCAAAAAATGAAGAAAGACATCCGGCGTGAATGTCGGTGAAGAAAGAGACGGCCGACATGAGTGGAACGGCGACATCAAGCAACAAATGAAGAGAGACGAGTGACGCGAATGTCGGTGAAGGATGATAGTGTCTTAAACAAAATTTTAAACATGAATCAAATCATAAACAACAATCACTCTTCTCATCACAAGCCCCCCAACAAAAACTTAATGTAGACTCAAATTAAAATAATAACCTAATACTTGTCTGGGCGTATCGACGCATCAACCAGTACCTTCAATCATTTTTTTTCTGGGCATATCGACATAATAATTGTCGACAAAGTGAAATTATCTCGATAGTTTCAGTGTCATTAGGGTTGTCTGAATATTCATTCAAGTTTCTGGGAAACGATCGACAACATAAGTGTCGACGAATGTGATATATCGCGACATTGAAAGTGTCATTACTAGCAGTAGGAGTCCATTCTTCAATTTTCTGGACAGCTTCAAACAAAATCAATCAGTCTCATATAAATCTAATCCTAAATCTGAATACTAAATATAAAATAAACTCTACACAACAATGAAAACCTAAAAAAAATGAACATTTAACACAAAACTCACAATATTATACAAGTTCAAACGAAAATAGAATATGTGACCCCATCAATGATACATGGGATCAATCCATGAAAAAGAGATAAGACGGAGAGGGAGAGCACATGACGATACGATGAAGATAGATTCTCTAAATATTCATTTAATTTTTTGGTCCGTCGACACTTGCAGTGTCAACAGATTTGATATATCTCGACACTTGCAATGTCATTACTAGCAGCTGGAACCATGAAATGTTAAACACACAACTCACAAATCAATCCATACATATCAATCCATACACAACTCACAAATTTGTTTATATGATATCAATCCATAAATCAATCCATACTTATCAATATCCAATGGAAAAACAAGAAAGATCAAAAGAGGTGCAGTGCAAAAGATATGATGACGAAGGGGGAGAGCACGAACTACTGGGCTGGATCGTCCATGCAGAGGCTAATGATGACGAGCAAGAGTGCGGATGGTGAGGGGTGTCCACGGCAAGAGAGGCGAGAGGGGTGGTAGAGGTTTAGGATTTTCAAGAGGGGTTGCATTTGAAATGGTTGGTGTGCAATGAAAATCAAATGCTCACTTTTATATGGGGGTGTTTAAAAAATGTTAGTGATTTTTTATGGGTGTGTAAAAATAGGGGTGTGCACCCCAATTTGAGGGGTGCAAATAGAGGCACCCTTGCTTTTTTGGTGAGTAGACTCCCATCTGTTCTTTTGATAGAGAGAACAATAAAAAAAACACTGATACATTCAATCCATTTTATAGCTCATTTTATAACTTTGTACCTTATGATAGCATAACATGTATTGCGTTATTATAGTATATGAGGTTGTATCATAGTGTATGAACTTTTTTTTTCAAAGTGAAAAAATACATTAATGTATTTCAACATATATACATCATTTCATATTACTGGATGCACTTCAATGAGATAATGTATGATTTTTTTATAAAAAAAAAAATGGTGTAGAATGCAAATGAGACTGCAATGGGGGCTGGATGTATGATTTTCCTACACTAAAATAATCATGTAACCACAAAAGAAATGTGATTTATGTGGTTAGGTAAAAATTGTCAACGTCCACGAGTAGAAAGAGTGAATTTTTTACTTTTTTTAAGTTATACTCTAATGAATTGTATGAATCCATTTATACAAAAATGTAAAAAAATTTCGATAAGATACATGTGTAAACAAAAATTTGGGTTTAAAAAAAGTGTTATTACACCTTTTTTTTTGTAGCTCCAATCCAATCTTATATGCGTCGATAGAAAATTATTTAAATATATACTCCCATTAACGAGGTACATGCTTCGATAGAAATTTTTTATATTTTCTATAAATGTATCATATAATTTATTGAAGTATATGCTTCATTATTATAAAAATATGTATCTCATTGAGGTATGAATATTTTAAAAAAAATTCAAAACACTTGTAGACTAAAATTAGGACTGAAAAGGAGCTGTCCGTAACATTCTCTAAGGCTCCGTTTGGTAACGCATTTGGGCGAATTCCGCTTTTTGAAAAGCTGAAAATCCCCAAATGCGCAACCAAACGGGTCGGATTCCGGCGGAATCAAAAGCTGGATTCCTTTATAATTTCTCTCTCGAAATCCGTGTTTTTAAAATCTCAAAAAGAACGCTTTTTTGTCGGAATCGATTTTTTGAATTGAAAAGCAATTTTTTCTACCAAACATTAAATTCCTTCCAAATATTGATTCCTGAATTAAAAAAAAAAGCATCCTAAAAAAGTTAAAGGTCTAAAATCATCTTAAAAAACAGCTTTATTCTAAAATCTACTTTTCAATTTATGTTTCCAAACGGAGCCTAAAAAGAAAATGTATAACGATTGGTCGATACCGAAGCCCATCCGGCCCAACGCTCATACATACACCAACGCAGTCGAGCCCACCGAATCGCCAATAAAACAACGGATGCTTCTTGGGAACAAGGGCCAGGGAGACCAGTCAACACCTTAAATTACAAGAAAACAAACATAAATTAATGCTAATAAAACAATATATAATAGGGTTTTTTATTTTTAACTCCCTGCAAACATCGTATTTAGCATCGCCCCCTCCATTCTTCGTATTTGGGTTTTACTCCCCCATTCAAAGGATAATTCCTTTTTACTCCCTTCAGGGACTAAAAAGAAAATTAAATAATTTAAAAGGTCCCTCATAGGGAGTAAAAAAACTTTGAATGTGGGGATAAAACCCAAATACGAAGAATAGGGGGCGATGCTAAATACGATGGTTTGCGGGGAGTTAAAACAATCCCTATATAATAACAATAACGAAAGCTTTCTTTGTTATTTTAAAATAACAAGTATACGGAGAACACTCTCCAATAACCGTCTAATATATAATATATATGTTAAATGGTAAATTATTCACAAGCCTCATTACATAAGCCCCATATAAGTCTTATAAAATAACATTGATAACATTATTTATAATATATTTAAATTCAATTTGATTAATATTTATCGTATTAATGAGACAGTTATGCAAATGTAGAATTCCTTTTATACTCTTCTAAGTCATCTACTACTTAAAAAAATCATTCCGGTTTACGTGTTTATCGCTGGTGACCAACGTCACCACCTCTAGATTCCTCTCGTCGCCTTCTATCATATGAGAGGTGGTTTGACTGTCTTTCAAGCCTTCCTCCAACCTCCACCTCCTCCAGCCTCCATCTCTACCGGTTTTTTGAAATTCAGATGCATTTCAAATGTATCTGACAAACCAATTGTTTTAGTTTATTTGATATTTTTTTCTTATGTTTTTGTGATCTAGTATTTTGATGTTGAATTTTGAATCTTGAATGTTATTGTTAATATTTAATGTCAGTTACATATTCAAAATTTTATTGACTTATATGCATTAATTTTCTAAAGATAATTACATTTCAAACTAATATGTATATTTATCCATTTTTTATAAATAGTTACATTTATGAATGTAACTACTTTGTTATATGAATATATTGTAAAAGTTAGTTATATTCACAAATGTAACTAGTTTTTTTGTGCAATTGATCGATTTGGCTATCGTTTTCAATGTCTGTCGATTCATGTATGACCTTTCTTATTGTTTTTTATTACATTTATTACATTTTTTTCTTGAATTTGGTGTTTTATATTAAATATGGTAGTCTTTGATATGGCTTTTGGTTATAATTTTTCTTTGAATCTGGTGTTTAATGTTAAATATATTTTTTGAAAGATTTGATAGAGTTTTGATTTTATATTAGCATATGGTTGTGTTACATTTTCAAACTAATATAAATATTTATGCATTATATTTTATAAGTCAGATATATATTTGAAATATAACAAATGTTTACATGCCTTAAATAATAAAATTCAATTAATTGAACTATTTGTGCAATATATTTTGAAACTAAGTTATATGCACGAAATATAACTGACTTTTTTATATGATTTTAATGTTTTATTAAAAGCTAGTTACATTCATAAAAAATGGATATGAAGGTTGAAAAATGTGGAATACGGGGATCAAAAAGGTAGTTGAACCACCTCTTATATGATAGAGAGCTACGAAAGGAATCCAAAAGTCGTGAGGCCGTTCAATAATGATGAGTAGGTTGGCCATAATAGTTTTTTTAAGTGGTGGATATGTATTAGAAAAAACAGTTAGAAATAGGGGTAGTTCTATACTTTGATTTTTTACCTTTTTATAAAAGACAACTAGACAGCTAATAGAAATTTAACAACTCATGGGGCCTATGAATAAGATTTATATAATGAGGCATGTGTAGCAGAGCTCATGTTATATATAATAAAATTCCATATAACCCCTTTAAACTGCCTGAATTCATATTGCCCCTTGATTTTTCAATTTTTCTTAAAGTTCATATAACCTACTGAAAATATCTATATAAATCCAAATCCCCTGTATTAAATTTTCGTTAACAGATGAAGAATATTTTATTTAGTTTACCCTTATTTAAAATACAGTATACCAAAACCTTCCATCTGAAGAAGTAAAATCATCATTTATATAAAACTCCACATTCTTAACACGTTATAAGAGCTTTTGGTATATTATATTTTCAGTCAGTATTAACCAAACAAACATTTACCCATCTATTAATGAAAATTTAATTGAATGGGTTATTTGAATTTACATAACTATTTTTAAAAAGTTATAACTTGAAAAAAAATCATGAGGTTATATAAATTTCGGACAGTCTCATAACATGTATTTTTTTCCATATATAATAATCCATGTGAACGTTGAGACTAACAATAAAGATTCCTCTCATAATAATAACACACAAAAACAGCTTCTTCACCTTTTTGCATCGCAATGTCCGCCTGACTCATCATCCATCACGTGCATATATTTTGGACTCTTCTGAGCTCTGCATCATCAACACCACATTTACATGCAAAGCTCCTCTTTTTCTATGTTCAACGTTTGATGAAGGTCCAACGGTCCGGATGTTTTTTTTGGTATATAAATACATTATCTTATTATTTGTCTGCTTTGGGGGACATCAGGGTTTCCTAGGCTCCAAGCTGTTTTTTTATGTACGGCAGACTATTGGGTCTATGAGTGATATTATTTCCATGCAGACTATTGAGTCTATGAGTTATATTGATTCATTTCATCAATGTTTTGCTGACAGTCTTGGATTTACTTTGGTGGGTAAAATCATTTCCTCAGTATCCAATGCAGTCTATTGAGTAGAAAAAGGCAGTTGGCGGATCTGATTTTTTTTTTTAAATTTTATGTAGGGTCATTGGATTATGCAATTGAATAGTTTTTGTAAGATTTTATGTTTGCATAAAACTGGTTCTATGATTATGCAACCAAACAATTTTATAATCACAATTTTCTGCAAATAAATTTGAGATAAATAATATCCAAAAATTGTGATGGAAGAAAGTTGGAGAAGACAACTTCATGCAGAATTAGTTTTATACTTAGCATTTGCAGAAAATCAATTTTGTAATCCTACCACCAAATACATCCTTAAGTTCCAATAGATTTTGAAGAAGCAAAAGTTTTACTCAAAATTTTTAGGAATGAACATAAGGATGAATGCAAGGTTAGTGTAATGGCCCAATTAAAATATTTTAATTTTAATAGTAATGTTTATTTTACAATTAATTGATAGCATTAGCAACTTGTGCTATTTTTGTATCTACAATGTTGGTTTTAAAATTAATAATGATAATAAATTAATCTTTAAAATTAAAATTTTCAAATTATACATTTTTAAAATGTGAGATATTTCTAATAACATTTATTTTAAGAAAATACGTACATGATAATTTTTAATCTGAATGTTTTTTTATTCATTTTCAAAATAGTGACAACATTTGTTTTTTAATATTTATATTTAAACTTTTCATATTATTTGTTTCTCTCTCACTTTTTAATTAGATATAATAAATTTAATGATTTTGAAACACCAAAAATTGTTGAAGACATGCAACTATCTTAAAACATGCATAACTAATAATTTTTCTTGAAATATTTTTTGTTAATTATGTAATATATTTGGGTGAATATAATATTTGTTGAAAATTATTATATAAATGATACAATGATTATTTATGGAGTTTCTTTTCTACATTTGATCAGTAATTGTTTACAAGCTCCCCTTGAAAAATATCATTGGTCCGCCACTAAATGAAGGATTCCAAATATAATTTTTTTGTGTTCCAGCACAAAAGAAATGAGAATGAACATCAAACTGACCCTTAATGTGAATTTGATATTCATTTACATTCAACTTCTAGTGGAATACTCAACTAAATATTTTTGAAATACTTCATTTATGTGGTATCTTAGATAATAAAAAATTAATTAATTAATTATTCCTTTTTACGGAATCTAACATAATCAGATTCTTGGAAAAGCAAATAATTCTTTTTTTGGATGATGATTATGACCATTAAAAAATATTATAGTGGTAACATTTCTTAGGGTGCCTTTGGTTGCGCGATTGCGCTGCGATTGCGATTACAGAAAGCTGCGTTTGCAATCGCACAATCAAACAATTTTGTAATCACAGTTTTAAACCCAGCGATTGCTGATAAATAGTGCCAAAAAGCTGCGATTTCAAAATGCTGAGAAAGTGAGTTTCCTGCAGAATCAAGTTTGCAATCGTAGATTCCTGCAGAATCAGTTTTGCAATTACGCAATCAAACACACCTGAGACTCTGATCATTTACTGTCGTGTAATCCAAACGTTTCCCTACTAGAGTTGGTGACTGACAGGTGTCCCCTAGACTCCAGAACACGTCACCTCACCTTACCTTTCCATCGACTGGTCAGGTAGAAATGAATCTCATCTTATTCTCTCAAATACGCAGGATCCCACTGTATCCTCTATGATAACCACAATATCATGCCATATCCTCTATGATAAACGTAGTATCCCTCCATATATATCCTCTCCTATCCCTTAATATCCTCCCACCATTGTTGCATATGAAAGATCAAGACAAGATTCAGATGGGCGGTTATATGCCGCAATATATAAAAAGGAAGGCAATCCCCTTAACAAGGTAGGCAAAATTCATTTTTACTACAATCCTAAATCGATCTAACTTGGTTGTCAAAGGACCTTTGCAAGTCACCTCCCATGTAGCGACCACAATTTTACAAGGAGCAACAGGAAAGTACATATTCATATACCCGAATCAGAATAATCGAGTTTCTTCCCTCCAAATATATATACATTTTGTTTTTATGGTAGGATAGAAAATTAATAAGAATTGAAAATAGAATTATAAAAACGTTATAAAAATTTGACAAAGATAATGAATTTCTAGTTATAGAGTAGAGAATATAAAAATTTAACAAAGTTTTGAGAGAGATGCATTTCAATTTTTTTTTTTTTTGAAATAAGGTAAACATTTGCTACCCGGTTTTCATTAGATGAATATCGAATTACAAACTCCGAACATATATGGGGGGATGAGAAAGGAGATAAATAGAAACGCATAAGAACACAGAATAATAATAAAAAATCATAAACCTCAAACACTACTTCGGTTGATCCGGGTTAGAAGAGACATCTAATCCTGAGACTCGGCCTAGCACCTCCCCTCCGTCTACCGCGCGCCTATGACGCTTCCATTCGTGGCCAAAACCAACCCCTCCCTCCCTATGAACTGGGTCCCTATTTCACATCCTTGTCAATTGCAATGGTAGAACTCTATTGCATCCAATTGAGTGAAATTTGAAGTTTTCACTTACTTGTGATTAAACCTAATACTTCGACTGCATTGAGAAACAAAATTGAAAATGATCCTATTTTTGTAAGGATCATATATTTCATCATACATTAAGTTATAAAAAATGATTTATCAAGATTATGAAGAAAAATATGTTTTTTTTTTTAAGTTATTCTCCAAACTAGTTTTGGAAGAAACCTTTTCAACACCCGTTCTAAAAAGCTCTCTTCAAGCATCTCCAATTGAAATTCTTCAATCATCTCCAATTGAAATTCTCACGGTAGTGGATCTCCAACGAACTTTATTAAAATTTCTATATTTGGGATTTATTATGTAATTCAGATGGAAATTTTATCCAGAAGAACATAATAGCAAATATAAAGTTTTTAAAGGGCGCACAAGCAAATAAACAAACCTTTCCATTTTTGAACAAGCCGTCGCCGTCCGATCGAAAGTGGAAGGCATTGAACCCGAAGCGAACAAAACAAAACCCACGTTCGAGGTTAAGTCCCATCGATTGGACGGTTAAGATTGTCCGTCCTGTTTCGTAATTACCACTAAAAACATGGCCATTCATCCACAAAACCCCCTACCAAAAAAATAATTAAAAATAAAAAATTCAATCACTTTTGTCTTCCCCATCTGTGCAGTCTCCCTGTCCCATGCAATGTGAGAGTCCCCAAAAACACACACACAAAAAAGCACCCACTTTTTTCCATTAATAGACTGATGAAATGGAAGGAGAGAGAGTCCTCCGCCACCACCACCATCACCACCACCACCGGAGCGAGCTCTTCAACTGCTTCACATCCAGACCATCCTCCATGAAGACCCAATCCTCCAAGTCCACCATCCCCAGCCCGGGCCGGCCCGACAAACCCACCACCCTCTCCACCTCCCTCAGCCGTCGATTGAAGAACAACGGAAGCATCAAAGGTGGCCAGTCCCCGATGTTCCCGGCCACCGTTTCAACTACCCAGAGGAAGAAAGGCGGCGCCTTTGAACCCCCCGAGCCATCCTCGCCCAAGGTGACCTGCATTGGTCAGGTCCGGGTCAAGACTATGAAGAAGAATCACCACAACAATAGCAACCATTTGAGGTCTAGATCCAGAAGGAGAGGTGGGGAGGTGAGCTTTCGGAAGGGGGACATGGGGGAGACTTCGAAGGAGTGCCTGCCGAGCCGGAATCAGAGGTGGGTGCATCTCCCTTTGAGCATTTGTGAGGCTTTGAGGGCTTTTGGGGCGGAGCTTAGTTGTTTGTTCCCTTCTTGTGGGGTGAAAGGTGGGGTCTTTGTGGGAGGGAGAGAGGGGAGAGGAGGAAAAGAAGGGGGTTTTGGGTTGGTGGGGGGTCGTGTGGGGCGGCTCTGATGAGGTGGGTGATGGCGGTTGAGGAGGAGGAGAAGAGGGTGAAGGAGGTGGGGATGGTGGTACAGGAGGTGGTGGTGAGGGGGAGGAGGGAGGAAGAGGTGGTGGATGTGATGAAGGAGGATGAGGGTGTGATGGAGGTGGTGGGGAATGGGGAGGGGGAGGAGGAGAAGAGGGTGAGCATATGTATACCTCCGAGGAATGCTTTGTTGCTGATGAGGTGTAGGTCGGATCCGTGGAAGATGTCCGCTTTGGCTAGTCGGTTTTGGGGGTCGCCGGAGGAAGTTGAAGTGGGTGGTGGTGGTGGTGGTGGTGATGATGATGATGAAGACGAAGAAGAAGAAGAAGATGATGATGACGATGATGATGATGATGATGATAGAGAAGATGAAGATGAACAAGAGGTGGTAGATGAAGAAATGGAGGAAGAAGTGGGGGATGAGAAAGAAGAGGAAGAGACAGAGAGGTTTGAAG
Source organism: Acorus calamus (assembly GCA_030737845.1). Taxonomy (NCBI): domain Eukaryota; kingdom Viridiplantae; phylum Streptophyta; class Magnoliopsida; order Acorales; family Acoraceae; genus Acorus; species Acorus calamus. Next base: position 21,966,866 of record CM060869.1, on the reverse strand, counting down.
AGGAGAGATTAGATGTTTGGGTCGAAGTCACTGGGGAAGTAGAGAATCCTGATTTGGTGTCCTTGGAAGAGGAAATGGAGAAGGAAAAGAGGGATCTTGATGGAGGAGAAGAGGAACAAGAGGAAAATGAGTGTCTACATCAAGCTCTTGATGAGGTGGAAAACTCAGAAGCGGAAGCAGAGATGGAGGAATCTATAGATGGACCTCCATTGCAGGAGGGGGGGAACCCAGAAACTGAAGCAAAAAAGGAAGTTGAAGTGGTGGTGGAAGAAGAAGAAGAAGAAGAAGAAGAAACAGAGGAGACCCAAATTGGATTTCCCGCGGGGGCTGAAGAAGAGAAGCACAAAAACCCAGAAGAAGAAGAACTCAAAACAGGAGATGAGTGTTCACACGAAACCCATGAAAGCCCACAAAGAGAAGAACCAAAAGAAGCAGAAGCAGCAGCTCAGGTTGACCAAAGCACAGAAAAATCTCCTACATTTCATGAAAACCCAGAAGCAGAAGAGGCAGAGGAAGCCAATGCAGAGGAAACCCAGTCGAAGGAGAACGAGGAAGAGAAGAATCCAAGCAGATCGAGCGTCTCCACTGCTTCCGCACAACCTCCACTTCAAGATGATCCAACAGAGACAAACGAAGAAGAGCAGACCCAAAACCATTCAACAGAGGACACCCACGACGACGACGGAGAAGAAGAAGAAGAAGAAGAAGAAGACGAGGGGGCAATGTTGCCGGAGTGCCTCCTATTGATGATGTGTGAGCCGAAGCTCTCTATGGAAGTCTCAAAAGAGACCTGGGTCAAAAGCACCGACTTTATCCGCCCCCGCCGCCGCGTCCCGCCGGTCAAACCCCCGGTCAACTCCGACCTACCACCCCCCGCCGCTGCACCGCCGCCTCCTCCACCTCCTCCTCCGCCGCCGCCGCCGCAGCAGCTGCCGCAGTCATCGTCGAAGGCGACGGCGGTGGAGCAGAAGCTGGTGAGCGCGTCGGCTTACGAGCCGTTCGTGCTGACGAGGTGCAAGTCGGAGCCGATGAGGTCGTCGGCTAAGCTCGCGCCGCAGGCGTGCTTTTGGAAGGCGAGACACCGCCCGCTCGGAGCCGCCGGACTCGGCTTCTGAGCCGAGTTGACTAGGTCGTTTTTTTTTTTTTGTCTTCTTGTGGTGGACCTTCTTTTTATTTGTTTTTCTTTTTTTGTTTTAATTTTTTTCAAATATAGTTGAACTGCATTGAATGAGAGATGGTCCAGCTTTTGTACTGTCACTGTCAAGACTGTAGTGAGTCACTGTACTGTACATCCTCACCTTCCTTCCATTCCTTTTTGTTAATTAAATTTGCATCAAAAGATTGGTTTGTTTGTCATCATCATTTCTTAATATCAGTGTTTAAGTATTGTTTCAGGCTTTCATCTTATGGGAGAAAGTGTTTTCTAAAATAATTTTCATTAATTGTTTAAAAACTCAAAATTTAGTGATCAGAATTAGTCATCTGAATCTACCAGCCATCTAGTTATAAAATTATTCTAGAAATTGAATGATATGTAAAAATAGGAAAATTTATTACAACACAAGGATAATATTTTGGATGGCTAGTAAATAGATAGTTCTGATCCTCCTTTTTTTTTCCAGTTATATAGACAGTTTTGATCTTATTGGGTGCTATAATGCAATTGGCTTTGTTTATGTAGATTTTAGATTATCAGGGGAACCCCATATGGTATACAAATACCAGTGGCATCTGCACATCACGTGCAACCCATATGTCTTTTCTTCGGTACTTTGTGTTTCTTTCTGTACAAAATGGGACCAACCACTATGGAGGGATTTCTTAATTTTTAATAGCAGCCTTTATACAGCTTTCTGCAAGTAGTAGTGGCTTTGTTCCTGCTTTTTTGTGCAATGCCCACTTCGTATTAAAGATGCTTTTTTTTTGTCCCCGTTTAGATAGTAGAATTGAGTTATTCTGTATAAATAACTATGTCAGTATAGATAACAAATTTACTTGAATAAGAGATTTTCTGTTTGGTTGTATTTTTTTTTATTCTCATTGTAAAACGTAAGAATAAAGGTTGAGTTATTTGGTTGATAAAGAATAAAATATAAATAAAGTGTAAAAAAATTGATTTGACATGTGGACTCTTTAATGTATAAGAGATGTTGATATGTGATTTGATGTGATAAGATGTAAAAAGTTGATTTGACATGTGGGCCCATGAGAATAGATAAAATGAGTATAGCTTATCATATGAGTTACTTAGAATTGTTATACTATCTTATATTCGTTTAAACTGGCTTAGTAATACCAAGTTATACTCTGCAACAAACAACCATTTTCCTTATCCATTCTTATACCACCCTTATACTACCCTTATACCCGCCTATTCCGTTTCCCAAACGGGACATTTGGGTTTTTGGGAGAAATCCATACGGTCCCATGTAAACAAATCGAAATCCATATAAACCCGATTTTTTTTTCTGGAAATCCATGTAATCACTTGAAAACACATACATAAATCTAAATAGCTCCCTAAGTTAAATTCTTGTTGACATATGAGAAATATTTTGTTTAGCTAACCTGACGAAAAACACAATATACCAAAAAAAAACCCTATGATGTATTAAAAGTGCAGAAAATCATCTATACATGATAATTTTACCTCTCCAAATATGATTTTACAATATTTTCAAATTGATGAAATTGTCATTTATAGAGAGTTTCTCATTTTTAACACATTGTAAGAAATTTTTGATATACTATGTTTTCAGTCAGGGTTAATCAGATGAAATATTTACAAAATATATTTCATATGTCAACGAAAATTAATTCAGGAGACAATTTTGATGTGTATATATATATGTGTGTGTGTGTGCGCGCGCGCGCGCGGGGCGTTTAGGGGATTATATAAATTTGAAGAAAAACATGGGGATTATATGGATTTATTGAGGTTATTTAAATTTTTCCCTTCTTTTTTCTCTTGTTCACGTGTTCTCTTAGAAAAATAACCTTATTTATACGTAGTAAAAATATTTTAGGGTTTTTTATTTTTAAATTCCCATAAACCAGAGGATTTAGTGGTCGATCTCTCATTCTTCGTATTTTGATTTAATTTTTCTGATTTAAAAGATATGTTCATTTTAGTTCCTTCCAGGTACTAAAAAGAAAATCAAATAATTCAGGGATATTTCCCTCCCAGAGATTAAAAATGAACATATCTTTTAAATCTGAAAATTAAACCAGAATACGAAGAAATAAGGGATCAATCAATAAATCATATAGTTTATGAAGGCTTAAAAATAAAAAACCCAAAATTTTAAGTACATGTTTGACCAATGTAGTAATTTATTTTAACAAAAATAAAGTATGTTTAAGTTTGAATTTAAAGCAATGTTTTAATGTTTTTTTGTAATACATATATAATGACTAATGAGTATGTTGTGCAATTTTGATATGATGCTGCAATTGTAAAAGTAAATGCGAAAAGACTGGTAGCAATTTCATATCCAAATTTGCTTTTCTTCAACGTATATATATACGAATATCAATATGAATATTAGCTGCATATAAAAATTGATTTTTATATTTGGTTTGATCGAATATGAATACCAACCGAACATTAGCCAGATTAATATAAATACAGATATTTTTGGATATCAAAATATAAGATAAGTATATAAAGAGTAATATTATTTTCAATTTTTAAATTGTCAATCATAATAGTAACGAGTATTTTATATTGACTAAAAATATAAAATAAAAATCACTTGCAAGTTTTTCACAGTCGTATGCAGGTCGTACTCAGAAAATTCCAGTTTTTTTTTTTATCATTTTTGAAATATATTTTAAAAACAGCATATAAATAAGTCTATATATCAGATAAAACTTTAATAGGAGCTATCTTCTTTAATAATATATTGAATCAAATTTCTAAGCTCTAATCATAATTTATATATAATATACATTAATGAACATATAAATAGTTAATCAGTAATGCACTTTTGAATATATAATAGTCTAAATGTGATCACATGATTAGAGTTATGTCATATAAGAAATAAAAATTCAAGCACTGTTACATATTTGATACCAAAATGATACAAAAATAATTTAAAAGACTTGAAAATTTCCATTAATAACACGCATCAGTAATCTAATTTTAATAAACTCTTTTTATTATTAATAAGATATATGGATTCAGATCCGGATCTGATAATATATATTTGAATATATTTATATCAATATCCAGATATGGTTAATGATATCTATATCTTGTTAACATCTGGATATTGTGTCAGATATCCGTAAATATATTTTTCTGTGAAAAATATGCATTAGTTAATGAAGTATGTAATTTATTTTGGGTCAACTGCCTAAATACTCCTGCAGTTTAGCTTTAATTTTTTCTGTGCCCCACCTTTTTGAAAAAGAAAATTTTACCCTAGGTTATACACACACTTTTTTTTTCTACCCTCTGACCTACCACATCACTTATATGTTCCACTAATACCCTCTGACCTGTTATTCAAGTTACTACAAATATTTAGATGTTACTTTTGTGAAAGTTGCAAAAAATAAAATATTGTTTTATGTATTTATTTATGTAAGTTACGATATTGTACATAACCACATGGACACTTACAATGAAGAAATCAGTTTTATGAACTTAGAAAAAAAAACATATTCCGGTTATAGGATATTCTGATGAACTTACAAAAAAAAAATATGCTGGTTACAAAATATTTAAATGAACTTACAAAAAATTATATGTTGTTTACAGGATATATTGATGAACTTACAAAAACCAATTACCTAACAGACATAATTCAAAATAATATCCTACAAACAACAAGCAGTATTGTATTGCACCTTAAATGCTCATGCTACACGTGAGAGTAAAATGATATCTAACTAGGCATTGGATTCTCACACGTTTGTCGATTGTGATCAAATTGTCAACAGTAAGAGCACCTATAAGGCAAGATGTCAATCTTATCACGGGATAGAATTCTTCTCTTCTTCTTTCTTCCTGCTCGCTTCCTCATTATGGGATGCTTAATCAGAACATCATTCAAAGCTGGTCTTTAGCATTCCAAGATTTGGAATCGAAAAGATATTGACTACATGGGTTTTTCTATACAATTTAATGGTGTAGAATGAGTCACACCATGTGTGCAGTGATTCATTGATATTAGGCTTGTCAATCGGACGGATACGGATCGGATAGGTCCATATCCATATCTGTATCCGAATTGAATATCTGAAAAAAATATCAGTATCCAATATCCGACTATTCCAAAATGCATATCCGTATCCGATTCGAAAGTTTGGATACGGATTCGGATAGTATCCGAAATATCTGAACCAGAATTTTTTTTAATGAATTTATAAAATCTTAAGTTTTAACATGGTTAAATAGGTATCTACCAAAGACATAAAAACACAAATCCAATATAGTTAAACGAGTATCCAACATGGTTAAATATGTTTGTGTTTTGCCCTAAATCATAAGCCATTTAATTTTCATTTAAGGGTTGAAATTAATTCTAACATATATAAATAAAATAGCAGTTCGGATACGGATATTGTTCGGATCGGATATTGCCTATATCTGATCCGGTCTGAAAATTTTTGAATATCGGATATTTTCTGCATTTTCGGATACGGATTCGAATCGGATACGGATATTTTTTCGGATAATTGACAGGCTTAATTGATACTAACAAGTACCGCACAAGCATGCATGCACGGAATTCTCATTACTTGTCATTTCCCACATAGACAGATCCGATCTGTTAAATTTACCGAGTACGAGTAATCACTACCCATAACCTCAAACTTAAAACCATCAGATGCTCTGACAGTCAACCCTATTCGTTCTTCATTGATCGCTTCAAGCCTTTTATGTACTCTAAGACACAAAAAAGTCCGTCACATTGCACATTTAATCCTCTTCTTTGCTGTTATATCAATCATTTGTAAAATGATCAACTGACGAGCTTGTATAATTCAATTGTTGAAAGATTTAGCTAGGTTGGAATACATAATCTGAATCAAAGTACAAAAAAAGTTATACAAGTTACAGATTTTGTAAACATACTTACTTAAACTATTACGTTAGGTGCAAAAATATTTAAGCTATTGGATATCTTATCTCTTATCGGTCGCCCTAAAATAGTGCATCCCCCCACATGCTAATCATTAGGCTATGAGCTTCATTAGCCTCTGTATTTTGAATGTTCACTAATGACATATCATGAATTTATTTGACAACGTTTAAAAAATTAACATCGCGATTTGACCCATTCCATTGAAAGGGGTGAACTTTAGTAGGCCTGTCAACGGGTCGCGGGTCGATTCGGACCCGACCCGATAGAAGGCATAAATACCCGACCCGAAGAACCCGACAATGAAAACGGGTCGGGTATGGGTCAACACCGACCCGATCCTATGGACCCGATGGACCCAACCCAAATACTTTGTGATTTTTTTATTTATGATCCAACCCAACATTTATGATCCAACCAAACATTTATAACTAAATATTGAATACTCATTTGAAATTTTAGGCATTTGAAATATTTTTAGAATCTTTTGACTTCACGTAAAAGTATAATAATCTAAACCGTATTCCAAATGTCATCTTATTAGACATTAAAAAATCAAAATAGTGAAAAACTATTTATAATATATTACACTCTATTAAAAAAATAAAAATGAAGCAGTTGTAGGCCTTTAAGAAGTTTATCAATCTCTCTTCGTCTGACCTACTTTTGTTAATGGGTCGACTCGACCCGACCCGAATGACCCGACAAATCAAACAGGTCGGGTCCGGGTCCAGCCCGACCCGTTGACAGGCCTAAACTTTAGGTCCAAGAGTATTTACAGAATATATATCATGAGTTACAGAATCAATATTTTCATTAATAGAATTATCAAAGTCCATTACAGAATCAAATGCACAATATCAATGTCCATTACAGAATCAATGTTTACAGCTATGTTACAAATGTATTCTTCTGATACTTACATAATAAATAGACATACATGCACCACATGCCCATTTTCAATTACAGTTTTTATGCACTAACGAACAGGTCTGATCATGCAAAGTTCACATAAATCATTAATCCTGAAGTTGATTATGCATACCCATTGAAATTTTGAACAAAGAGGTGTATTAGTTGGGCATCAAAGCGAATATGTAGTTGAACCATCTTCTTCATATCACGATCATCTACCAATGTCACAAATTCTTTATCGCAACCTGGAATGGAGTACTTCATCATTATTTTAAATGGATCCAAGTTTCATCTTGAACACAACTCCCCAACAAAACTTTAAAACCCAGTATCTTCTTCAACATCTGCAATGTATGAATCATCTCTGTATTTACAGTGGGTAGGTAATGAAGACATCAGTTGGGTTTCGACGAGGGTTTCAGCAATGGGTTTCGAGTTTCGACGAAGGTAACAACGGCTGGAGTCTTCGCCGGGTGGAGGAGAAGTCGGTGGAGGAGGAGAGAAGGGTCGATGCGGTCGTGATCGGGTGGTCGGGTTGATGAGATCGGTGAGGGTTCAGAAAAAGGGGACAAAATGGATTTTGTGGGACTGGTAGGGATTGTGGAAGAGAAGGGTATTAGTGGAACATATAAGTGATGTGGCATGTCTAAGGATAGAAAAAAATAAATGTGTACAACCAAGGGTAAAAAAAAAAATTTAAAATGTGGGCACAGAAAACTTGAGGCTGACCTGCAGAGGTATTTGGACAATTGACCCTTTATTTTTTATCAAAATATGAAGTGCACTTGGAAGTGTATACCCTAAGAACAATCCACAACACGTTATATGGACCAGAGGGACATTTTCATTAGATACATTTTTTCCCCTATCCATAAACCTCTCTAAAAATCGTTAAAAAAATGTTGTATATATATATGCACTTTGATATATTTTTTATTTTTATTTTTTAAGTATATGTGACCTCTAAATAAATATATATATGACCTGGAGACAATTTTTGGAGCTGAGTGCATCAAAGCTCTCCCCTAAAGTCACCATTTGCTCACCATGACATATCTCCACGTGTACACTGAAGCCATTCACTGATGACAAATTGTCCTTGATTAATATATTTAATTCTACGCATGCATGTGTACACTGAAGCCATTTAGTGATGACAAATTGTCCTTAATTAATATATTTAATTCTACACATGCGGAGCGGAAACATGTATTTGTCTCTAAACATGTTTGGTAAAAAGATAAGTGTTAAGATAAGAGATAATTACGAGGATATGTAAATAGAAGAACAATTTATCTCCATTTGGTATAAAAAATAATTAAAAACTGCATAAAGTTGTTCCAATTTTAAAATGAAAATGAAAATATTTTGTTCCACCTAAAGACTGTGATACCATTTATCCATAATTTTTATATCAATTTTAACAAACATAAATATGAGCAAAATTGATGGATTTTTTATCCCCTAAAAGTAGAATAACTTATCCTCAAAATCTTATCATTTTAGCAACCCAAACTAGGCCAGTTATGTTATCCTAACCCATAACATATGATTTAAGGCCTAATTTGGTAAATTAGAATAACATTTTAGGATAAGTTAACCTAATTTATGGAGATAAAAAATTCATTATTTTTATCCAAATTTGTATTTGGTAATGCTTTTTATTATCCTCATTTTTTGTGTTCTTATCCTCAATCTTGCATTTGGATCAAATATGAGATAATTTCAAAAAAATTTTAAACATAGCAAATCTACCCTTCCTATTAATGGGCATTAACATTTTTTGTGATACTCATGTTCAAAAGCAATCCTGAGGAGAGGATCTCAAATACCATAAGGGTGTGTTTGGTTGACAAGTGGGATTGGGATTCAGTTAATCTTGGGATTCTAAATCCAGGTGGATTAGGATTGTGAATCATGCCAACCTATTTGGTAAGGAACATGATTGAGAAAACAGGATTGTGATTCTCAATCTCAATCATGTGTTTGGTAATGCATGGATTACAATATAAATATAATTTAGTTATGATATTATAGAAAATTAGTTATGAATTTATAATAAATCACATGAAACTTATATATATATATTAAAATATATATTTTATAACTAATTTTTTATGACACACACACACATTATATATATAAAAAATTTAGTTATGATAGCAAATTAATTATGATATCATAGCAAATTAGTTATGATAGTAATATAATATATATATAGAGTCGTGATATTATACGGTCGTGCGGTCGCGATTCACAGGCCGTCGATCACGGGTCCATCGCATCGGACGGTCGGGTGCGATTCACGTCGACCGTTGGATGCGATGGACCCGCGATCGGACGACGCACGTCGAATCCACACGACCGCACCGACCGCATATTATCGGAAATATATATATATATATATATATATATATATATATATATATATATATATATATATATATGAGAAAATGATTGCGTGCGGCGAACGGCAGGTGCGGCCGCGACGTGGGACGTTCGATCACGGGTCCATCGCATCCAACGGTCGAGATGAATCGCCCCCGACCGTCCGATGCGATGGACCCGTGATCGACGGCCCGTGATCGCTGCCGCACCCGCCGTTCGCCGCACGCAATCACGTCCCTATATATATATATATATATATATATATATATATATATATTAAAGAAGATGAAGAGCCTGGGTAAAAATGTCTAAAATGTTTTGTTTTTTCAATCCACTTGGATTGGGATTGAGGGAATACCACCTCTTAAGGGGGATTCCCAATCTCCATAATCAAGGATTCTCAATCCCCCTCTCTTAATCCCAATCTCCCTTTTAAAATTTATCCAAATAACTTATTGACCTGGATTGGGATTCTCAATCCCAATCCAGGCGCCCAATACTTCTATCCAAACACACCCTAAATGAATCCAAAATATATGATTTTCCATGATGTCTAACTATTCCACAGAGAATGTGGTCGTTGTATCAATTCACTTCTTGTTGCAATTTTTATGTATTGATGAAAGCTTTATTTCTTGTATGGATGATGCCTTTCTCCAATTACTGTAGGACAGACGGTACATATTGAAAATATTTCTTCAATTACTGTAGGGCAGATGGTACATATTAAAAATATTTCTTCGATTGAAAAATAGAGAACGATACACACACAATTGCAAGTTTCACCAAACTACTTTGGATGGCAAGATATTATTCCTTCTATTAATGCAAAGGATAACCAAATAAATAATTTAATCAAGAATTTAAAAAAACACATTTTCCTAAGAATAATAAATGTTATCCCAATTTTATAAAATAGAGATAAAAAATTGAGATAAAGTATGTTCTACATTTTACCTAGAACAAATTATCTCTATTTTTTATCTTAAAATGTGGACAATTTTTCATGCTTTATCCCTATTTTTTTTATGCCATATGGGATAACAAATAATTTAACCCAATTTTTTCTTTATCCCAACCCCTTATCTCTTACCAAACTCGGCCTAAAAATTGGTTTGACAAAAGGAGTGTTATGATAAAGAATAATTATGGAAATAAATGAGTAAGATGACAGTTTATCTCTATTTGGTATGAAAAATAATCAGGATAAACGGTAAACAGTTGTCCCAATTTTAAAATGAAAATGAAGATATTTTGTTTCACCTAAAAGCTGGAAAACATTTATCCTCATTTTTTTTATCACAAAATGATTTTTTATCCTCTAAAATTAAAACTTCTCTTTAAAACCTTAATCCCTTGTCAAATTAGCCCTGATTTTTTTATCCCCTTACCAAATTAGGACAACTACAATTGAACCTTTTCTATTGAATTTAGAAAATAAAAAAATTTGAATATTATTACATATATTATATATTAAAATTAGATTAGAATGTATTATATAGCATATGAGAGGGCCTATATGGAAACCTCTGGAAGGTAGCAATTGTCAAACAAATCATGTGGCGCTCCGTTTAGATGTGGAACAGGGGCAGGATAATATGGAATAAAGCAGAATAAGAGAATTTGGATATTTAGCTGCATTGAATACCCGGAATAATTTATGCCTGGATAAACTAATATAAAGTAATGTATAGAATTTAGCCAACCCTTGAAATTAAAGTTATTCCACCTAAATAATATATGGATCTACTGTCATCACCTCTTAAAATCACATGTCAAATCAATCATCACCATATTTTACATTTTATAAATTTTTGTCTACACTTTATTCACATTTTATCCAAACAACAAAAATTTTATTATTACCTTTCCAACGAGAATAATTCAAAATACAACCGAACACAAAATCACTAATTCCACTGCTACATCCCAAAATAAGTCTAATTCTGTATCCAAACAGGACCAAGGGTAATGACCATTTAGTCCCGTACAAAGAAAAAAAAACCAAATTAGTTCAAAAAATCTCAATACATATCTGGATAACACTAATTTGACACATTAAAAAGTATATTTTTGCCAAAAATCTTTATTCCATTTAAAATCAGAAATGTTATATTCATGATAAAATCTTCAATTGCAACTGAAAAAAATTAGTATCATTTGTTTTCACTGTATAACATGAAGGAGACCAGATCCAGTCAGTGCTGAGCTCGGTCAGTACCGAACTACACCACGTTCAAATCGAACTGCATCACTTATAAATCGAACTGTACAACCAATTGTTGGGTATATTTTTCACTTTCTTATTGGATACTGATGATACTTAGGAATTCATATTTTCTCCTTGATTGAATCCAATAAGAGAATAAAAAAATATTCAACAATTGGTTGTGCAGTTCGATTTATAAGTTGTGCAGTTCGATTTGCACGTGGTGCAGTTCGGTACTGACCGAACTGACCGAGGTCGAGTACTGACCGGATCCGGTCCCAACATGAAGGTTGGCCTTGATCCTAAGCGGGTGATAATATGTTCCTAGAAAAGTAATCAAAATTCAAGAAAAAATTCTTTTAATTATTTTATAAGATAAATTATGTGAGTTCCTCTAAATATCAAGGCACATACGCAATTAAATATGTTTACCCAGTTTGGGGTGTGAAATAACTCAAAAATAAAGGAAAATAGATAAATAAAAAAGGTATTTGTTTTACAAGAATAAACATGGATAGTTATATATGTATAAGTTAACATAATTCCTGATAACTATTCGGGGGAGGTTAAAATTATTTATCATAATAAAATTACACCTTACACGTTCATACACATCTGAAAAACATCACATATATCATATCACACATCTTGCATGTATTCCCAAAATTGTTTAGTATGCACAAATAGTTATTCATCCTAGTATAACCATGAGACATTCCATGGTTTCATGCCTGATGGTAAGAAGTGTATGGGGATGGTTTGGCTCTGTTATTGGGTTGGACTGCTCTCTCTTAGTTGGACGAGCTTTGGGAGGCCAGTAGAAGGCTTCAAAGACCAGGGAACAGGAGTTCGTGCGTAAAAATCTCTCAGTCTTGTATTCCTGCTCTTTTTTAGGCAATATGGTTTACCCACAACTTCTATTTATTCAAGGGGAGTGTTCCTTGCGCGGAGAACATTTGGGAGACTGCAATTCATTGTATTTTGGATTGGAGTCATTTATGTGCTAGGGACAGAAATATATGTTTTAGGAAGGAAAAATTTCTTATTGAGATGTGATGCATTTCATTTATGTTTCTGCTTCTAAACCAACTAGACTTCTCCTCTACTAGCTTTGTTGCTTGGACTTTAGTTGTTATTTCTCTTTTGACTTTTTTCTCATAATAAACGGGCGGATGCCTACCATTTATCTTTTTTAAATATATAAAAAAAAAGAGTAACCATGAGACAAATAACTCCTTTACTCACCCGAAACGACGGTAAGAGTTACATAAATACTTTCCCAAGGATGACATGAAGGAAACATTATATTATATCAAATGCTATCAAATATAAAAGTAGTTTAATTTTAGAAAAAAACAAACTTACAAAAGTTTACAAACATATTCATGATTGCATAGGTATGTTAATTAATATAAAAAAATCACCTGCTGCGGAAGAGGATCTAATTGTCTGGTAAATCTTAGTTTTGATTGCATGTGATGGTAAGAAATGTAAGATTAATTTATTTTTGGGTTTTATAACTTCTAATGCATGTAACCACCACTCGCATTGCGAGTTGGTTGAGATGCACCCTCTCAGAATAAGAGGTCACGGGTTCAAACCCGGTTAACCCCTCTGTGGGTGTGTTTGCCCCTTGTGGGCCTGTTAACTTGCAATGCATGAATTAATTGCCCATGTGGGACTTTGTGGTGATTCTTTGCCTTTGCGCATAAAGTGGATCCCTAGTTGACTTGGTTGCTTGCCCAACTATAGATTGGTTTCCACAATAGTTGGTGCATTCCTTTTGGATAATGTTATTTTAGCTCCATTTTCAGTCTCAATTCCAGTCTGCATGTGTTTTAAATTTTTTAAACACAGTATGTCTCATTGAGGTATATATTTTTATAATAAAATAAAACATATAATCCAATGAATTATATGTATTTATAGAAAATGTAAAAAAAATCAATCAAAGCATATATATCGTTACACATAAAAACCAAAATCTGAAACTAGAAGCTAAAGTTTTGAACAAAAAAATTTATTTGGAACTGATTATCTAATTCTACAGATGCTAATTCTATAGATGCAAAGCTAGCTTGACATATGATTCCAGACTCAGACCATATCTTGATGACAATATTCTCTCTTTTTTTTATGGGTAATGATGATCACAATATTGTTCCTATAATTAAATCCATATTCCATAATTATTTTATGCAACTTCCTCTTGTTAGTTCTAGATTTTGGGATTTGATCCAATGGATGGACCAAAACAGATTGTCTTGTGATCAGAGAGAGAACCAACTCAAGTAATTGATGAGTGAAAGCAATCACATACTTGCAACCCCCCCCCCCCCCCCCCCCCCAATAGTTTGATGTCACTCTCCCTTGTATAGCAAGACAAAAGTACAACCAGCTTATTGGATCCCTTAAAAAACGGCAAAACTGATGACCCATAACCTACCTTAAATCCTTTATTGGGAACCTCACCTTGATCATCAACTTCTATGCTTATAAACCTCAACAACCCCATCCTTATATAAATCTTTCCCTCTCCAAAATGCAAATGATAAGAGATACATAGTTTGTGATGGTGGTGTTGCAGAAAGAATACCTGGACCTGGTTTTGGCCCCATCAGGTCTTCTCCTTATGTTCGGTTACCATCTCTTCCTCCTCTATAGAATCCTCAAATACCCCCATAAAACCGTCATCGGATATGAAAACCACAACAAGAACGCCTGGGTGGAACGAATGCTCCAGGTCAGTCATTCTTGCATTCCTAACATAGTATGTACTCTGAGTATGCATTCAATTCATTAAAGTACGTACTTCATTTTATGCAGACAGAAACAGATGTCGGGCTCGCCATCAACGTGATAGCGAGCAACGCATCGACCTCAACCTACCTTGCCTCCCTTTCCATCTCCCTCAGCTCCCTCATCGGGACTTGGGCAGGGAACTCCAACAAGAACTTCTTGGAGGAGGTGATCCTAGGCGACCGGAGCCTGTCTACCTATGCGATCAAGTACATCTCCATCCTCGTGTGCTTCCTCATCGCCTTCACGTGTTTCATGCAGTCGGTGAGGTACTACGTCCATGCGAGCTTCCTCATAAGCACACTCGACTCTGACTTACCCGTGAAGTACGTGCAGAGGTCGGTGATAAGGGGAGGGAACTTCTGGTCCCTCGGATTAAGGGCATTGTACTTTGCCACCATGTTTTTGTTGTGGATCTTCGGGCCAATACCGATGTTCACTTGTTCGGTTTCCATGGTGGTTGTGCTTCACATGCTCGATAAGAATTCGGTCCCTCTGCATCAGTTTCAGTTCTCTTCAACCAAGAAGAGGTCAGAAAAGGATGTCACAGCCTCACATAGGATTCTGCTCGGGGAGCCAACATCCTTCCTGTGATTCCTTTCTTCCTATATTAGGTTCCACTACCTCTCTTTATGGTTAGAGAGAGATCCTTAAAAAGGGAGTGAATCCCTTTGAGATATTGTGTGAAAAACCAAGTGTGAAACATCATCCAAGTGTTTTGTGTGTATCAAGGGATTCCATCATATTTCTCGGATTTAGAGTTGTGGGAAACTAATTGCTCTTGTGGCATTTTCAACCAGTGAAGATTGTGTGGCAATTGTGAAGGAGGACTACAACAAATTGATCATCTTCCACTGCTATAGAGTTCTATAGAAGCTGGTGAATAAAATTCTATATCTGTATGTATTCATGTTTAAATATGTATAAAACATGTTAATCCTACACATAGATTTGCTAACAAGATATATATGTACAAAAGGGCAGGGTATTCATCGTACCTCCAGTTCTCATTGATAATGTGTTTGCCTTGTTCGGTGTTGTCCAAACCATAGTGAATTGTTGCTCATAGATTCAGAATCATCAAAAGAAGAGTTCATCAGGTTAGATGGAGCTTCAGCTTCTCATAGATGCTTTCCTGAAAGAACTCAATGGAAGATGTCCAGAGAGTGGAGCGTCTATCCGATCGAGTTGATACCAAAGACCAAATGTTGCGGGATAGAATTCACAAATAGTCCTGCAAAGAGTGGTGAGTAATGTGAGGGGTCAGTTTCAAATGAAAAGTAAATTAAAATGACCTTACTGTTATTGTTATCTGGTGAATCAAATTGATTCTATAGACATGGGAGCAGGGTTTGGCAACTATAGATTATAAGGGTATGCACATAAATTACTGGGGATTTGGAAGCTTTTAATGGATTACATGACATCAATGCAAGTGAAACACAATTTGCTAAACAAGAAAACAATATAGATTAGTGAATCACCACAAATAGAGAATCTCATCTTGGATACATGAATTTGGAACCTAATAGAGGAATTATCCCACCTAATATATGTCAAAAAATGTCATCTTGGATACATGAATTTGGAACCACCACAATAGAGACATTGCTAGCAATTGTCCACCTCAACTTCATGAGAATCAGAACCACCTCCCATCTATGAATTTATAAGAAAAAAAAAAAACCCTGTGTGTGAGTTTCCTAAACCCTCACTACAATGCAATGCAATACAATAAAAGCTCATTATATAAGGCATAAACAAGGAGAGGCAAGTCACAACATAACAAACCCTGCCGTACCCAGTTTTAAAAATCCAATCTTTTCAACAAACCCAATGAAAAAAGACCAAATTTTTCCACAGAAAAGACGATTGGGGGCATTTGGAGAGAGGCGATGAAGAGGGTGGAAGCTCTCTGAGTCCTCCTCCTCCTCGCTGGGCTTCATTTGTAGTGGTGGGTCGGATTGAGGGAGCGGGATCTCTTCGGGACATTAGTTATGGCTGCCTGGTTCGGACTATCTGTTTGGTGGGTGGTTTCAGAATGGAGAGGAGTGAAGAGTGAGAGTGAGATAAGGCGAAGAAGCTGTGGTGGGGTACACGCATTACCGACACGCATTACCGACAGATGGATACAATCACCCGGAGGTGAGGTTATAGGGATCAGTTAATACCACCCCCATCAACTTCTCACCCCAATGTATCAATCACCCCCCTTCACATCCCACCCCAT
The DNA here is from genome assembly GCA_030737845.1 of Acorus calamus. Taxonomy (NCBI): domain Eukaryota; kingdom Viridiplantae; phylum Streptophyta; class Magnoliopsida; order Acorales; family Acoraceae; genus Acorus; species Acorus calamus. The sequence continues at coordinate 21,950,230 of CM060869.1, read as the reverse complement.
CACAACTTAACTCACCCTAGTCCCCCATCAACACTACCAGCACTCCCCAGCGATCCTGTTCGACACCTATGGCGTTCCCCACCTAGTAAATCGTGTTCGCCGCCTCCACCTACTTGTGCAAGATTGTCACGTTCCATCTCGCGCCCCCTCTTTCTTTTTTCTAGCGGTCACTCTCCTCATCTTTGGACATATGATTGTCAACCCCGTGTACACCGCATCCATGTGGACCCACACCCCGTACTCCGCCATCGCCTTGCATAGCGGGTCCATTGGGTCAACGGGGTGTAGAGGTAGGCTGGCCCTGAGATTAGTCAAATCAATTAGGGCACAGACAAAGTGATAATAAGGGCCGATACATTTATAGAAAATTTTATTACAAGAAAAAATTTATATAATATATTGTTAAAAAATTTAATCTAAAATAAAAAATCAAATACAATAATAAAAAAAATACACTAAAAAACAATACAATATTTTTAAAAAAAAAAAAATAGAAAAAACATAAATAAAAACAAAAAATGAAATGATTTTAAATATAAAACCATTAAAAAGAAACAAAAACAACAAAAAATTTTGAGATTTGTTCTTTTCCATTAATTTGTTGAAAAAAATAATAATAACAACAAAAATTCCTTATCCTTATCTATTGTTTTGTTTATTTACCAACAAAATAACTAAATTTCTATAAAATTGGATAATATAAATAAGGAAAAAAGCGATATAACTCCTTAGAAATTTAGCTAAATCACTTTTAGTTCTTGTAAAATTAGAAATCATCACAGGTTCATATGTTATTAAGAAAATATTATTTCAATCTCTACCATCAGCCAACGTATATAGTTAATAACATTACATTAAAAATTACTAGAATATCTTTACCCCTTATTTTTGAAAAATCGACGTAGCTCCCAGAAACTTATAAAAATTGAAAAATGTTTCTATAAAATCAAAAATCTCCCCAGGTCCCCCTATCTTATTGGACAATTTTAATTTTAGTCCCTATCGTAACCGAAACTCACCAGATCTGTGAATGACTCTAACCTAAATGATAAATTACTGTAATACCTTTTAAAATTTACTTTTATAAATTATTGTAATACACTAATCAGATTTGTGGTTAACTTTAAAGGTATTTATTGATTTTTTAGGGATCTATTTCAATTTTCATAAGTTTTAGAGTTATATTGATTTTTTTTTTTTATCTTTGGTGAGTATAGGATAGCAGAAGAATTTTGGATATTTTTGTCCTTAAAATGACTAAATCAGATTTTTCATATTTTGTAAGAAAATATTTGAATGTATTTATTATAGCAATTTAATTAAGGGACAATTTGTTAACCATATGTTATTGGGACTTGTGACTTTTTTCATATTTACAAGATTAAAACTGATTTAACTAATTTTTTAAAGAGTTATATCTATTTTTTCATATAAATAAATAACCAAAATAAATGGGTTACAAGAACAAAGGAAAAAAAATACAAAGGGAGAGCAAGGCCCATCTTAGATAAAATTACATTTAAATGTAAATTTTCACTATAATTTTTTAAAAAATTGGTGCCATATTCAAGGTGGGGGCCCTAAGTAGTCTCGCCTACTCTACCTGGACTCAGGTCCGGCCATGCGTAGAGGAAGAGTGTAGGGGTCGGCAACGGGCCGGGCCGGCCCTGGGCCCAGGCCCGCGGGCCTGCTTGGCCAACGGGCCCGGGCTGGGCCGGACTGTGACAAAAAAAACAGGGCCCAGACTTTGCCCACGGGCCCGGGCCTACGGACCCAAATTTAAAACATTTTATTTTTTTATTTTACGTTGTTTATTTGTATATAATGTTAAAATAATACAAAATTTAAAGTATAATGTTGAAAAAAATATTTATATCTATTGAATTTTCAAAATAAAAATATTAAATGAATTAATTACTTATAAAAATGAATAATTGCATGTACCTAACTAGGTTGACACCTACATAAATGTTAATAATTTGCATAACTCAACCACAATTTAAATAAAAATCACATGTTACTAGTTCATTGGATCACCCTCCATGGGCCTACGGGCCGGGCCTGCGGGCGGGCTTACGGGCCAGCCCAAACGGATCGGGCTCGGGCGGGCCTACGGGACGGGCCCGGGCCCTAGAACCAGGCCCAAGCCCGGCCCGTCCTCAAAACGGGCCGGGCTTTCGGGCCTCGGGCCTGATGATGACCCTTAGAAGAGTGGGACCAGTCCCAATGCCACGACCGCGTCCATTGTGCTGCAAAGCACTCCCGGGGAGAGGGCGAAGTTGTCGACACGGGTAGTTGGGACAGAGCGGAACTGGGAGATTCCGGTGATTTGAGCACCTTCTGGAGCGCGCAATGTTGTGCATGACAATTAAATATTAGGCTAAACACAAATTCTTATAATAATCACATCAATAATATAAATGTCAAATATATATGAAATCATGCATACTCTAAAATAAACGATTTATGAGGACCTGAATAACAAAAGTCTAATGAAAGATTCGAGGGACATGAAACTAAAAAGTCTTAACATATATTTGGCAGTGAAACCCCTCGACTTTTACGGGACACTTTTTTACATTGTACTTTATATAGTCACATCGATGTCTGAGCTCCAGTGGCCGTCCAGATAGCCACGTGGACGGAGGTGATGAGAATAGTTCGATATGGGTATTATAGGAATGAAGTGGGCCCAAGGAAAAGACGGGACACGTGGGAAGGTGGGGCCCATAGTAGCAGCGGCTGTCGGTTGTTAAAAGGGTGTTGTGTTATTGGGAGGTGGGGTTTCTGAGTTCGAAAGGTACGGTCAAGCTGAAGCAGCAGCTGCTGCTGCTGCTGTGTGAAAATTGATTCTTTAATTTAATATTTCTTTCAAACAACTGTGACTTAAAAAAGGGAAAAGATACATGTAGTTCTCTATTAAAGCTTCAATTACATCCATCTTATTTTTTTTATAAAATTATACATTTTTTTTATAAAATGCATGTTATTATATGAAGTAAAATATACACTGAAATACATTCATAATTTTTTTCATAGTAAAAAAATAAAAAAATTTGAATCATGTACTATGATAGAATCACATACGTTATGATAGTGTAGTATATACTACTTTATCATAGTGTACAGACTGTAAAACGAAAGAAAAAAAAAAGTTTCTTAAGCCCATGTTTGATTTTAGAATAGGGTTAGAATAAATATGAATAGTTTTAAAATGGGTGTTTGAAAAGTTGGAATAAATAAAAACCTGTATATCAGAATTAACTAGTATAAAATGGTATATGAATTATAACCAATCATTGGAACTAAGTTATTCTAGCCAAACAAAAAATTATTTTACTTTTATTTATATTATAATAGTCATAAATCTCACAATAACTTAATTCTAACCAAATATGGGCTAAATATAGTCCCACGGACTGTCACTATATGTTTTAAATATTTTAAAAAAAATTAATTAAGGGTCCATGTGGTCACCGACTATTATTTTTATATCTCTGAAATTTTTTAAAAATCCCTAAAACGATGAAAAATTATTTTTAGGTCCCTCTATTTGGTTGTTGTTCAAAAATATTAAAAATGCCCCCCTCAATTATTTTAGCACGCTGTTAACATTTTTCAATACATTATTAAGTATCTCCAAGCAGGGGCAGCGCCAGCCTTTATAGAATGGGGTCAATTGTCCCCATCAAAATTTCATTTTTTCAAAAAAGTGAGTCTGGCCCAAAGTTTATAAAACCATTAAACCATGGAAAATGATGTGCCTAACCCCCTATGCAGCCCTAATTACAGTTCACACTAATTTATATTTTTTAAAAAGTCATACACATGGGCGGCGCCAGCCTTTATGGATTGGGATCAATTGACCTCATCAAAATTTTATTTTTTCAAAAAAATCAGCCTGACCTAAAATTTATAAAACGATTAAACCATGGAAAATGTTGTGCCCAACTATATGAAAACTTTATGAAATTTATTTATTTTAATGACCCCATCTATAAAAATCCTTAGAGCCGCCATTGTCTCCAAGGACATTGTTAACATTCCAAAGTACATTGTTAACTTTTGCATAAAGCCCAATTATTTCAGTACACTATAAATATTACTTATTACATTGTTAAGTATCTACAGTACACTTTTAACACTTCCCAGTATATTATTACTTTCGAATAATTGGGCGATGGCATTTTTAGAACAACATTCAGCTGGAGGGATGTAAGAATAATTCTTCACAGCTTTAAGGACCTTAAAAAAACTTAAAATTTTCACGGGCCTAAAAATAATAAATGAGTGACCACATGGACCCCTAATTAATTATTTCTTATTTTAAAATAGTAAATATAGTTTAATAGGATATATATTTTGATAAAAATATATATCTTGTTGCATTTTAAATCGAGTCACCTATTCTTATAAAATGTAAAAAATATTTAACGAGGTATATAACTCAGCTAAGGAGCAATGTTTTAAAAACGAACTGTTCAATGAATTAGAAAAATCACAGGGTCAGGGGTCATTGATTTCATTGTCGGTCAACCGAATTTGAACTGTGACTTAATTACAATATAATAAATATATTAATTATCAACATTAAATTAAAATATGAAAAATTTTAGAAAAGTTTGGAATAATATTTTTATTTAACACCATAACATGATTTTAATATATAAAATCTAAAATTTTATTAGATTTCATATTTTATCAAGTAATTAAGTACAGTTTCTAAAAAACCTATCGGTATAATCAACCCGTGCCGATTCACAAAAACCCTCAATTCAACCGCTGGATTGATTGGATTTTTATCGGTCTTTTATATAGTTGGATTTTAAGGTTAAAATCAAATTAGATATCAAAGCAGGTGAAGGTATAACCAATTCAACCAATCAGATCGGGTTATAAAACATTGCTAAAGATGTATATACATTAGATGATAATGAGGTATACGAGATTGTATTTGAGACTATAAAATGAAAACAGTGCATAACAACTCCCAAAAAAGAAATGATGTATTATTTAATGAATCATTGCTTGTTTTTTTGTATTATAACTTTATAAGTAATCAAAAGCTTTATGTTGTGTGTGACAAACAAAAATTAGGCTAAACACAAATTCTTATAACATCACATCAAAAGTATAAACATCGATTATATATTAAATCATGCATACTCTAAAATATATAATAAAAACATGAAATAAAATGGAGGTGGATTAGAAAAGTGTATCCGAAAATGTGGAAGCGAGTGAAGACACTCTGTCCTCGGTGAATAAGGCCCCCTCACGCACAGGATTGAATGGCTCCTACCATTGAGAGATACGACCATAATAGGTTTTGTTCTTCTGGGGTGCGAGCTACGAAAGAACCACGATGAACAGACTGCGATCCTTTTAGACGCCCAAATCAAGAAAAAGAATAGCTAGAAAAATGATAGAATAATGTATCGACACATCCTCTCACTAGTTTATAGTTTGTGGAAGAAAGGGGAATAACAAGAGGTTCAACCATTCACTGTGGTTGGAGATATATCTCACTGATATACTAATGTGATGGTGGAGCATTTCATTTTTACTCTTTTTTTTTCTTCTTTGTTAGTGAGAACAAGAACTTGTGCTTAAATAGAAGAAGCACGGATGAAACATTTACACATTAAAATCACACAATAATGCAAAAAAACGTTTCGGTGGTAATTAACCCATTTAAAACTCATGCATTCAACATTCATGCATTTAATTATAAAGCATTAACACACAAATATAACATTCATGCATTTATGTGTGAATGAATCTCTAAAATATTTGTAATAATATGGGCAGTTACAACAATAGAATTATGTATTTTGGTCAAAATACTAACAATCCCCCACTGACCAAAATACATAATAAACCCAGTTATAGCACAAAATAGATAAAATAGAGAAATTGGCACGAATTGATTTGGAATGAGGCAAATTGATATAGGATGGAACAAAGAATTTTTGGGCGTCTTATACTATGTAATAGGTGAAGGTACCTTTTGGGTTTGAACATTCACTTAGTGTAAACCAAGTCTTTGAACTCGACCTCTTTAGTCCGGTTTCACTGATTACACACATGGTACAAGATATGAGTCATGTTATGCGGGGTAGCACGTTACGGTCATGTGCTCGTATCCTTTCTTGAGTGCCTTAGAGATTTAGCCCAAATCTCAAAGAACGCGGCCCCACGTCCGTGCACTCATATAGGTAAGTTTTCCAGGGTGCCTGCATGGACCACACCCTGTCCGAAAAGGACTCAAACTCATTAAGAGCATTTAACTCAACCTACTTCCACTACAGTTAGCACTGTTACCATAGGGATGGGTTAGAGGAGTTTTTCCTCTACAGTACTCACAAGTTTACCAATACAGCTTCGTTAACCCCTTGAAAACCATCTTCATGGGATCTCCAATCACAATGGTAGGGAGCCCACTGCAGGTAATTATTTAATGGGCTTAACCCACATCCCCCTCGGTCTCAATATTAAGGACGAGTCATCTCGCAAGTCCTTTAGTGAAGTTCTCTGCAACCTCACAAACTCGAGTTATATTCCCTTAGATATAAGTGAATCAACTCAAGTTTTATTTATAGTTGTCTAAAAGTTTTTATTCTCTTGTCTCAATATTTTGTAGTTTCTCTCTCAATATATTTTTTTTTAATTAATAAGTCATATGTCTCCCCACACATTTTAGGGTATATAAATTACCACTGTAATTTTTATGATATATTCTTACAAATACCCCCACATTTAGAGACTACTCAAAAATAATTTAGGATATGCATGCATGCAAAAATTATTCTCTACAAATAAATCTCAATTTTTTTTTTAAGATTTATTTAAGCATGCAAGCAATAAAACTTGATCACTCTATGAGCATACAAACATGTTAATTATAATAACTCACATATTAACATGATTTCACTATTATAGTATGCAATTGACCAAGACATTTATATGAACATGATTACCATAAAATTATTTAATATGACCACTAATAATTAAGGTAATCAAAAGTTAGGTTTGTACTCACGTACCTCGGATAGACCATTTGTCACTGAATATCCTTCCATAATACCATAAAATAATACACAAAATATGAAGGCCTCACGTAGAATATAATATCTGAAGAAAACCATATAATATTGTGATCTCCCATTAACTTATAACTAACACTGTAACACATATGATATATGTAGGAACATATGATATTCAGATTATCCAGAAGTAATAAGTCCAGAATAGAAAATATCTCATATAGTATCTTGATTGCATGTGTTGAGTGATACTCAAGAAGGCCATAGAACCATAATAATAAACTCTTGTGAATATATTGGCCGATAAAGTATCTCAAGAATTCCATGCATAATGATAACAATGAAACTCCATAGAAAAAAAATTGTAGAACCAGTAATCATAGCATCTGGCCAAGCATAACCTCATATGAGAATAACTGGATTGCTGGTAGTCACATTTCAGAAATATCAATAGAATGCTCATTTATCATCCGAATCAATTAATATGTCTACCGTTGGTTCATTTGTGTAGATCCTTGAGCTTCTTTCCTGCCACACCACCCATTAAATTTTCATAGATGTGATTACAATTTTCAAATTTAAGCAGCTTGACCACCATCTTCAATTAACATTCTATTTCTTTAAAACAATAAAGATTATACCACAAGCATTAAAAAATTAATTCTCTTGATATTTCATCATGAGACTCTTTAAAATATGCATTGCAAATTCAATTAACACAAAACCGTTAGAATTTACAACATGCAAATTCATTCAAATCAATCAAATCTCATCACAATAAAATGGACATTAAAATAATCAAAATATGATTAAAAATTGATCCCAAGACCGCACCTGTGGATTTACGAAATATAATCCCAATAATTTAAATCTATAATAAATTAGCACCCAAAAATGAGATCACATTTTTCAATTGTTTAATTATTCACCATATCTGATTTGAGAAATCTCATATAAACACCACTAATATGAAGACTCTAGTCAGAATAAAATTCCGAAAGACCATTATCTTATTAAAAGAAGAGTTATGACATACTAAAATTTAGAGACGAACTCCAACTCCGATTACTGTATATACAAAAAAATGTATATAGCATACAACATGATATATTATTAAAAAATTTCCTTCCGTATACAATTGATAATAAAATTTTAAACATAACATCTATGGAGTTCTTACCAAACATTTATGCCATTTATGTTCTGACTTCTCAGTCAACATAATTTAACACATAAAATATAGAAAAAGGATTAATTAAAATCATATTCTCTACTCCGATTAAGAACATACAATGGATCCCTTGTCTATATTAAATTCCACTGTCTGGATTGCTAATAACATGCAGCAAGTAAAATTATGTTATTCACACATTCAAATTTATCACATATTCACAACAAATTAAATAATAATTTCTTCACGTATATATATAAGAATTAGTGTAACTTTATTCACCGAGATTGTTGTGCGTGACAAACAAAAATTAGGCTAAACACAAATTCTTATAATTATCACATCAAAAGTATAAACATCGATTATATATTAAATCATGCATACTCTAAAATATATAATAAAAACATGAAATAAAATGGAGATGGATTAGAAAAGTGTATCCGGAAATGTGGAAGTGAGTGAAGACACTCTGTCCTCGGTGAATAAGGCCCCCTCACGCATAGGGTTGAATGGCTCCTACTACTGAGAGATACGACCATAATAGGTTTTGTTCTTCTGGGGTGCGAGCTACGAAAGAACCACGATGAACAGACTGCGATCCTTTTCGACGCCCAAATCAAGAAAAAGAATAGCTAGAAAGATGATAGAATAATGTATCGACACATCCTCTCACTAGTTTATAGTTTGTGGAAGAAAGGGGAATAACAAGAGGTTCAACCATTCACTGTGGTTGGAGATATATCTCACTGATATACTAATGTGATGGTGGAGCATTTCATTTTTCCTCTTTTTTTTCTTCTTCTTTGTTAGTGAGAACAAGAACTTGTGCTTAAATAGAAGAAGCACGGATGAAACACATGAATTCTAAAATTTCAGGGGTTCAAATCTGTGATAAAAAAACTATGTTTCGTGGGAGCTTTAAAACGTCAAGAAATTAGTGTGGTTCAATATAATTTGATGGTATGGATGCGAAAGCTAAAACCCATTTGAATCAAGGATGATGTTTGTTCAATTTTCCTATCGTCGAATTTGTCCAGTCGTGGATTCAAACATAACTAAAATAAAAGGGGGCCTTATTTCCAACCCATCTGGTATTTAACCCACCCCCAAAAATTAAAATTTTCATTTTTTAATAGAGTCCAGCCCACCCCAAAAATCCATCAGTTTACTCCTTCCCGACTTCATCTCCCAATCCCGAACCCTAACCTCCTTCCTCCGCTCTGATCTCGGCCTCACCAACGGCAACGTCGCGCGCGTCCTCTGCTTCGCCTCCTCACTATCGGCGTCTTCGTCACCCCTACTGCCCTGATCTGCATGGATTCTGAGATGCCTGCCTCGTCCACCTAGTGTAGATACCCCAATTTTGACCGTCCAGAAAGATATAAATACTTCTGGACATCCAGTAGAGAACCAAAATTTAGGAAACCGGAAACCCTAACCCTAGCCCTAAACTAAACCTAGCCAGAAACCCTAACCAGAAACCCTAAAACTAAACCTAAACCTAACCCTAGCATTAACCTAGACCTAAAACCAGAAACCCTAACCCTAACCCTAAGACCCAAAAACCCTGTGTCCCTGGCAAGGGGCGGCTAGATCTAACTAGCCGCCCCATACCAGGCGGCTAGTTTGAACTAGCCGCCCGCCTAACCTCCCCCTGGCCGACTTTGGACCAGTCCCCTGGATGGGACATAAAGCAGCAATAAATGCTGATCATTGCGGCGGGTCATGACCTTTAGTCGCCCTCTCTTGGCGGGACCAATCCAAGTAACCGACCCAAGCCACCGCTTGTCAGAGATGGGACGTTTGGCAGGTCATGATGGGGGCGGCTACCAGAAAGTAGTCGCCCCATCCTGGGCGGCTAGATAGAACTAGCCGCCCTTCACCTGGTCCTGACAGAAGAACCAGGGAATTAATGAGGGGTCTAATCGAAGCCAACCCACTCCATTACCCCCGGGATATTTCCCTGCCTCTCTTTTACTATAAATAGAGGGGTCCCAAGCCCAAGGGAAGAAAACCAAAAAATCCACAACAATCTTCAATCACCAATCCACCATCCTCAAACCCTTCCACCACTAGAAATCCCAAGAGAGAGAGAGAGAGAGAGAGCCTCTTTTGTGAGAGAAAACACTCATTCCCTACACAAAAACACCCTCTCATTCCACCCTCCAGAAACCCGGGCTAAACCTAGCTTAGCCTCTGCCCAAAACCAAACCCATTGCCTACCGAATTTCTGCCCAAACCAAACCAGGCCCAGGACGGCTAAACCCTAGTAGCCGCCCCTCCCCAGACGGCTTGATCCCACTAGCCGCCCCCTTATCCACACCCCATATCCACACCCCTTTGTCCCAAGACTCCTTTAGTCAAGCCCGGAAGCATAATAGGATTACCTGTTTTTCACCTCTGTGTACGGTATATCCGTGTCTCAGAGCGGAGACCCCACAAACTCCCCACGTAGGCGATCAAATCCAACACCAACTTTTCCTGCTTTTTTGAGAAAGCAGGTGGCGATCACACAAACCCCGTCTTTTCTGAGAAGCAGTCGGGCGGCTCAGGAACGACTCTCCGGGCGGTGACCTGATCAGTCGCGAGACGGACCAGGACCAAGTTCGCAGAACCCCAAGTTTTACATACCGACACCTAGGAAATCCCAAAATCGCCATCGCCACGTCAACCACCGCATGCATGCTCCCCGAGCCGCTCCATCGCGCTGCCGTCCTCGTCGACTCGTACTAGTCCCGGTCCATGATTTCGACACATGGTGGATTGTCCACCATCAAAACTAAGACGACAACGACGCTGTGACAACCGGATCCGACCTTGATCCAATTCTCTTTTGGGACCATAGGAGGAGAGGAGGTTTGGGGGGACGTCAGCGAGGAGGGAGTGGTCGGAGAGGAGGTTTGGGGGATCATATGGTCATGGCGGACGAGAAAGGGAGAGACTCGGTTGTGCGGCGAGGAAAGAGGTAGTAATGGTGGTGGTTTTGGTGAAGTGGTATTGACATGGACTCTGCCATTGCCAACGCCGACGTTGGTCCCGCCATGTCCGATGTCCACCCCAACTCTGCTATGACCAGAGGAGGAGAGGAGGTTTGGAGAAGCCTCGGGGTGGGTACGTTTTATTAAAAAGAATGAGATTTTTAATTTTTAGGGGTGGATTGAATAACAGGTTGGGTGGAAATAAAGCCACCCAAGATAAAAACATTACGACCATTGCTATAGGCGTGTTACTTGACTGAAGAGTTTGTCAATCACTCTTTAATGTCTTGTTTTCATTCTATAATTGGACTGTCCACATTTTTTTCCTCGTGATTAGATCTAGGACATTGGGATCCCCTTTTTCATTGTGTTCTCTCTTATTGAAGAGAAAATGATCAAACAAGTCTCTTAGAACTTAAAAATACTCAAATAAATTATTTTTAAATATTATAAAAAAAGTTTTATTTTACAATTTTAGAAACATAAAGACTAATCTACCCTTATTTAATTAGATCATTAACATATTCTATACCTATTAACTTTGTTAAAATATTTTACCCTCTTAATTTTGTTAATACATTTCACACATTCTTATGTAAAACTTTTTTATTACTGTAAATTATTTGTGATTAGGTGGATTTTATGAGATATGTGCTAATATAATTTAAGTTTTTTTATTATGAAATTTATTAAATGTTGATACTCCTTTAAAAAAATGGATATGTATCAATGACACCATAAAAAATGAATAGTCAAGTAAAAAAAATGTGAATAAAGATTTAAATACTAAAATATCATCTGCTGCATTACGGTACAACACAGATTTAAATTATATATTATAATTATACACAATGAAAAATGATAAATAACATCAGGTAAAATATATAAGAAATGAAAAATATAATATATACTAACAAAACTTCTGAAGGGATTGATTTGGATCATATAGAGAGAGATTATTGTTTAGGAGGAAAAATATGTTTTTGGTGTGGAATAACGTAACAAGGGTTAGATGGATGTTAAAGATTTATTTACATAAGGATAGTTTTTCTTAATTGAATGCATATTTTTTTACGTGTTTGCAATAAATTATATATTTAACAGAATATATATATTGTTCGACGGTTTCATTTAAAAATGGGATTGTAAAACTGATTGAATGTTTGATCAATGTAATGGATATCTTTAGTCATTTTTCTCTATTTCTTTATTTTGTTTTTTTATGTTTAGTATATACTACACGTGGCATATGCAGTACTCTACGTGTCATTATATATTTTAATATAAAAATGTAAAAATATATATATTTATTATATACGAGTATGTATTTCATTTTTATAAAAGAATGTGTAACATTATATAATTAAATAAATATATATATATTTAATAAACATGTGCATTTTGAAAATGAGAGCGCAAAAAAGGCTGACGATAAATTTTCTTTTTCCTTTCCTTCTATAAAGTCTGATCTTTGGATTCAGCATAATAAGTGCTAAAAATTTGTTAAACCAAACACCACCTAAGTTATTAAATGAATGTCATATTTGGTTAATTTTATTGTCCCACATAACTTGTTAGTTACTGAAACTCACTATAACAAAGTATATATCTCATTTAAAATTTTTTTAACACAATTTATAAATTATTCTATACAATTTATTTGAGTATATAGTTCATGATGTATATTATTTTTGTGGAGGGCGAATTTTCTACTATTCCCCTCTTGGGCCGGATCCTCGTTGATCCGGGCTTCTGAGGTGAATCCGGAGAGATGGTGTGGACCTGAGCTCCTGCTTTCGACAAATGTGGAGGGCGAATTTTCTACTATTCCCCTCCTGGGCCGGATCCTCGTTGATTCGGGCTTCTGAGGTGAATCCGGAGAGATGGTGTGGGCCTGAGCTCCTGCTTTCGCCGATCCGGTTAGCCCTTCAGATCCTCCACGCCTTTTGCAAGCCGAACAGCTCCTCGTCGGCTTCGGTCCTCGTGTACCTGCAACTCACACCAGTGTCGTTGGCTTCGGTCCTCGTGTACCTGCAACTCACACCAGTGTGGTGTCGGCTAACGCCCCTCCGACGCTCAAGTCAGTGATCCTCCTTTTTTTTTAGAAGAACCTTCGACCAAAAGAGAGAGAGAGTGGGGTGTATTGCGCATACCTCAGGAGGGAGGGGTAGCCTCCCTTTTATACTGGATTGGGGCGTGCCGATTGGGACCTCGGGGGGTGTCCATAACGTGATATGATACCCCCTGCATGGCCTATAGATTCGGGACACGTGGCGCCTAGGGATCATCATTCGCCTATAACGGTTTCCCTGACGCACTGTCCTTTAAGATGGCAGAGAATATTCCCTATGATAACCGTCTTGCTCTTAGTGAAGGGGCTCATGTCCAACCTACCGTTCAATCATGAACACCGTTGTGCCCTTTGATCGAGGTGAGTTGCCACAGTCTTGACCGCCCTCGTGGTTACGCGAATAATAGCTTCAGCACTCTGGTCGGGCAATCTTACCCGTGTTGAGCCGTAGTCGGGCATATGACCTGCCCGTCCTGATTCTCCTTTGTTTTTCTCATTCGCTCACATCTGAGCCTGTCAGACCCATACGCTTTGCGGGCAGTGGTGCCCCATCCTGGTGTTGTCCGATGGGCCCGAGCTCGTGGTTTGTCTTGTGGGCTCATCGGTTGAGAGATGGGCCATGCCGTGTTTTGTTTCTTATTCTTTGTCCTGGTTAAATTCGCCTCCTACAAATGCCCCCTTCTTTTGGGCTTCCAGGGTCTCGGGAGTCCGAAAGAACTGACCGGAGGAGACCCGTTCGACAGGGGTGGCGTGTTCTACCTGCTTAAACCGTCATAGGGGGGGACGGCAGTTATGGCCTGACCAGGCATTCAGATGTCCCTTCCCTGATCTTGGACGTGGATGACACCTTCATAATAGGGTGGAAGACTCATCCTCTGAAGATTTCAGGAACGTGGAAATCAGCGGATTCTTCATGGCAGCTTCCATCCGTGTTTAGGTCCTCTTCACTTGGTAAATAATCTTTACCTGTTCCGGCATTGTTGTTTTACCGCGTAATCAGTATCTTTTTGGGGGATTCGTTTCTTATTGATCTCCTCTTTGCAGCAGGGGACTCGGACTGTCCTTCTGACGGAGAGCTCAGGCTGGAGGATATTGCCAAGGCGCTGGCCTTTCGGGAGCGGAGCTGGGTTAGCTTACTTGGGGACGCTCCCCGTCGTGCCGAACTAACCTTGGTTCTTCACGTCAGACCATTCCCACTGGTGGCTCGTCGCGCCGGGGGTGACGTGAGGACAGTGTCCCGTGCCTTTCCCTATTTTGTTCCCGCGGATAGGCCTTCATCCTCACGGCGATCATGTCCTGGGGGACGAGGGGATCCTGGCTCCCGTCGGGTGAGGAGGAATGATCCCATCCCGATTTTTCCCCTGCCGTCAAGGCTATCTTTCGCGCAACGGGAAATGGCCGGACGGCCTTCGTCTTCTGCAGAGGTACCAAGGGGACTCCCTGTCCACAACCCGGGGTTGGAGGACTATGTTTCTGGGTACCGAGCTGGCTTTCAAGACGGGTCGTCCAGTAACGCGTACCCCTCCGTCCGCGAGCTGAACGAGTCCTTCCGTTCAATGCTAAGGCGCCGACGAGCCGAGACTCGTGTTCGGGGGGAGGGACCAACCGTGTCCTGATCCGATGTTCCGGCCATTTCCTCCGGTTCTGGCGGTCTTGTCTCCCCGTCGAGATGTTTTCATGCTGCCTATCTATGGCCCTCTCTTTCCTTTTAGTTATTGTATAAACAATTAATTTTATCCGGAAGGGACCGTGTGAAATTCGTCATTCCTTTGTCCTTTTCTATTTTCGTTTCTGCATGCCACTGTTTTAATGCTCAAGCTTTTTGGTTCGGTCGACGGGTGAGAACAGGCAGTTTCGCTATAGTCGGGCAAGGGTCCCTCCTGCTCTGGGGGGATTTTTCACGATTTTGCCCCTGCATTTACATTTTTTTTGGGGTCAAATCGGTCTATCCACGGTTCTATCTGCCGAGTTCCGTCAATACCGTTCGATTTTCCAGCTTGGATGGATGATTTGCCGTTGGTGACCACGAAAAACCTTGGCTTCGCGATCGCGCGTATCTTTGGATGTCAGAGACTTGAGCAGGCTTTACATGTGGCCCCTTTGGGCGGGATTTTTAAGGCGTTCAAATCATCTTCCATGATTTGGGCTGCCACATTTCTAGCCTTCCAAGACCATTCGTCGTGCGTTGGTCATTCGAAAAGACGCACTGCCTTTCTGGCAGGTCCGTCGCTTTTAAAACAAGGATTTTATTTTCGTTTTCTAGCGACCACCGCCTCAATCGCCCAAGTCAAAGGTACATCTCCTTCTTCTCAAACCTGTGTATTCGGTTTTCTTCGTCCCTGTCTGTTGTAGGGTTTATGTGTCAGGAGAGCTTGGTCCGTTACATTTTCCCTTCTTTCTGTCTCTCTTTTTGTTGCACTCGTTCTTCCCCTTTAAGGATGCCCATCTTAAAGTCGTTGGCTGGTCTTAGGGGTATGTTTGACATCCCTGAGTCGGTGGGAATGGAATGGTCGCCTTACGAATCCTTTCCCATTCCGTTAGAGCGTCTAGATCACTCGAGTATGTACGTATACCCTTCCCAGATCGCAAGGGGTGGTTTAATGCTGCCCTTTCCTCCTCTCGTTAGGAAGTTTTTGTCGACGTTCGACCTCCACCCTACCCAGTGCAATCCTAATTTCTTCAGAGTTTTAATGTGCTATGTTGCAATAAATAGGGATTACGATCTGGATTTGGGAGTCCCCAAAATCATGCATACCTATGAGCTTTGAAAGTCCGGTAGGGGTTACCATTTTAGGGCTAGGGACTCTAGACGGAAGCTCGTAGACGAGCTTCCAGATTCCGACAAGGGTTGGGCCGAGAGCAAGTTAATAATCCTGTCCGGAAACTGGGAATTCGGCAATGCCCCCGAAGATATCTGGAAGGTGCCACATTTTATCTTAATGGGCGCGATAGGTCGGGCAGTCATTTTCTTTATTTGCCGTGGCCGAACATCTAATTTTACTTTAACTGATCCTTCTTTTGTTTGGCTCCAGCTCCCTGTGCTAACTCCCGCCCTTCCGAGAGTTCCGTAAAGTTGGAGCACGTAAACGCCGCATTTCGAATAAACGACCGAGTTTTCTTCAAGCTTCTGGGCTGGGATAATCCGAATCCTAGCAGCACTCGTCGGCTGAGACCGCGCTTGACCGAGGTCTTCAAAGATCCCCCTCACTCGGCGTCTCCAGTTGTGTCCCCGGCCGCTCAAGAGGTTCACTCTTCTACGTCCGAAGGAGACTCCGAGGAAGAGCTGCAGCCGCTCTATAAGCTCGGCTTTGGTGACCCAATGGTGACCGAAAGCTCATCCGGCGGTGCTCGGCATGGCTCTCGTTTACGGAGAGGCCCATTCCGCTGGGAAGTCAGTGGCAGGTTCGGAGAAGAGGGATGGCCGTCCTCAGCTCGGGATGTCATCAACTGATGCCCGTCCTAAGGATAGGCCGGGCCCCATCGCATCCGGTTCCCGTCCTAGTGACAAGAAGAGTCCCATCCCAGAGGTGGGTTCTGCTCAGCTCGGCGTCGTGAAGGAGAGGGGGTCTGCGGTAGTGGATCCTCTTGCTCCCCCCCTTCTTACGGACAGGTCGGGCACCGATCCTGTTGTGGGGTCGAAAACCCCTTCCAGTGAGGATAAGATGGCCAGGCTGGTGGCGCTCCGAGCTGAGGTGGACGCTCAATCGGGGAGAATCGGTCAGCTCCCCAGCTTAGAGAAGAAGCGACTATCCTCCGTGTCGCAGGCCTCCACTCTCCCTTCCAAAAAGAGCAAGGTCGCTGTGGCTAGCCCGATTTCCTTGTCTCCTCAACCGAGGCCATCTTTAACTGACACCCTTGCTAGTAAAGGGAAGGAAGCTGCTTCGGCCCTTCGGCTGCCACCTCCGCCGCTCGCCATTAGGGACTCCGGGGCCCGTCCCTTCGTTCCTGCTCCCCGGGCAACATCTCGCCCCGTTCAGACTACCGACTCTGGTCTGAAGGATCGAGATGTAGCCCTTGGCCTGATCCGATCGGTCGTATTGGAGAAGGACAGGGCCCTGGCCGGCGCCATCTCCATTCCAGAGATCGGCTCCATTTTACAGAGCATAGCATATCAGGTAATATTTGTTTCTGCGTTCCGGCGAGGGAGGGGTCGAAAGTTTTTAAGTTCGTGCTCATTTCATCAGCTTTATTTTCCTTTTTGCGCTATAGCTTGGTGTTTACGCGGGCGCAGTAGGCCCGTCCTACGAACAGGTTGTAGCGGACGTTGCCCGGGCTCATCGGGCGTGCGAAGAAGAGCGCATCGCTCGAGAGAAGGTCGAAGCCAATCTGAGAGCTGCAGAGGAAGAACATTCCCGAGTGTCGGACGACTCAAGAAGGAATGCCTCGAGTTGTCCCAGGCGCTGGATAAGGAACGAGCCGAAAGGGCCCGGGCCGTGTTGGAGTTTGAACGTCATAGTAGGGAAGTCGCGTTGGACTTCGAGATCAATGTCCTCCAGACTGTAAAGGATCGCCTGGATCCGATTGAAGAGAAGTCCAGGGAGGCTGCTCTGGATGCTTACGATCAGGGGTACCGCAGGGGCTTTCAGGATGGCCAGGAGGGGGTCTCTGCTCCTGGCGGCGAGCGAGTCACTCGACCTTCGAGCCCATCCATCCCCGATCCTGTGCCCGAGGATGCAGGTGGTGATCCTGTGAACCTTACTACACTCCCCGAGCACGGAGGGGTCCCCGAACAGGTAACCAGTTTCCTTGGCTGTGATTTAACCAACATAGTAGATGTCGATGATTTTCCTTCTCCTGGTTGCCGAGATAACCCGGCTGCACAAAAGCCTTTAGCTGCCAGTGTTGTAGGGGTAAAGAGTGAACCCTCCGAGGTTGTTGCTGTACCGGAGAGTCGACGTTTGGAAAGTGACGCCTTACAGACCACGATTTGTGTGGAGGAAACCCCAGCTGCGTCGGCTCATTACCCAGAGGATCCTTTGGATGCTTTGGAAGACTGCGCTCCCTCGATTAATCGCACTTCGTCAAGCCGTGTTACCCGAGAAAGTTAGGGTGCTTTGATCTCCTGTAGTGCTGTCCGGGACGGCGGTGGCTGGTCGTCATCATTTTTTTTTTTACGTTTCGTTGTATTCTTAAAGGACATTGGACTACCTTTGTTTTCTTTGTAATGAATTGAATGCTTGTGTTGTATTAAAACGGTTTTGTGCCTCAATTCTACCCCTTTTTTTTAAATGATATTGTTGGCACGTTTATCCGTATGGGGGTCAATATGCGGGCTCCGTTTTGCTGTTCCTCTCGACGTACGATTGATCGGGTTGAATCGAGCTCAAACTCTGCCCGTTGAGTGTTTAGCGCCCGTTGAGCTCGACTTAGGGTGCCATTCGGCTGGTTGCGCGGCTGCGAGGGCTGAGTGGTATCGAGTGTTAAAAGCGACCCCGATCAGACTCTGCCCGTTGAGCGAGGCTTAGGAGGCCATTCGGCTAGTGCGCGCTGCGAGGGCTGAGTGGTATCGAGTGCTAAAAGCGACCCCGATCAGACTCAGCCCGTTGAGCGCGGCTTAGGGGGCCATTCGGCTAGTGCGTGCTGCGAGGGCTGAGTGGTATCGAGTGCTAAAAGCGACCCCGATCAGACTCAGCCCGTTGAGCGCGGCTTAGGGGGCCATTCGGCTAGTGCGTGCTGCGAGGGCTGAGTGGAATCGAGTGCTAAAAGCGACCCCGATCAGACTCAGCCCGTTGAGCGCGGCTTAGGGGGCCATTCGGCTAGTGCGTGCTGCGAGGGTTGAGTGGTATCGAGTGCTAAAAGCGACCCCGATCAGACTCAGCCCGTTGAGCGCGGCTTAGGGGGCCATTCGGCTAGTGCGTGCTGCGAGGGCTGAGTGGAATCGAGTGCTAAAAGCGACCCAGGTCAAACTCATCCCGTTGAGCCCGTCTTTTATTGTTGTGTTGTTCTGCACTCAGAAGATTTAATGGAAGAAACAAGAAACTTCTCATTTAATGATAATATTTCTTCAAATGGATTACATTCCAAGGGCGAGGGACCTCGAACCCTTCCATTGTTTCTAGGTGATAAGCCCCATTTGGTCCAACTTTAGTGACTTTAAAAGGGCCCTCCCAATTTGGACCTAGCTTGCCGTCATTTTTGTTTTTGGTTTCTGGGAAGATCTCTCTAAGGACCAGGTCTCCGGCTCTGAAGCTTCTGCCTGCTACTCGCCGGTTGTAGTATCTGGATATTTGGTTCTGGTAGTCCATGTTTCTAATGGCTGCAATTTCTCTTGCTTCTTCCCGAAGTTCTAGGTCTTGCATTAGTTGCTCATCGTTTGCCGCTCTGTCGAAGTTTTCGGTCCTGTGTGTGGTCACTTCGGTCTCAACCGGCAAGACGGCTTCGACCCCGAACGCTAGTGAGAAGGGTGTTTCGCCGGTGGACCTTCTTGAGGTAGTTCGATAGGCCCATAGGACCGATGGTAGTTCATCGACCCATTTCCCTTTTGCGCTATCTAACCTCTTCTTCAAGCCGTCCAAAATCGTCCGATTAGTGATCTCCGCTTGCCCATTACTCTGTGGGTACCGTGGGGTAGAGAAATGGTGCTGAATTTTCAATTCCTCGCAGAAATTCTTTATCAGTTTACTGTCGAACTGTCTTCCGTTGTCTGAAATGATGGCTTGCGGGACCCCGAATCGGCATACTATGTCTTTCCAAAGGAATGACTTGACCTCGATATCTCTGATCCTTGCCAGGGGTTCCGCCTCTACCCACTTGGTGAAATAGTCGGTGGCTACTAGCAGGAAACGTTTTTGCCGTGGAGCCGTAGGCATGGGTCCGACAATATCTAAACCCCATTGCGCAAACGGCCATGGACTTTTCATAGGAACCATTTCCGTTGCTGGTTGGTGAATAAGATTCCCAAACCGTTGACAGTTCTCACACTTCTGGACCAACTCGGCTGAATCTTTCTTCATGCTTGGCCAGAAATAACCGGTAGACAAGGCCCGCAGGGCTAGTGATCGAGAACCAACATGTCCTCCACACAGGCCGGAGTGCAATGTGTTGAGGACTCGCTGCGCCTCCCGGGGCCCAATGCACCTGAGGTATGGACCTTGAAAACTCCTTTTATAGAGGATTCCCATGGATGACACCCAATACCTGGCTGCCCTCTGCCTCAGCTTTCTCGCCTCGATTTTACTTTCTGGCAAGGTTCCTTCCGAAAGGTACTTCTTGATATCAGTCATCCAATTGGGCGAGTCCTCCACGCAGGCGATTGTTAAAATTTCACTGAGCCTTTCGATACTTGGGGATTTTAGGTAACCAAGTTGGATACTTCTGACCGGCTTCCCGTTGACGGATGATGCCAAGGTTGCTAGAGTGTCGGCTTGAGTGTTGAGCTCTCTTTCTACCTGATGTACTTTTGCGGTTCAAACTGGGAGAGCAACAATTGCACCTTTTGTTAATACGATGTCATCTTCTCATCTCTGGTCTCATATTCGCCGGTGCTCTGGAACACCACCAGCTGTGAGTCGCTGTAAACATCGATGACTCGTATTCCCAAATGAGCTGCGAGATCCAGCCCTGCGATGAGAGCTTCGTATTCGGCCTCATTGTTGGATGCCCGGAAGCCCAGCTTGATGGCGTGTTCAAATAAGAGCCCATCACTGTTTTTTAAAACCAATCCCGCGCCTGCGCCCCTTCGATTGGAGGCTCCGTCGGCGTTTAGGGTCCACTTTGGGCCGGACTCCTCTTCTTGACTTTCTATCGTCAAAATTTCGCCAGAAGGTGGGGTCAAGTCGGCCAGAATGTCGGCGATGACTTGCCCCTTAATGGCGTTTCTCGGCACGTAGTACAGATCGAAGGGGGAGAGTTCGATCGCCCATTTCAGCATACGCCCTGTGATGTTTGCTTTTTTCAAAATGGGTCTCAAGGGATAGTCGGTTACGACGTTAATTGAATGAGCCACGAAGTAGTGTCTGAATTTCCGAGATGAAACGAGCAAGGCGTAGACTACTTTCTCCAAGTATAAGTATCGGGACTCTGGTCCGTGAAGAGACTTACTGACGTAATAAACGGGCCTTTGCACTCCTTCGTGCTCCTTTACAATGACGCAACTGACCGCATGATCGGATGCCACCAAGTTAAGGTAAAGTGGCTCACCGGGGTTTGGTTTCATCAGGAGCGGGGGTGACGAGAGGTATCTCTTTAACTCTTCGAAGGCCAGTTGACACTCAGGAGTCCAGTCAAACTTCTCGGTCTTCCTTAGCAACTTGAAGAAAGGAAGATTCCGTTTTGTCGCTTTGGAGATGAATCGATTCAGGGCGGCTAATCTCCCGGTCAGTTTCTGAACTTCCTTCCGATTCCTTGGCGGATCCATTTGAAGCACCGCTTTAATCTGATCGGGGTTGGCCTCAATTCCCCGGTGAGTGGTTAGAAAACCAAGAAATTTTCCAGACTCCACTCCGAAGGAGCACTTAGCTGCGTTCAGCTTCATGCGGTAACTCCGAAGCACTTCGAAGGCCTCTTTTAGGTGCTCGAGGTGATCCTGCTTCTGAACGCTCCGTACCATCATATCGTCAATGTACACCTCCACGGTCTTGCCGATTTGGTGCTCGAACATCTTCGTGACCAGTCTTTGGTAGGTTGCGCCTGCGTTCTTTAGCCCGAAGGGCATCACTTTGTAGCAATAGGTTCCTACAGGAGTGATGAAAGCCGTTTTTTCGACGTCATGCTTGTTCATCGGTATTTGATGGTATCCCGAGTATGCATCCATGAAACTCATCAGCTCATTACCCGATGAGGCGTCCACCAGCTGGTCTATTTTTGGGAGGGGGAAACTGTCTTTTGGACAGGCACTGTTCAAATCGGTGAAATCGACGCAGACGCACCATTTTTTATTCTTCTTCGACACAACCACCGTGTTGGCTAGCCAATCTGGGTATCGAATTTCCCGTATAAACCCGGCCTCCAATAGCTTTCCCACTTCCTCCTTTATGGCCTCCGCGTGGACGGGGGCCACTCTCCGTTGTCTCTGCTTAACGGGACGGACCGTCGGGGAGATGTGCAACCGGTGGGATATCACCTCTGGATCAATACCTGGCATTTCGGACGGCGTCCAAGCAAACACATCCCTGTACTCACGGAGTAACTCTATCATTCTCTCCTTCTCGGCCGGGTTTAACGCGGTCCCGATAAGGAAGTATCTCTCCGGATTTTGTGGGTCGATGACTATTTTTTCCAAGTCCTCCATGACCCGCTGAGGGGGATCAGGTCGGGCGTCATCTGTCCGTACCCGATCCTTCAATAATTGCTATCTTTTAGGGTGAATGTCACCCTCCTCTCCGGCCTGCTCCTCGAGTCTGGCCTTTCCGGAGGTTGCTATGGCATAACACCGTCTTGCAGCAAGTTGGTCTCCGTTGTCGGTGTTGAAAAATCCGCGTGTGTGGGGGTTCTTCGGGGATTCAGATCGGATGCGTGCCCTGGCGGGCTCGGTCAGATAGTCTTCTTGGAAGGGGTGAGGGTGTCGTTCCTGGTTGAGGCGCCCGACAGCGGCTCAAGAGAATTCAAGGGGTTTTTGTGATCGCCACCTGCTTTTTCTAAAAACAGGAAAGGGTTTGGGTCGGATTTGATCGCCTACGTGGGGAGTTTGTGGGGTCTCCACTCTGAGACACGGATATACCGTACACAGAGGTGAAAACAGGTAATCCTATTCTGCTTACGGGGCTTGACTAAAGGAGTCTTGGGACAAAGGAGTGTGGGTGGGGTATAGGTGTGGGGCGGCTAGTGTGTCTAAGCCGTCTGGATTGGGGCGGCTAGGTAGGGTTAGCCGTCCAGGGTCTGGGGGAATTTGGGCAGGACTTTGGTAGGAAAAGGGTGGGGTCTTGGGCAGAGGCTAAGCTAGGTTTAGCCTGGGTTTCTGCAGGGTGGGATGAGAGGGTATTTTATGTAGGGAATGGGTGTTTCTCTCACAAAAGGGGCTCTCTCTCTCTCTCTCTCTCTTGGGATTCCTAGTGGTGGAAGGGTTTGAACAAGTGGGGATGGTGGATTGGTGGTGTTTTGTGGATTTGTTGATGTTGTGGATATTCTTGTAAGGCTTGGGACCTCCTCTATTTATAGTAAAAGAGAGGCAGGGGAAGATCCAGGGGGTAATGGAGTGGGTGGCTTCGATTGGACCTCTCATTAATTCTCTGGTTCTTCTGTCAGAGACCAGGTGAAGGGCGGCTAGTGCTAACTAGCCGCCCGGGATGGGGCGGCTACTTCCTGGTAGCCGGCCCTATCATGACCAGCCAAACATCCCATCTCTGACAAGCGGTGGCTTGGGTCGGCTACTTGGTTTGATCCGGCCAAGAGAGGGCGGCTAAAGGTCATGACCCGTCGCAATGATCAGCATTTATTGCTGCTTTATGTCCCATCCAGGGGACTGGTCCAAAGTCGGCCAGGGGGCGGTTAGGGGGGCGGCTAGTGCAAACTAGCGGCCTGGTATGGGGCGGCTAGGTAGATCTAGCCGCCCCTTTCCAGGGACTTGGGGTTTTACGGTTTTGGTTTTTTAGGGTAGGTTTAGGTTTAGGTCCGGGTTAGGGTTTGGTTTAGGGTTAGGGTTTGGGCTAGGGTTTGGGGTTTTGGCTTAGGGTTAGGGTTTAGGTTTTGGTTTAGGTTTATGGTTTAGGGTCAAGGCTAGGGCTAGGGTTTAGGGCTAGGTCAAGGTTTAGGGTTTCCAGTTTAGGTTTAGGTCAAGGCTAGGGTTAGGGTTTAGGGCTAGGTCAAGGTTTAGGGTTTCCGGTTTAGGTTTAGGTCAAGGCTAGGGTTAGGGTTTAGGGCTAGGTCAAGGTTTAGGGTTTCCGGTTTAGGTTTAGGTCAAGGCTAGGGTTAGGGTTTCCGGTTTACCGAACCTTTGGTTCTCTATTGGTGTCCACTTGTGGGATATTTCCGTGTGTTACTTGAAGTATTTCTGTTTCTCTGGACGGTCAAAATTGGGGTATCTACAATTGTCCCTCATTGGACGGAGTCATTGCGCGGAGCGAGAAAGACTTCGACCGATGATAAGGAAAGAGACCCCTATTTTGGCCGGCCCGACCTTCAAGAAGTTATGCCAACACGAACAGTACTATTCAGGGAGTTGATTTAGACCGTCAGAGGCTAGGTCTTGACTTAGAATTTTAGCCTAAAGGATGATCCAGGTGGAAGGCGGGAAAAGGTAAATGGTGAGTGATCCAACCCGCGGTCGGGGTTCTTAGCATTGTAAGGTGAACGCAGGTCCATGACTATGAATTCCGTCATGACCGTTTCGTCTCCCGCCCTGACCGGCAGGGTTATGCGCCCGGACGGTACTGCCTGACTGCTGTTGAAAGCTATCAACGGCTCTCTCATCAGTTCCAAGCTTGAAGGCTTTAGCCCCATCTTGCGGTATGACTGCATAAACAGTATGTCAGCCGAACTCCCAGTGTCAACGAGTATGCGCTTAACATCGAAGTTTGCGATCCGCAACGTTATGACCAGGGCGTCGCTGTGCGGTACAATAATCCCGGTGAGGTCTTCGTCAGAGAACGAGATCACCCCTGGGTCGTCGGCCCTTACTTTCTTTGGTGCCAGCTTCGCTTCTTGGTCGATTTGTAGAATCTCTAGGTGTTTTGAATTGCGCTTGGCCGTCCTTGCGTATGACTTGGGTTCCGTCATTTGTGGTAGTCCCCCACATATCACATCGATGACCCCCGCGGCATGCGAGGGCCCCACGGCCACCACGTGCTTCTCCGGCTTGTTCTCTTCTCTTGATTCAATGAACTCTCGGAGTTTTCCTTTGCGAACCAGGGATTCCAAGAACCCTTTCAAGGTTCGGCAGCCTTCGGTTTGATGCCCGAAGTCTCTGTGGTAGTCGCATTTCAATCCCTTATCCCGAGTGGCCGTATCACCTCTCATGGGAGGCGCCCACTGGAAAAATGGTGCGTGCTTGATTTTTTCCAGAATCTGCACCAGGGGCAGAGTAAACTTGGTGTCCGTCCTTTCCCGGACCTCGTTGGCGGTCGGGCCATTTTTCTGATCGGCATGTGACTTCCGCCCCTTATCCTCCCTTGGTGTGGGGTTTTTTGCAACCGCAGCCACGGCTTGGGGTCGCGAAAAGATGGCCTCATCCTCGACTTTGGCATACTTCTCCGCCCTACACATGAGCTCGCTAAGGGACTCTGGGACCTTCTTCACCAAGGAATTACGCAGGTGATGCTTTGGCGGCAAGCCATTTCTGAAGCCATTATCGCGGCGTTTGAGTCGCACCGATCTTCCTCGAACATAAGGAGACGGAACCGGTCCACATACGCCCGAATTGATTCTCCCGTCTGCATCTGGACCTTCATAAGGTCGCCGAGATCCTTTTGTTGTTTTCTGCTGCAGATGAAGTGTTCTGCAAACAAAGTTCCGAGCTCTTCAAAGCAGCGGATCGATCCTCCTGGGAGCTGGTGGAACCAGCTGAGAGCCGCCCCTTCGAGGCTGGAAGGGAACATGCGGCACATGAGCTCATCGTGCTGTTCATAAAGTGCCATAGCATGTCAGAAGCCCAACACGTGATCGAAGGGGTCGGTCGTCCCATTGTAAAGTCTGAACTTCGGCTGTACGAACTTCCTAGGAGGTGTGCTGTGCAAGATGCGATGGACGAAGGGCGATTCGAATCCCTTCATAGCCCTCGAAACAAACTCCCGATCACGCGTGCTGGTCATCTCGCTCCTGTAAGTCCTCCTGGCACGCCCCCGATGCTCCTGTTCGTAGCCGTCGTCAGACGAGGCCGAGTATCGGTCTGGACTCTGGTAGCGTTCTTGTCTGCCCGTTTGGCGAGTGTTGGTTCTCTTCCTTCGTCTTTCATGGTGCGGCGAATGGTCGCGTCGCTCATCGCGGTCCTCTTTCGTGCGATTCCCTTCGGGGGGACGTCGGGTATGTCCTGCTTGTCGCCCCGACGGTGTCCTTCACCAGATGAGTAGACCGATTCGTGGCTTCGCACGTTCACCCTTCTGCTTTGACGATCATGATCACGCGGTTCCTCGCCTGCTCTGAATGAATTCGGCCGGTCCCGAGCCTCTGGTGGGGGCGGCGGTGGCATCTTTTCTCCGCGCTTCAAGAACTGCAGCATCAGTCCCTCCATATGTTCGAAGCGTTGGCTCATAAGTTCCATTTCCTTCGCAAGATCGCGCTCGGCCTCGGGGGTTGGGTCTTGGGAGGATGATCCGAGTGGTGCTTTACCTTTCTACGGAGGGGGGTAGTCGGGCATCACCCTTCCTTCCTCCACATCATGTCCGTGGACCGTGGACCGAGTCCTCGCCACCATCTTTGCCGGTAAATTTGCTGGGACGGCTTTTCGTTCCGAATCCCACAGACGGCGCCAAATGTGGAGGGTGAATTTTCTACTATTCCCCTCCTGGGCCGGATCCTCGTTGATCCGGGCTTCTGAGGTGAATCCAGAGAGATGGTGTGGGCCTGAGCTCCTGCTTTCGACAAATGTGGAGGGTGAATTTTCTACTATTCCCCTCCTGGGCCGGATCCTCGTTGATTCGGGCTTCTGAGGTGAATCCGGAGAGATGGTGTGGGCCTGAGCTCCTGCTTTCGCCAATCCGGTTAGCCCTTCAGATCCTCCACGCCTTTTGCAAGCCGAACAGCTCCTCGTCGGCTTCGATCCTCGTGTACCTGCAACTCACACCAGTGTCGTTGGCTTCGGTCCTCGTGTACCTGCAACTCACACCAGTGTGGTGCCGGCTAACGCCCCTCCGACGCTCAAGTCAGTGATCCTCCTTTTTTTTTTAGAAGAACCTTCGACCAAAAGAGAGAGAGAGTGGGGTAGCGCATACCTCAAGAGGGAGGGGTAGCCTCCCTTTTATACTGGATTGGGGCGTGCTGATTGGGACCTCGGGGGGTGTCCATAACGTGATATGATACCCCCTGCATGGCCTACAGATTCGGGACACGTGGCGCCTAGGGATCATCATTCGCCTATAACGGTTTCCCTGACGCACTGTCCTTTAAGATGTCAGAGAATATTCCCTTTGATAACCGTCTTGCTCTTAGTGGAGGGGCTCATGTCCGACCTACCGTTCAATCATGAACACCGTTGTGCCCTTTGATCGAGGTGAGCTGCCACAGTCTTGACCGCCCTCGTGGTTACGCTAATAATAGCTTCAGCACTCTAGTCGGGCAATCTTACCCGTGTTGAGCCGTAGTCGGGCATATGACCTGCCCGTCCTGATTCTCCTTTGTTTTTCTCATTCGCTCACATCTGGGTCTGTCAGGCCCATACGCTTTGCGGGCAGTGGTGCCCCATCCTGGTGTTGCCCGATGGGCCAGAGCTCGTGGTTTGGCTTGTGGGCTCATCGGTTGAGAGATGGGTTTTGCTGTGTTTTGTTTCTTATTCTTTGTCCTGGTTAAATTCGCCTCCTACAAATGCCCCCTTCTTTTGGGCTTCCAGGGTCTCGGGAGTCCGAAAGAACTGACCGGAGGAGACCCGTTCGACAGGGGTGGCGTTTTGTTTCTTATTGATTTGAAAGGTTTTGGTTATCGTTTCAATGTCAGTTGATTCAAGTGTGTTTTTTTTATTTGTTTGATTATGCAATTGAGGTCTAATCATTTGATTTTTACTTTTTTTGTTGAAAATGGTGTTTGATGTTAAATTATTTTTTATTGGCTTGATAGTTTCTTTTAAAACAATATGAAACAAATCATCTTCATTTTTTAAAACATTTCGGCATTGACTGAAGTTCATATTAATAGCTAAATGTGTGTAACATTCGTAAGTCAGTTACATGTTGAACTATTTTGATCATATTATGTAATATTTAAAAAGTTAATTACATTTTTTAGACTGATGCATTATATTTTAAAACTCAGTTACATTGTGGGAAAATAATTGTTTTTTGCATGTATTATATAATAAAAGTTAGTTACATTTTTAAAATGTAATTGAACTCTAAAAAATGTAACTGGCTTTTGATCTGACCATACTGAATATATGAGTACTTTAATTCCATATTTGAATTTCTCTTACATTTAGTTATGTAATTTGAATGTAGTGAACACAATGGATTTAGGCACATTTACTTAAAGTTAGTTACATTATGGATTTGTCAGTCACATGTATCATTCATTGAAAGAAAAAAAAAAAACATTTTCATTGCAAGTATGTTTTTAATGATTGGAATTGAATATTCATCAAATTAACAACAATATTTCAGAAAAAAGAAAATGACATCTACTCATTGTCGCCACCAAAATGTCGGGTTAGATCGAAATTTTTCTTTTTTGAAGATTCATCAACCACTTATTTTGATTTTTTGAATGAATGATTTTTTTTAATTGGTTTTGAAAAAACTAGGTTTTCTAAAATGGATTGAATAGATTGTTATGTTTTTCAAAAAAAGTGAAGAAGATTTTAATGAGGTAGAGAAATTTGGGTTTTAAATGAAGATAGTACTGTATTTTGCTTTTTTTATTTTTTTTTCTTCAAAAGTGAAACACGCAACCAATAAGAAAATAACAGATAATGGGGTTTGTGAATGACACCTACAAATTAGGGCCAATGAAACAGGACTCTTTTACATATTCAAACCATTTCAATCATAAAAATTGAATCTTGAAAAATTGGGCATGGTCTGTTTTGCAGATTCAAGCCATTTCAATAAATAAAAATAGAATCTTTAGGGTTGGGGATGCTCTGTTTTGCAAATCCAACCCGTTCAATAAATATGCTCTGTTTTTTTGTTTAAGTAACTAAAAAGAAAAAGAAAAAAACTCCTCAAACACATCACCTGCGAGGCCATCCTCTGCACTCTCACCACCGCCCGTGACCAGAATCTCAAAGTGCTCGACAAAGCCGACATTGGCCGCCTCGTCGTCTACGGCTCTGACTAGACCCATTGCTTTTTGGAATATTAAATGATCAAAATTACATGTCATTTTTGCATGCGTTTTGATAGAAAATGAAACTGTCAGCCACGTTTAAAAGAGGTTTAAATGCATGCGTTTCATCTTTAAATAATTAAGTCAAATGAGTTTATGTTGCATGCGTTTTGATTTATCAAATTTAAAGCTTCTTGATTTCTTGATGCATATAAAATGCCAAGTAGTGAGATGTGTTTAACATACACAGATTCACCACTTGTGAGAGAAAAAAAAGAGAGGGAAATAAACGTGTGTTTTTCTATCAAAAACCATGTTCAAAACTCCTCTAGTGTATAATGAATTTGGATGCAACTATTCCATTCTCTTCTTCATTGATCTGGGCGTTTGAAAGGATCGTAGTCTGTTCATCGTGATTCTTCCGTAGCTCGCACTCTGGAAGAGCAAAACCAGTTGTGGTCGTATCTCTCAGTGGTAAGAGCCATTTAACCATGTGCGTGAGGGGGCCTTATTCACCGAGGACAGAGCGTCTTCACTCGCTTCCACATTTCCGGATACATTTTTTTAATCCCTATCTCATTTTATTTCATGCTTTTATAATATACGTCATGTATATCTTTCATTAGTTTTCTTTTTAAATGTATATATATGCTTTATACACTGTATGTGTATAACAGTATTTTTTATTTATAGTTTTGAATTCAGACCTTTTTTATTTGTTATTTACCATGACAACACAATTGACCACAGTTCAAATCGATTTAACTTTTATAGCCTCATTTGTGTGATACCATGCATCCCTGCAAATAGCTTCTAATAGAGTAACATTAAAGTTATGCCATAGTAAAACCTTATTATTAGTTTTGATAACATAAAATTAACTCTAATAACTATTTTAAAAGGGATTAAAAAAAATAATTTCATTTAAAAAAAAACGACAGAACACTAGCTAGCATAAAAAAAATACAATGCTTATAAAATAAGAGGAATGTGTGTGCCAACCCAAAATAATAATAATAATAATTATTATTATTATTATAATAATAAGAGAAATGATTATATATATATATATATATATATATATACATATATATATATATATATATATATATAGGAATGATTAGGTGCGGTCGGTGCGGTCGTGCGGCGTCGATCATGGGCCGTCGATCACGGGTCCATCGCATCAGATGGTCGGGGGCTATTCACATCGACCGTTGGATGCGATGGACCCCATTCGGACAACGCACGTCGGATCCGCACGACCGCACCGACCGCACGCTATCTCGGGTATATATATAACCATAAAAAGAATTCCATGTTTGTCTTCACTGCTTGGTAAGAATTACCTCCCCCAGACAGACAAATGCACGTGCTGTTTGTGTTGTATGTGTTTGAAGGAGCAAAGCGAGTGCTTCATAAGGAGGAGGAGGAGGAATATGGGATGGATCTCAATCTAGGTATCTTGGTTTTTAATTGAACATAAATTTAGGATTTGCATTAATTGAAGGGGGTCTCTGTGTGTTGCAGAAGACACAGTGAGCTTTACATTGAAAATAACACCAGCTATTAGATTTTTTTTCTTTTCTTTCGAAGGTCTTCATTTGAGAGTGTCTGTGACACTGTGTACTATGGACTTCAATGAGAAGAGAATAACATAAGTTGGTGGTAGATCTGATAGAAAAGAGTAATATATTGTGATGAACGGTGTATGATCTGATAACATAAGTTGGTGGTAGATCCATTAATATTGTTATAATTGTTATTGCAACTCCTAACATTTATTGTTAGGGGAAAATGATGCATCCAATAAGGCAACAATCTGTGTTATGTAAATACTTGGCGGTTCAGCATTTTTTATTAGCTAGTTAATAGAAAAATAATACATCCAACTCTAATGGCAGTCTATACCATTTTTTAAAAACTAAAAGTATGCACTCTTCAATTGAAATATATGTTGTTTTATTAAATAAAGTATATACTGAGATACAATAATATATTTTTTTAGTTAAAAAATGATAATTGTTTTACATGATATATATAATATAATATAATTTCATACACTATGATATAGCAGTATATAATACATTATCATAATGTTTGGGACTGTAAAATAGATTGAGTGTATCAATGGTTTAGTTAATATACGCTCATACTATGGGCCTTTCTCTTGTAGTAAAAAAAAGCATGTGTGGCATGACCGTTTTATTTTTTTTTCTAAAAAAATATCATCAACTAAAAAATATATACTACAATGAAATATACACACACACATATATATATATATATATATATTCATGAAAATTTAAAAAAATGATAACATTTCATATATTATACTAATAAAGTATATATTAAACGAGACTTAAAACTAAAAATTCATATCGCATGTAACCATCTCTATATATAATTTTGAGATGGTTACATGCTATATGAGTTTTTTAGTTTTAAGTTTAACTAAACATGTCTATTTAGGGATCAATTCCTCCTTTCTTCATGTTTTTTTAAGTCCCCCAATTCAACCCTCTATTTGGTTTTTAGTCTCCCATCAAATCTCTATTCATATACCGTAGGTTTGTGAAATGTGATTTTATTTTTAAGTTTACATAGATTTAACTATATTATTTAGTTATCAATCCCTCCTTCTTTTATATTTCATTTTAAGTGTTTAACTTTAAACATTTTTTTTATTAACCCACAGAAATGTTTGCATGATTTTGTAAGTATTTTGATATTTGAAACTTCAAATATCACTAGCGCTTAAGATT
Organism: Acorus calamus; assembly: GCA_030737845.1. Taxonomy (NCBI): domain Eukaryota; kingdom Viridiplantae; phylum Streptophyta; class Magnoliopsida; order Acorales; family Acoraceae; genus Acorus; species Acorus calamus. The sequence continues at coordinate 21,918,359 of CM060869.1, read as the reverse complement.
TGATTTAAAACATTATTCTTTAATTAGAAAAATAATGTCATTCCTCAGCCAATCGAGAGCAAATTAATTCCTCTTGAAATTCAACGCGCATGCCACATAATATTAATATATTACTATTAATACGCGTTCATGCTTATAAATAAACTCTGCAAACTTTGGATTACAACAATTCTCTATGATGCCATCAAGTGGTATACCATGAACCTTACCGAAAAAAGAGCTATATCATGAAAACGAAAAGGGGGCGGTTATTTCAATTCCACCAATTCCACTACCCCCCCCCCTCCCGTTTTTTCTTTTGTGTGTGTGTGAGCGTAACCCACCCCCTCCTCCCGCCCACCTCCGCGTCGACTGCTTTGCCCGCCTTCGCGTTGCCACCTCCGCATCTCCCACCTCTGTGGAGGAGGAGATCACGGTGGTGGTGGAGGGGGCGGCCATGGAGGAGGTCGCAGTGACGGATGCATCGACGGAGGAGGGCGGAGTAGGAGGAGGGGGAGGCGGGGAGGTTGTCGTAGGACATGCGATCGAGGACGATGAGGTTTACGCGGAGGCGGGCGGAAGAGGCGGCGACGCGGAGGTGGGCGGAAGAGGCGGCGACGGGGAGGTGGGCAGAGGAGGAGACGTGGAGGCGGGCGGAGGAGGCGACGCGGAGGTGGAGGCGGGCGGAGGAGGGGGTGGGGACGAGTCACACACACACGAAAAAGAAAAGAAAAAAGGGGTGGGTGGAAGAGTTGGCGGGGTTGAAATAACCGCCCCCAATCGAAAAACATATTCAGTGATTGACAAGTGACAGAAGAAGTATCATAAACAAGCTTATAAGGTAACAAATTAGGTTATTTTATTTGCTAATTACCAATCTGTATGTTGGTAAAAGTTTAAAATAATTTTCTGTGGGACAGGGACAAACAGGCGGAGGTAGCATTTTCCAGCTTGACTGTAAGGTCAGCCACATGAGGTCCTTTGACATCAAAAAAATAAAAAAAACACTTAGGTCATTATATTCTATGGGCTCGTTTGGCAACCCATTATGACCAGCTTTTAGTTTTGGTTTGGTCAAAAAGCTATGAAAGGGTTGCCAAACAGGGTTGCTTAATTGAGAGTCCTTCTATTGATTTATGTCAATTCAAACCTCGAAAGCCGTTATTTTCAAAGCGCACATGATCTGCTTTCCGAGGAATCCACATATTAAAATCGGTGACTGGTCGAACAAATGTCCACATTACTCTCGGAAAAACTAAAGAATTACAACCCCTTATTAATGACTGCTCTCCCATTCTCTCACCATCGGGCCCTTCTTCTTTTTGCTCCAGGTTCTTTGAAAATACTCTCACCAAGGTCATAAAACATCACAAGCACCCTTATTTTTCAGTCCTAAGGTCGATTTACTAAAAGTGAGTCAATTTATCCACAAAGATTTCACCCCTGCGCAGCCCCGCCGCTGCCTCGCGCTGATTTGCAGCCTCTGTAGTAGCCCCGTCGCTGTCCCGCGCAGCCCTGCTGCCCCCATTGCTGTCCCACGCAACCCCGTCATAGCCCCGCCGCCGCGTCGCCTCTGCGCCGCTGCCGCACCGCCTCTGCGCCGCCGTTGCGTCGCCCTGACGCGCCGCACCAGACCTCCCACACCCCCGTCCGCACCAGACCTCCCAGTTACCAAGAATATGTTTGGATGATTATGATTTTATAGGAATCTTATGTAACTCAACATTGTTTATGAAGAAAATTAAAAAAAAACATAACTTTTAGTTACAAATAAAGAAAAAGAGCTTTGCATAAATCTAATAAAAATATATTTTCTGATAATCTAATTAAAAACAATTTTAAGTGAAAAGCTTTTCTTATGGTGCGTTTGGTTGCGCAATTGCAAAACTGATTCTGCAGGAATCTGCGATTGCAGGAATCTGCGATTGCAAAACTGATTCTGCAGGAAGCTCACTTTCTCAGCTTTTTGAAATCGCAACTTTTGGATACTATTTGTCTGCAATCGCTGAGTTTAAAACTGCGATTACAAAACTGTTTGGTTGCACGATTGCAAATGCAGCTTCCTGCAATCGCAATCGTAGTGCAATCGCGCAACCAAACGCACCCTTAGACCCATTTTCAAATGTTATCAAAAATAAAATCAAGCTGGAGACTCTGTTCTTCATGCATCCACATCCAAACAAAAAAGAGACACGTCATCTCCATTTTAATTCATTGCAGCTCAAATTGTTTTACCCAATTGGCTGTTATAGATGTTGAACGATTTTATTTTTTATATTTTCTAGGTTGCTAAGACTCAAGCCCCTCTTGAATGAGTTTAATTTGGTTTTTGCATGGCACATTTTGGTGTTAATTAAGGTGTGTAGGTTTATTTTATGAAAAAGTTAATGACCTGTTATGGAGCCAGTAATACAAAGATAATCAAAATTGTCAAATATGATAAAGTTAGTTTAATTGGATCACTGGATTGATAATTTTCAAGTCACTAAGTACATGAAAGGGGCATTTCATGCATGGACCCCCCCTTTTGAAAGTGATATGTGACAGACAATGTTGGCTCGCACCCTTAGGTTTGTGTCTTTTGGGGGTGTGCCCACACCTTGTTGGGCTTGTGCTTTGTGTCCCCTTTTGGGGTGTTGATGCTCATGTGATGTTTGATTGGTCATTCAAAACCCATTTTGTTTCATCTCTCTCTCTCTCTCTCTCTCTCTCCCTCCCTCGCTCTGCCCGTCTCTCTGCTAAGCCTGTCAATTATCCGAAAAAATATCCGCATCCGATCCGAATCCGTATCCGAAAATGCAGAAAATATCCGATATCCGAAAAATCCGTATCCGTATCCGAAAAAATAATCCGTATCCGAAAATTTTCGGATCGGATACGGATATACCCCTATCCGATCCGAAAAATATCCGTATCCGATGGCATTAAAAAAATATTAATATTAGTATTTAATATCTACCATTGGATTTTGATTAAGTGGCTCACATTCTTTCTAATAGTTGTAAAATTAGGACTTGTGTTTGTGAATTTTTAATTTTAAGTCAATTTTTGAACTTTAAATGAAAATTTGTTATGTTTAATTATTTATTTATTCTTTCTAATAGTTGTAAAGTTAGGACTTGTGTTTGTGAATTTTTAATTTTAAATCAATTTTTAAACTTTAAATAAAAATTTGTTATATTTAATTATTTATTTATTTATTTCGGATATTTCGGATAATTATCCGAATCCGTCGGATACGGATACGGATCGGACACGGATACGCTTTTTAAATATCCGTCGGATACGGATACGGATATAAAAAAAATTTTCGGATACGGATACGGATATGACCATATCCGCTCCGTATCCGGTCCGTTGACAGGCTTACTCTCTGCCATTTCAGAGATCCAGGTTTAAGTGGTCACGCTGGCATATTATTACCATCAACAAAAAAAATGATGTGTGACACCCTAACGGGCCCAGTCCATTAAAATTGGTCTGTTGTGTCTTTTGGTGTGTTTTAAATTTTTTTTTCCCTTTTGTTAATAAGTTGAAATGATCGAATTATATATGTGACATAGGTAGTGTTTAAAAACACGTATTGAAAAAGCCGCTTTGGCAATTAAATGACTTTTTAACATGCTTTTTTGTCATGTAATTATTTGTGCTGTTTTTATTTTAATCCAAGAATCATGTTTGTTGCTAATAACATAAACTATTTTAACCGTTTTGAAATCTAGTTAATGTTTAACAACATTATTTTTTTTGTCACTTTCTCCAAATAAAAACCCCATCGAGGATTTCTCAAATACTCGACACAAAAATTATTTCCCTTTGGATACGATGAATTTCAACAGCGGAGCGTAAAAGAAAAAAAAAATTAGATTCAAGCTTTGATACCATGTTAGAATAAAAAATTGAAGAGAATGAACCAAGAATATTATTAGGGTTTGTATCAATATTTATAGTACAAAAAAGAAAACGAAAAAAAGACTAATCTATCCTTAACCCTAACATATATACATTTAACAAAACCCATGGTACTTGGTGTTAGCAAGACAGTATTAAAACGAAATAGAGGTGTACTGATTTGATGAATCTGTTCTGTCGAATGATGAAGACCGAGGCTAGAGTTTGACTCTATATTCTTAAGACTTTATTCGCCCCGCACTAGTGTTCACGAATTCTGGCGATAGTCTCCTAGGATACAACGGTCGGATCGCCTTTTGGTAACAGCACTTCAAACCAGAGAACCAGCGAACTTTCTGTGTATTTCCAACTCTCTCTAACTTAGATGCAATGGAGACTCAAGACTGGAATGCCTACGCAATGTATGAATTCTATATTCTAAAAATGCAGAGATTAGATGAGATTTATTGGGTAGAAAATCGGTTGAAAGAGCCCATGGAGGAGTCCATTCCTTTGTTTCAGTTTTTACTAAAACAGAGTCTAAGGCACCCCTCCATTCAAATATCGAACTGTCAGATCGTAACCGTTGATCTGATAGCCCATAGTGCATTTAAGGATTTATCCGATCGATAGTTCAGATTGCGTTTGATCAAAATGATCTCCACCGTCTGATCTGACAAAAGGTCCAAAAAGAAAAGGCTCCATCAATCGTTTTATGCAACAAAGAATCCATATGTCAGCTAGTGAGAGATAACAATGTAGATGACTTAAAATTATTTAAAATGTGCACGCATTATTTTAATGTAATAAAAATTAAAACTGACTATTTTTTTTAAGTTATCTTGTACATGTCAATTACATGATACTTGTTTATTTGATCCACGCATTATTTTCTGTGCTTATCGTATAAAAGATTTGAGCTCATGATAAGGATATAGTACATGTTTGTTAAAACTTATAATACGAAGATTATAGTTTTTATATAATTTAAAATAAACATTTGTTACATGTTTAATTATTTAAACTTATTGGAACTTCTTTAAGTTAAAAACAATTTTAAAAAATCATAATCTCTAAGCTGGGAAAAAGATGCTTTTGAGATTATAGCTTATAAAATGTATTAAATTTTTTTTCTTTTGAACACTCATGCTCTTATCTTTTTATTAATAATATGTGTATCTATTTTTTTAATTATTACACTAAAAATGACTAAACTACCTTTCAACTTCTCAATTTTTTTACTATTACAAAAAATAAATTATCAATTTTTTTAAAAAATCCCTATTTGTTACTTAATTTATTAAAATTATATAATGTAATATTTGAAAAATATTGTAGTTATTTTGAAATATTATTTATGTTAATTTGATTTTCTTTTAAATATTTATAAATTTAATTTTATATGTAAAAATCATCTTATTTTACCAAACATAAATCAATTTTTTACTTCTACAGTTTAGGGGTATTTTTGACAATTAAAAAGTTACTTTACAACTTATTAAACAAACATATACTACTACTTTTTTACTGTTTTTAAACAGTTGCAACAAACATGTTTACAAATTACAACTTATCAGAAAAGTTATATTCTATAATTTATAAGTTATAATCTATAAGCTGTAAATTTAAGCTGTAACAAACATTGCCATAACCCTATGAAACGCTTATATAAATCCAAATAACCCCTCTAAGTTAAACTTCTATTGACAGATGACGAAAATTCGTAACTGGTTAACTCCAGTTGAAAATACAGTATGCCAAAAACATCCTACAATTTGTTAAAAATGTAAAAAACATTATATATACGACAATTTTAGCCTTCCAGATATATTATAACACTCTATTCAAAAGGGTAAATTGTCATTTACAGAGAATTTTTTTATATTTTTAACACATTATAGGGGGTATTAGTAGGCGTTTTCAGAATATTCCAAATCAGAATATTCATTCGTAGAATAATCCAAATCTGTCAACAAACTTAAATGACTATTTGGATTTATGTTTTCAGGGGGTTCTATGGATTTTAGAAAAACTCAGGGTGTTATAAGGATATCAGATAGTTTATAGGGGGTTATTTGGATATTTCCCAGAAATTATAAGTAATAATATCGAGGTTCGTCTCAGTCCTGGGTTAACTGCCACGTCACCACGTATTCCATGGCCACAGTTATCTGTCCCGCATGTAATGTGGTAATTTTTCATTCTTTTATATTTTATTTTTGTAAAATATATATTTTATTAAATAATTTATATAATTTAATAAATTGAACTACATGAGAAGTTGTACTCATTTATACACACACAGCTATTTGAAAGATATAGTGTTTTATAAAACAAAATACATTGGGATACACTAATACATTTTTTAAAATTAAACAATTATAAAAATCTTAATTTCATACATAATAGACATTGTGATAGCGTAATTATGTATTGTTTAAACTATTTCTAAACTGAAGATATTGATACAAAATAGATTGAGTATATCAAATTCTTTTCTTACACATTTTGTTTCTCCTTAAAAAAAATTCATTTTTCTATTAAAAAATTCATTTTTCTATTATTATAAAATGTGTCAATCAAATATTTAAAACCCTCAATCAATTAGAAAAAAAAATAATTTACACAACGTGAGAGACAATAGGGAATCTTATACATGTCAGGATTTCTATCCACAAAACACCTTTTGAGGTCACAAGGAATACAACTCACAGAGAAAATGCATTTTAATCATTCATAAGTTATTTCTTGCAAACTAATGTCACACTTTTTACAGGCCACAAAACAATATTAAATACACATTCATATTAAAATTAATTGAGAACTCTTTCGTGACATAATTATTAGTCAATATACTAAGAAAATATCAGTAAAACGCTTATTGAAATCTATTAAAATAACCCTATTTAAAGAACTTATTTTAAAATAAATATTTTTTTAATGATTTTTCTTCAGATATGTCCTACATCGCTTTTGATGTAAGTATTATCTATCTATACACATTTAGGTACCGTTTGGCGCTGCATCTGGGGCGTGTTTGTGCCGACCGACGCGGTGCAACGGAAACTCGGAAACAAATACAAAACATGTGTTTGCGGTTACCATTCAATTCATGCGTTTAATATGTAATATTGCTTGCTTCTCCAACACTTCAAAACATTGATTTGGCGGACGTGGAATGCTTCAACCAATGTGGAGGTGCTCGACGTGGAGCCAAACGGTACCTTAGATGGAACTTAAACAAGTGAAAATTTCTTTCGTTAATTGATTATTTTTTCCCTTTCCACCACCACATTAGTATTTCAAATTGAGTAGAGTTAGTGAACTTTGTTTAAAAAATGTGAGGTCCTCATCCCAAGAAACATACTTTTCCCTTTTATCGATTTCCCTCTCTTATTATCCCTAATTGGTCCTCTGATCACATAAACAATTGTGCATATTTTTTTAATACATTAGTGAGGTTTGAAAATTTTCATCCATTATAAGTGTGTGAGTTTGGCTTTGGTAAGGACTCGGTTTCTCAATTGAGATCCTATGCATTTTAGGAAAATCAAGACCTGTTTAGAACAGGGATATGATTTATTTTTGGATATACGTTGATTCTTGTATAAGTGAAGATAAAATGATTTTGTGTTTGATTGTATTTTGAATTATTCTCGTTGATAAACGTAAAAATAAATATTTTATTTTTTAGGTAAAATGTAAATAAAGTATTGATAAAGATTTATAAAAGGTGAAAAAATAATAATAGTTGATTTGACATGTGATTTATAAGAGGTGATGACAGTTGATTTGACTGACAGTGGACCAATATATTCTTTAGGTAGAATAATCTAGGATAGCTTTAATTCCAGGGGTTGGTTGAAATTCATATACCTCTTTACATTAGTTTATTATGTCATACTTTATCCCTAGTTATTTTATGTTTTCAAACACCCTTTATCCCTTAGCCCCCGTTCGTTTTGGGTATAAGCCCGTGGATAATCCAGGATAAAATTTTAGTGTGTTTGTTTGCCCCGGATAACCCTTGATAAAGTATGTCATAATAAACTAGTATTCCATGGTATTCAAGTATTCCATGGTATTAAAGTATGTCATAATAAACTAGTATTCCATGGTATTAAAATTATCCTAGGTTATTACATTCAAAGATAACCCCTGATAAAGTACTGTCATCACCTCTTATAAATCATCTAATAAATCAACTATCATTATTTTTTTACTTTTAAAATTTTTATCCATACTTTATTCACATTTTACCTAAACAACAAAAATTTATTTTTAAGTTTATCAACGAGAATAATTCAAAACACAATTAAATAAAAAATTATTTTATCTTTATTTATACAAACTTATGCTCGGATAAATGTATATCAAAAAATAAAAATTATCCCAGAGATTTATTCCTCTTCATCCAATGTTATCCGGTGACTTATTCCGTTAGGGGGAGGGGTTATATAAATTTCCTGAAGTTTACAGTGGGGTTATTTGGATTTTTCTCAATTTATTAATGGGCCTGGCCCGTACCACGAGGTTCGGTCTCTTAGGCCCCGCGGGCAATACAGCATTCATGGCTCTGATGCAGACGTATTTATAGCGCGCGCGCTCTCTCTCTCTTTCACTCACTTTCTGACAATTTTTTTTGGTCTTTTTTTATTGCTTTTTTTTTTTAATTTGATACGTTTAATGTGACATTCTCGTCCATGTACTATTCCGATATTCACGCATGTATCCTCTCTATTACTATTATGGATGATTGTGATGGATATGCTTTTCCTAGAAGAGTGGATGCCGCTCCAAAAATGAGTTGTATAATGTTTGTTTTAATAATTCTTAAATTTTTAGGCTCGTTTAAATAGACATAAGTTATTTTAGGGTTTATAACTATTTTAGGAATTGTTGACTTTATCAATGAATAAAAGATTTTGTGTTTGGTTGTGTTTTCAGTTATTCTCATTGAAAAACGTAATAATAAAAGTTGGAATGTTTTGTTGACGAAGAATAAGATGAGAATAAGGTGTAAAAAGTTGATTTGACATGTGGACCTCATTGGTGTATAAAAGGTGATGACATGTGATTTGATGTGATGATATGTGATTTAATAGATGAGTCCTTTTAATCACATCAATGTATAATCACATCAATTAACTAATGATTTTTATATGCATTCTTCATTTGTTCAATGCTTCTTATTATAAGAAACAATCATTGTTATCTAATTATTTTGATTTCACAAAATCAGCTTCAAGAATCACTTTTAATTTTTGAATCTCAAATTTTTATTTAAAATTTAACAAATATTTTTATAAAATAATTTTAATCAGTTAAAATTGTTTGTAAATGGGGACCTAAAGTCCATCGCTCAAAAAAATCCCTAATAAACATTTTTAAAAAGGGTTTTTTTATATATGTTTTTAATAAAAATGGCATAACCAAGACAGTGATGTGAGAGAAGTAACCATAAAAATTTCCAAAAACAGATGAACTCGTCAACATTAAACAGTGCTCCAACTAACCAGGGATAAAGCACTTACTTTGGCTTCTCTTTAAACAGGGGATAAAGCAGTCATTTTAATAGTAATATAAGCCAAAAAAAAAAAAAGGAAAAGAAAGTAAAGTACAGTCTTGTGACATGTCTGAGGAGGAATGCAGAACGGCTATATGTCTTTTCAATCACTTCAAATATACAGTTTTTTTTAATCTCTTCAAAAACCCAAAAAAACAAAAGCCAAACCAGAAACAACAGTACCCATTAAAAAAAAGGTGGCTCTATTCACACCCTCAAAAATGAAGTGCACCGTCCTTTTGTAATTATCCATGGTGTTTCATTAAAACCCCCCTCATATATAAATTTATTTTAGGTTTGACATTCACAGTGTCAAGAGAAATAATTTCTATCAATACCTAATAAGTTGACTGATATGTATTAAATCCAAAATATGTTTAAACTGATCGAATCGACACATGAAGTGTCGACATTTAATGAATCTATCGATATTTTAAATGTCGACATATATTTGAAACCTCTGAAATCGTCGTAGAGACCGACTCCATCTCCTGAACTCATCGATACTCCGAGTATCGACATAATCAATTCAGTCGGCATTTGATCAATCAATTTTAAATAGATCTTATTAAAAATCTATATTGAGAGGTGCAACTGTATTTGAGGGGTGAATAGAGCCACACTATATAAAAAAAAAAATAAAGTCCTTCTGTCAGACAACAGAGCCTCGCCAGCAACAGCAGCAGTGGCAGCTGCTGCTGCAATACCAGAACCCACCAAAAACAACAAAACCCATTGCGGATACGTCAAAAAAATCAAAGCTTTTTTTGTGACCCATATATAAAAAACCGAGCTTTTTTTTTCCCCGAAGAGAAGATATGAAGAACAGAAACAGAGATGGGTGCGTACGGATGCTTCTGAGTGAGCTTTCACAAGCAATGCTTGTTTGATCACAGCTGTCGGATGGGGATCATTGATCTGAACGCGATCGACGGCGGGGAATGCGCGGCGGCGGCGGAGGAGAAGGCGGGGGTGCTGTGTCTGGAGCTGTGGCACGCGTGCGCGGGGCCGTTGGTTTCGCTTCCGAGGAAGGGAAGCGTTGTGGTGTACCTCCCGCAGGGGCACATCGAACAGACGGTCGGGGAGGAGTCGAGGAGGGCGCGGACGGTGTTTGATGCGCCTCCGCATGTCTTCTGCCGCGTCATCGATGTCCAGCTCCGGGTGGGTTTCGATTTGTGATTTTTTGGGGAAAGATTGGTTCTTTATGTGTTTTTGATGGGTGTTTTTTTGGGTTTTGTATTACAGGCAGAGGTGGCGACGGATGAGGTTTATGCGCAGCTGTCTCTGGTTGCGGAGGGCGAGGTGGGAAGATTTGTGTTTGATTTTGGGTTTCTTTGAAAAATTTTGTTTTGTTTTTGTTGATTTTGGGACTAGTTATGGTTGCTCCCCTTCTGTTACATTGTTTTTCTTTTATTCACTTCACACACAAAGCTAGCAACTTTGATTCCAACACCATCTGTTTTGGGTGGATTTCGTTCTTGTCGTTCTGAAATTTTTTTGAATTTTTTGTGACTGAACTAAAATGGATTAGTGTTTTTACACATTCTTTGGTTCTTAATCAAAGTGGTGTTTTTTTTTCTTCTTTATCCTGTTCTTTCTCTTATCTTGTTTTACGTATTCTTTGCTTATTAATGAAACTGGTCCTGTGTTTTGTTGGTGCTTTTTTTTATACATTATGTTTGACATCACATTTCTTCTATGTAATGGGTGTATTGTCTCAATGTGAAGGAAGGAATTTAACATAAAAAGTTTCCTTCTTTATATTGTTCTTTACCTTGTCGTTCAGAAATGTATCTTGTTTATGTATTATTTGCGTATTAATGAAACTGGGTTCTGTTTTGTTGGTGATTTTGTTATGCATTATGTTTGACATGGCATTCCATCTGTGTAATGTATTTGTTTGGTAATGTCAATTTGAAGGATCTTGAACAGAGGCTTAGGGAAGGTATGACCAATGCGGATGCTGATGAAGATGAAACGGATGATATCGGCAAATCGGCTTCATTGGGTACGCCTCATATGTTCTGTAAGACTCTCACTGCTTCCGATACGAGCACCCATGGTGGATTCTCTGTCCCCCGCCGAGCTGCTGAGGACTGTTTTCCTCCATTGGTACTGTAGAAGTACACGTACCCGTGTTTTTTGCCTTAGATTTTGAATATTTGCATTTTGAGCCTACTTTATTGAGAGCAATTGTGGTACTAATGGTTATTGAATGCCTGATGTAGGACTACAAGCAGCAGAGGCCTTCTCAAGAGCTTGTTACAAAAGATTTACATGGGACCGAGTGGAGGTTTCGGCATATCTATCGTGGTACTTTTAAGGAAGCCTATATATTCTATTTCTCTCATTGTTTTATGCTTATAATCCCCGTTTGTTTTGCGAATAAGCAAGTGAACATGAGAAGAATATGCTTATTCCTCCAAAAACATGTTTGTTTATTATAGACAAACTGTAATAGTTATACTTTGATGAGTTAACTATACCTAGGGAAGGTGGATATGAATCTCATTTATTCACCAAAAACTGTAACTATATTCTAATAAGACAAATACAAATGACAAAAAATTACCGAAACCAAGGAAATAATAGCAAACAAACAGAAAACCGTTTGATTCTTTTATAGGATCTTTTGACCAAACGGGGGACACACACACAAAACCAAACTGTCAGGGGGGTGTGTGTGTGGGGGGGGGGGGGGGGGGGGGGGGTGGGGTAAGGATCTAGGACTATAATTTAGACTAGTACTTTCAATTCCTTCCCACTTCCCAGATCCATCATGTATCTAATTTCGTGTTTCCATTAACCACAGTGCTTCATGCATGTACAATATCCTTGCCACATGAAAAATGGTTTTGTTCGTCATGGTTCAATATCTGGAAGTTGTATGCCTTGTTTTTTCTTAAAGCATGTGAATGTCTTTTTGTCTCAATTTATGTTCATCAATCTATTTGTCATTGCATCACAAATTATGTCTCATGTGATGTCTGATCCAGGTCAGCCTCGAAGGCATTTGCTGACAACTGGGTGGAGTGCATTTGTCAATAAGAAAAAACTCGTCTCCGGAGATGCTGTGCTTTTCATGAGGTAGATATGAATAAAGCCTGCATGATTGAAGAATGATCCATCTAGCATTGACTTATTGTATTTTCTTTTTTGGGGGGCAGGGGTGATAACGGGGAACTGAGACTGGGGATCCGTAGGGCTGCTCAACTTAAAAACACTGTTCACAGTTCTCCACTCTATGATCAGACCATGAATCTCAACTCCCTTTCAACAGTGGCCGGTGCTCTATCCACAAAGAGCATGTTCCACATTCTGTATAACCCAAGGTACAAAGAGTTCTCTTGGAGATTTATGAGATAATTAGGAGGATTTTTTGGTCTAAGCATATTCCTTGAAACACACTAAATAGAGAGAAACGTGTGATTTTGGTCAGCCAGCTTGGCCATGTATAATGTAGCTGTGATCATTATATGGGGATCTTCAATATGATCTTCCGTTCAACATGGGAATCCAACTTGGTTGCATACATTTTAGGATTCATTAATGCAGTTGTTTAGGTGATCAATTTTCAAGGATAATTAATTAATTAATTAATTGCATCTGAAGTGTAACATAATCGACATTGATTTTTTATTTATCATTTAGGAACTGATTATATGCTGTATAAAAGTATACTAATTTGATTGCTTTCTAATGTTCAGTTTGCATGATGCCAAGTGTTTATGAAGTGTTTATGAAGATAAAGGTTTCTCTCTGTGATCGGCATTTTAATGTACCTCATTGAAATACAACATTAAATCACTCCCATTTTTCATCGAAAAGATCCTTAGTAGCAGTACGGGAGTTGTAATATGTTCATAGTAATCCGTGAACCAATCTCTCTTACTGCCAAACAAGATATTCTGTTTATTGCCAATAGAATTTTTTTTATAACTATCCCTTTTCACTTTTTTCTACTGAGAAGCACCTTCACTCCTCTGGTCATTTTAGGCTTCTCAACCTCCACTTTGGTTTATCTTGTCCTCGTCCTCTTATAACTTTCAGCCTATCTTTAAGTCTTTAACTGTTTTTGATGTATAGCTAACCATTGTTGATGGAAGGTTTTCTGGCTCTCTATTTTGAACTTTTTAAATTTAGAACTAAAAAAGAACTGCAAAAATGTTCATCATGTCCTTGATGTGACGAGTGAAACCTTGATTCTCAGCGTTTGCTTGCATCACTTGATACTTAATGAAGAATCTTTATATGGATCTTTGACCAGTAATATTTGTCACAATCCTATGCTTGCGTTTGCTTGCATCACTTGATACTTAATGAAGAATCTTTATATGGATCTTTGATCAGTAATATTTGTCACAATCCTATGCTGATGGCATTACGATACAGAAAGGACTGACATTTTAACTTGGACCTTATAAAAACGGAGAACATTAATTATTTGTATCTTTTCATACATATATGGCCTAGGAACACCAAATTCAAAACTGGGAGATGGCTAGGAAAAAATTGAAAATAAAATGGAGTTCGCTAGAGTTGGCTATCACAATATTATTTTCACATTGTCTTTCTTACAAATTCCAATACTTTTTCCGCTTTATCTTGTAACATTTATCCCTTGGAACAACCCGTGTATAAATTTGAAAGTTGAAATCGATGTTATTCTACGTTCCTAACTGAAAAATTGCTTTCAAAATAGTATCTCAAATTTTAATAAAAATCACTTCACACTTTTTTCAGGAATGAATGGTATTTTGGTTATATTGGATATAAACTTGTAAAGCATTTGTTTGACACTGACCATGTTTATCACTTGTGTGTTTAAATTACATGTAATTTCGTTTTAGGATTTCAAACGTACTCATGCCACTTCATATTCAATGTATTTCAGGGCAAGCCCCTCGGACTATATAATCCCTTATTGGAAGTTTTCTAAGAGATTTAATTATCCATTCTCTGTTGGAATGAGATTCAAAATGTGTTTCGAGACTGAAGATGCTGCCGAGCGAAGGTTTGCATATTCATTGTTGTAATTGTGCCTGATCTTGATTGAAATGCATAAAATGATTTTGATGATAATTTGTCATAATTTTTTGTTTTTTCCAGGTGCACTGGAGTAATAACTGGGATTGGAGATATTGATCCCATCAGATGGCCTGGCTCAAAGTGGAGATGCCTGATGGTATGCTCACCATTGCTTTATTTTTTGTTGGAGACTTTACTTTAAAAATAAACCACCTGAATATCTGTGTAGGCTGCATAGCTTTTTTCATGAGGTGCAAATTAAAGCATCCCTCGGTCACTTTTTCCATCACTTGTTTCCACATCATTATTGTTCTGATGTTATCGAATAAACTTTAAATAAGAAGTGTTTTAGTAAATTTTTGTTACTGTGTTTACCAAGACAGAAAAAAACATCATTTCTTATAGTTACATTTTATCCTTTATTAGCTTTGTTTCCTAATATACTTTGAAATGTCCATGTCCTTCATCCTATTCTGTTATTGCAAGTCATTGTATAAATATTTATTTGCATCTTTGATTGATATGTATCAGTTGTACTGAATCTGGCTGATATTAATCAAGCCATTTATTTCTGCATAAAAAAGAGAAAAGTCACAAAAGCTGGGGGGGGGGGGGGGGGGGGTGGAATAGTGATTATTGCGCTCCTAGGAAAAATGGTTTTGCTTTTAAGTTAAGAGGTTTAAGGTTTTCATCTAGTTTAAAATTTCGTATTTAATGTAAGGCCTTGGGATTTTGGTATCTGCCATTTATATAATCTTATATAGGAGTGTTTTTAAGTGCTATTTTAAAATAAGAACCCATTCACGTGTTTTTGAGCTTAAAGTCTTTGTTAGCCTTCTGATCAGGTGATGTACAAGATACCTACAAATACTGAATACTGTATGAATCATTGCCAGGCATTAACCGATACGAACATAAACATTGTATCATTTTTGAAAAACTTGATGCATATTATTTGGTACATAAAAGTTTCAATTCCAATGTAGGTACGTTGGGATGATGACATGGACAGAAGTCGGACGAACAGGGTTTCTCCATGGGAAATTGAGCTGTCTGGTTCAGTTTCAAGTTCGAATTCGTTTGCGTCAATCTCCAAGAGAACGAAGATTAGTCTGCCCTCTGTCAAAGCAGATATTCCAGTTCCCGGTATGTCCTTGGTGCTCCAAATTACTTAGGGCGCCGATATACTCAGTCCATTTTGCAGCCACATTTTTAGTGCCACATCACTAACACAGTACATGAAATGTTTTAATGTAGTATAAACTCCACTGTCTCATTATATGTTCTATTAAAAAAAATACATGCATTCAAGCATTCAATTCATATGAGATGGGTGTAGTACATTTTTTTTTATATAGAAAAATACTGCAAACGGGGCTGAATGTAACATTTTCCAATCACTCACATCTTGATCTCCTCCAATCGTTGAGTCAATAATCGAACTAAATGATTTACAGGTGGGCGTGATTTTTCAGACTTTGGGGAATCTTTAAGGTTCCAGAAGGTCTTGCAAGGTCAAGAAATTATCGGTTTGAGAACTTCGTATGATGGTAATTATGCATCAAGCCATCAATCTTCATCAGATGTTAATAATTTGGGAAATGGTGTTGGAGTTATGTTTGGAAACTCAGATACCTCCTACAAGAGCATGGGGTTTGGAGAATCTCTTCAATTCCATAAGGTCTTGCAAGGTCAAGAAATATTTCCTTTGGAGGCACCTCATAACTCGTCACCTTCGTCTGTGCTAATGTTTCAACAAGGGAGCACTCATGTTCCATGCAACCAATCAATGCATGGCGTGAATGATCGCGACAGGGTTGATGGGATCAGTTACTGTGGATCACGTGAGCCTTCTCGTGTTGCTCGTACCGGTAGAGGTGGTTGCAAGCTCTTTGGTTTTCACTTAACCAATGCTCCCGCAACAAGTGAAGTTGAGCTCACTCTCTCTGGATCTCCATTGTCGAATGAGATGAACATGGAAGATCGATCTGTGGGTCATAGTGAAGCCAAAGTAAGTGCTGTTTATGCACTGTGTTCCATACCCATATAGGGATTGCCATGGAAGATCAAATGATGTGAATGATCTGGTGCTTGTTGGAGATGATCATTGGCAGTAAGTAGTAAATATAGCTTTTCCATTATTTTCTAGTTTTTGCATTGTCAACTTGATTTATATCAGTATGTTTGTGCAGGGAATTTTGCGACATCGCATCGAAAATCTTGATAGACACCTGCCCACAGCTGCTCTGAAGAGGTTTCTGTGGTTGATGTATTGAAGTTTTTGATGGGATGAATTTCTTCTCCTGACTACATAAAATTTTATGCGGTTTATTTTATGAAAGACAATTATAACTTGTAATCCTAAGACACACTTTTGCCTGTTCATTCCATATATATGTGTCTGTTTAAGTGGCTTTTAATTTTTTGCAAAAACACTTGATTGAAGATCTATATATATAAAAGCCACAATTGTTCTGTCTATGAATTGCTGTACATGTAATGTGTTTCTGTTTGAGGCACAAGTGAATTGCACAGGTGACAGGTTATTGAATTTTTGTGTATATGCATCAAACATATTGTCCCTTTTTTTAAAAAAAATTCTAATCTAGATGTAACATATTGAAATTCACTGGTACACTCACTTATTGAACATGAACCATTAACCCCCACTAAGCTTGGCATATGCATCTTATCCTAAACAATTTGGATACAAAAAAATATTAGAAACAATTATAATCGATATCTTAGAGTTTTTGTGTTTCTTTCAGAGATCATATGTAAGTGGAGCAGGGCAATTGGATTGGGTTTAAGGCCATGCACTGTAGTGGAGTAGATCTTGGGCTCCTTCATTACTCCGTTAAGTCTGTTTTCTTGGAACAAAAAAAAAAAAAAAAAAAAAATACTGTGCCTTGATACATTATATCTGTTACATTTCCTCATTTATTTTATTTTATTTTGATTTTACAGCTGAGCAGGTTTTTCAAAAGCGTAGACCTTTCGGGGGTCCTTCAACATTTTTTCCCCAATTTTCTTGTTCTAGCCATTCATGCTATATCATTCTTTAACTGCATTTAGTTGCACGATTGTAAAACTGATTTTAGGTAAATCAAATCTTTACAATAATAGCACAAAAATGTACAAAAGAAATTTGTCTATATAATGTATATTTTTCGTGTGCATGACCACTTATACATAAGTTTTTGTTCATTTATGGTTGAATATTCTTCCATGAGACCCTTTGTACTCTTCGTTGAAGAAGATACAACTCTATCAACTTATCAAAAGTAAATGGGTGCGGTTACTCCCACCACCTAAATTTTCAGTCTCACCACCCCTTTAAACCCCCCACCTCTCCTTTTAGTTTTCACCAACCCCATCTCCTAATAAATATAGAATTGATGAAACACCAACCCTACCATATACCCTATTTTCACAGCAACCTCTCCTCCCACTCTCTCCTCCTCATTTTTTTCTCTCTTGAACATCCAGATTTTGTCGAAGTTTAGTGAGCCCTCCATCCGCCTGTTGTGGTGAGTCTGCCGTGAGCACGCGGTGCGTTCCCGTGATCCCCTATCATTGGCCACCCCATTGGCCCCTCGCGACACCCTCAAAGTGGAAGAAACAGGTACATGATATTCCAAAACTCTTTTACATCAACTAGTATTAGTGATTCATGAATTTATTCATTGATCTCTTCCTATTGTACAAGTATTGGTGTGTATTTGGTGTTTTTGATAGAAAGATAGGGTTTTCATAGCATTGTAAGGTATTTTAAAAAAATGTATGGTTTGGGCTCTTTACATCAACTAGTATTGGTGATTCATGAATTTTATTTGTTGATCTCTTCCTATTGTACAAATATTGGTGTTTTTGATAGAAAGATAGGGTTTTCATAGCATTGTAGGATATTTGTTGAGAAATTTATGGTTTAAGCTCTTTTTTTTTTTTTTGGATTGAAAGATATGATTGTGATTGCATTTATTTGGCTTGAACCCTATATTACAAGTATTGGAAGTTAAAGTTTGATTGGAAGTCGGGGCATTTTTAAAGAAATGTATGGTTTAGGCTCAATTTTTTTTAACTGAAGGCTATAATTTTGATTGTATTTTTTTTAAAACCCTATATCATGTCAGTATTGTTCACCCAATGATGGTTTGAGATGTTGGTGACTATCATTGGTATGTTGAAAATTCATGAATGATTATTAGTATTCAATTATTAGCATTCCTGTATTGATCTGAGAACCCACACCCTTTCTTAAATGTCCACATGTCTTAATTATATGTTTTAGTTTTGTTGGAATAATGATGTAAATAGAATTGCATATTTCATTAACAATGTTCATGTCTATCCTGTAATATATAAATTAAATCAATTAATTGCATAATGGCTCCCAAACTACGCATTCCACATAATGAATTATTAGGCACAAACAACCACATCTATATGACTGGTGAGACTTGAGATGGAGCATGGAAAACATAAACAAGATGCACAAAGGTTCCCTTTGCCCTGAGTGCAAGTCAATCTATGAAACAGTTAATGAACAAATATATGATATTAGGCAATATGAATTCATCTATACTTCAATTCTAGTATACTAACTTGTGTCAGGTTACCTTTTACTATTATATATTTTGGGACATTAATTGTGAAGCAATCAGTTTTGTGATTAGACAAGGTCCGGATATACGTGTATTGGTATGCTTTATCATTTGTCTTTGACTGGTATAAGACACGTTTTGAATTCATTCATTTCTTATATAACAATAATGTTCTTCTATATGCAGCGTATCACCAATATAATTCGTTGTATCGAACCGTTCGTAGTTCATGGCTGTACTGGTCCCATTGCACAACAAGACATGAAACACGTGTTCCACTACTTACAACTTACAAGACGGAACACCACTTCCCAATTGAACCTCGGTGCACAATCGTAGGTCAAAGCAGAGGCACCATTGAGAGGGCTCACGAATGTGACAAGACCAACTCTGTTTTTTTTTTTTTTTTGCTTGAATTCATCTTTGCATCCCAAATGGAGACAAACAATATTTCGTCTATGTGTTTGGGTCAATATTTTGGATGATATTACATCAGGATCTTAAATATTTCAAATACAGGTATTTTATTTCAAATATGGATTTTTGGATACCAGAAATTTTTTAAATTTTTTAGGTAAGATGTTAGCTTGGGTATTTTATATTTTTTGTTTTAAGAATATTTGACGCACTTAGTTATGTGGCTTATGCCCCAAACGGCACCTCATAAGTGAATAAGATTTTAAAGCATGAGTATTATTAGCCACTTTGAACTCAACAAAATGAAACAAACAGGTGACTCACTTATACGATTTGTATTGCGACACGTAGAGATGATAAACCGCCTTCATCAAGACGTCCCAATGTCAAGCTGATCCATAAGTTTCGAAGCAAGGTTGGTCAACATGTAAAGACAGGACGACTAAGTGCCCGTCGAGAGTTAAGCTTTCCATTTTGGGTTTATGTCTTTCACTTCGATGGAAAAATTATCAACCTGAGCCGGAAGTTTCGACGGATAGGTGGTCGACATGTACAGGACAAGACGACAATGAGTCCGTCGAAGTTAAGTATGACTTTTGGGTTTATGTCTTTCACTTTGATGGAGAAATTGTCAACCCGAGCCAGAAGTTTCGATGGAGAGGTGGTCGACGTGTAGTCTTGATTTCAACAATGAGTCCGTCGAAGTGGATTTTCATTTTGGGTTTGTTTGCCATTTCGAATTGGCAAATGTCAACCCGAGCAAGAACTGTCGACGAAAGTTTGATCGAGCATGGAAGGACTGGACGACATTGATGCCGTCGAACGGGGCTAAAAAAATGTTTGGGTTTTCCAATTCCAGTTCGACAGGGCGAATGTCGATATGGGCGTTTTAAGTTAACAACATGGCTGTCGAACTGGGCGAAATTTTTTTTGGGTTTGTCAATTCCAATTCGACGGAGTCAATGTCGATCCTAGTATTTCAAAGTCGACAATATGGCCGTCGAACGGGACTAAAAAATATTTGGGTTTTTCAATTCCAGTTCGACAGGAAAAATGTCGGTCCCTAGTACATCTATTGACAATGTTTAAGTCGAACTGGGATGCCTGGCTCGACTCTGCCTATGTCGAACGGTGTAAACTGTGCTTCAATCACCAATTCCCATACCTTCAAGTTTTTTTTATCATTCATCAGAACCATACATTTGGAATCACATGTACGTACCTCATTATCCATTCTTCATGTGGTTTGGGCTTCTATTAAGGATGAATTTTCAATATCACCGGCTCAATCAAAATATATGTTTTAATATTGTGTCAGTATACAGACTAATCTACTCTATACTAATATAAACCACAAATAACTTCAAAACAATCCATTATATTAACATACACAATGACTACCTTGACTATTATCACTTCCAAACCACCACCAAAATCATCACAACCAACTCACCATACAAATAGAACTAACAACAACAATCCACAAAAATGGGATAGAGATGTGGGAAAAAAACATCTTTACTGCATCACTACAATCAACTCCAAGAACATTATTACATTAACTGTACATTACTACAATCATCACTACTACATTAGTACATTAATTAAACATCATTGTTACACCGTCAACAACAAATAAGCTACCTTAAACACCATAAGAAAAAAATCAACAAAGTTAAATACAATCATCATTTCTATAACAACAAACCTTAAATGTAACACCACTTCAACCACCAACATAACAAGCATTACAAGAACATTCACAGAAGCCATATGAAAACACAATAAACCCAAATAAACATTAATCAAGAAAGGAATGTCTCACCTCTTCTCAATGTGTGGATCTTTTTCAAACTAGGGCATCATTTGTAAAACACCAAGAGAGATTACATGTTATCGTCGGAGACCAACCGGAGTGTCGCCGGGAGGAGGGGGATCGGTCGTGATTGATCGGACTGTCGAGGTGGTCGGTTGCCATCGACATCGAAGAGATGGTGAGAGAAATGGCCGGTGTCATGGGTTTTTTTTTTAATTTTGATTTGGGTGGTGGGATTGAGTTTTTTTTATTTGGGGGTGGTGGGATGTATGTAGGTGGTGGGCTTAATGCTATTTTATGTAAATAGAAAATCAGGTATTTTTGTAATATTGCATGGTGAGATTAATAATCAAGGTGGTGGGAATAACTGCACCCAAAGTTAATTCCTTTGCACTGAATAAAATAAAACAATTTAAGCACATACTCCTAGCAAGCAACTTTAGAATCTACAATTTAATGATAAGAAATAAACCATGTAACAATACAAAAGAACACACCAATATTACATGATTGGGTGTGTCTATCCCCACCAAACATTTTTTTTATCCCACCAATAAAAAAACAAGTGTTTTGCTGTTCCCACCAATCCAGTTCGATCGAAATCGGTCGCCATTTCAGGTTTTGGACGACCGAACTTGGTCGTCATTTCAGGTTCTGGGCGACCGTAATTGGTCGTCATTTCAGGTTTTGGGCGACCGTAATTGGTCGAACAGGGTTCAGAACTATATCTACTTATTATTTGTAAATAAATAAAATTTTGGGTTTATCCATCATATTTTATATTTATTCTTTTATCCAAACAACAGCTAAGGGACTGAAAAAAATGTAAGTATGTGTACTTTCAATTAATTCAAATTTTTATAGAAAAATATCTTATTAGACAAATATATGTCATTTTTAAGCTTCATTTGAATTCGTAGTTAAGATGATTCTTTGTTTGAAAACAAAAAAACCTACCAGTTGATCCAAACACATTTTATATTTGGCTTTTAAAATTTGTCTGTAACTTATGTAAAAAAAATTGTTCTTATATTCTACATTTAAGAATAATGATTTATTCTCCCTATATTACAACTCAGACTTAGAGTGATATGAATAAATCAAGGAGGATACACGTTATGAAATTATGTTTTCAAGAAAAAAATTATAAACTTTATTACAAATCCTGTTCGACCAGGTTCGGTCGCCCAAAACCTGAAATGACAACTAAATCCAGTCGTCCAAAATCTGAAATGACGACCAAGTCCAGTCGTCCAAAACCTGAAATGACGATCAAATTTGGTCGAACTGGCCGGATCGGTAGGGATAGCAAAGCACCGTTTTTTTTTAACCGATTGGTAGGGTAAGAAAAACGGTGGGTGGGACTAGACGGGGCCCTACATGATTTTATATTTTGTGTGGAGAATACAAAGATTTATGAGTCACTTTTTTGTCACCATTTGCCCCTTTTAAAGTAACCTTGTGCGACTAAAAATATAATCTCCTTTAATCTAACAAAGAATACATAGGGTTATCAAAGACCAACTTACGCTTGAAACCAGCGATATGATCCCAACCCCATAGTCTTTATGGAATACAATAACCTTTATTCCGCTTGAATACGAGAGATCTCACAATTATATATTAAAAATTCATGAAACTCTTGTGAATCTTGGAAAGAGTTGATAAAGTTAAATACGAGAAAATGTTAGTCAACTACAAAAAAAATCAGCTAGAAAATGAAACACTTGTGCATGTAAATGCTTATATACGTACACATACATTTTAGTATATTGCAATTAGTATTTTTCTTTTTTATAGTTTAAGAACTAACAAGTTCTAACAAACTGTTATTGATTCTCAACAATCTTTGGGTTTAATTGGTGGGTTAACTAGTTTTTTAAAATTTTAGACCAAGATCATACATTAACGGATTATGAGAGTTAATCAGACTGGAAATCAGACCAATTGAACCAGTTTTATGCATTTTTTTTATATGTTTAAAGTAAACCTAAATCAGCATCAACTAGACATGTTGGAAACATCAAGGCATCTGGGTGTCACAGTTACAATAACCTCCCCTCCCCTGTTCCAAATAATCCAATCACTAATGTTGTTTTATTCTTTGTACCATAAGACATCTGTAGTGAATTTTTTAAATTGATCTAGGTTGATCAAATTGCATACCAACAGTTTGTAATACTAAATGCATATTCATTGTTCTGCTCCTCAAATTGAACTCCCCCTGGCTGTTGGATTAGAAAAACTTTTCATGGAAAAAGACCTTCATTGATGATATCAAAGGTTTTCCCAAGTGAAATTCAACATTTTACCATATGATGTCTTTTTATAATATTTAATGAAATACAATTGTAGTCTTACACTAAGAAAAGTACCCACCATTATTTTTTGGGGATGAGTTCAATCAATGCCAGATCTCATTAATTTTTGTCAACATCATTGTTTATCACGTGAAGTTTTATAATAATTTTGAACATGTGATGATGCTCATAGACGACTGACGAGTCTTGACCGTGTCCTTTATATATGAATTGGATCATACATATGAAGCCACGTTAAGGTTATTAAAATCATTGAAGCATCACATTTTTCAACCATCTTCAACAATCTCTTTATCAATGTAAAGTGAATCACTTCAAATTATGCGAACCACAATATTTCTATACACATGCGATCTTTGTAGCTAAAAAAGCTACATTTGTGTCATATTGAATCTGTATAACCTTTCATTTTCACTTATTAACCATTATTCATCAAACAAGCTCCATTATTGTAATGTTACACCAAAATGAACTCATCGAAGCTATATATATAATTTGTTGTCACTTCTCCAGGGTCCCCATGCCTTCGGAGTCGCCTAAGATTCTTTGAAAGATGCAATTATCCATTAATTAACTCATCGATTACGCTAATTATACGAATCAAATTGCTTAATTAATGATGAGAAACTCTTCTTTGTCCCTTTCTTCTTCTTGACTTCTAATGATATGTTAGGTTTTTGTGTTATGATATTGAGACCAAATGCCAACCTGGTAATTGAAAATTAATTAAAACTTACTAAAGTAGGCACCTTTTGGTTTATTCTGTCATTGATAGGATCTGATAAAAATTCTGTTGAGGGTATCTTTCCATGGATATTTTGGTTTGGCTGTTTTGTTTTCTTGGGAATTTCATCATCTTTTGTGCGCGTGGTGATGTTGATCTTCTGATGATTTCTAAAGCAGTTTGTATATTAGGAAGGAAATACATCCCGCCAGGTCTGTAGCCCCCAATCGTTTTAATTTTCTTTCTTAAATATATGTTCATCTAATTCAATACATGTTAATATGAAAATTTAAACCCAAATAAACTAGTATCTATGATTTTTTTAAATAAATAAAAAAGTATTAATTTTTCATCTGTACTAGGGTAACATATATTTCATTAGTGAAGTGTATATGCAGTTGGGAAACCATCTCTGGGTTGTAGACTGAACTTTAAAATGGATTAAGTGTAACAATGCCTTATTTAAGTGAAAACGGGGCTGTATGCAAATCCCTTTTCCATACCTAAATGCAGTCGACGCCTATTTTAATTTTTTTTAAATGGTATATACTTTTATAAAGATATACATATATTATATATACCAATGAGTTACATATAATCAATAATAGAAAATTTAAAAATTAATTAACAAGATATATATATCTTCTTATTGTAAGTAGACGGCTAAATGAAGTATATGAGACTACAAACTGGGCTATGAAAAGGACCGCGTATAACAACTTCTCAGGTGCTAAGTGCTTATACACAATCGTTCTTGATGCCCCATTTGCACCCTTTTCCATACCTAAATGTAGTCATTACGTGCTAATCCAAAAGCAAATGGCATTCTCAAGGTCTACAAATCCTAGGTTTTTCCTCCATATCTAATGGAGCCCAAATTCTTCCAGCCGTCATATCACATATCAACTCATAAGAAATTCCCATAGATGATACATATGTCCAATAATCTATAATAATATCACATGATCTTATATTATTCCCCTCAAATCCATGCATGTCTTATGTCCCACATCTCATCCCATGCATTGTCACGCCATGCAAACCACGTCTTCTATACAATTAGATCCAGCTATATATGAACTCCTCGGTGGTCTCTCCAAGACCCTTCCCTTCCTTTGTCTGATGTCCCAACTCGAGAGAGAGAGAGAGAGAGAGAGAGAGAGTAATGATGCAAGGGTTAAGTATACCCAATCCTCAATTCCTTCCAGGATTTAGGTTTCACCCAACTGACCAGGAGCTCATCATCCACTACCTCAAAGAGAAGGTCTCGACCACCTCCCTGTCTCCGGCCGTCTCCATCATCGCGGACGTTGACCTCTACAAGTACAACCCATGGG
Source organism: Acorus calamus (assembly GCA_030737845.1). Lineage (NCBI taxonomy): Eukaryota > Viridiplantae > Streptophyta > Magnoliopsida > Acorales > Acoraceae > Acorus > Acorus calamus. Next base: position 21,892,676 of record CM060869.1, on the reverse strand, counting down.
ACCTCCCTGGTGCATCCTTCCTTCCCTCTCTTTCATCTCTTTCTTTCACTCCTATCCTTCCAATCAAGATTCCATTTATCTATCTTAATTGCCTAATCGATGAAATTCTTCATCAGATGGCTCCCTGTGAAATTTTTTCATTCATGAATTAAAACATCATTAATAGAATTCTCATTTATGTACTTTAATGAACACGTGTTGTCCATTCAGGTATGTATTGATAACAATCTCATGACTTTTTTTTTCTTCTAAAACTGTTATGTACGTATTTGGTGCTTTTAGATAAGGCCTTATTTGGGGAGGAGGAGTGGTTCTTCTTCACTCCGAGAGACCGGAAGTACCCGAACGGAGCTCGACCTAACCGGGCGGCCGCTTCTGGGTTTTGGAAGGCGACGGGGACCGATAAACAGATCATCGCCTCCGGTGGGTCCGAATGCCTAGGGGTGAAGAAGGCCCTCATTTTCTATCAGGGTCGCCCTCCCAAGGGAGTCAAGACAGACTGGATAATGCATGAATACAGGCTCCTCGACGTGTCTCCTTCGCCCAAACACAAAGGCTCTATGCGGGTATGGATTATATACTCTGTTTATAAGAGAACTAACCCAAAAGTGTCAGATCCATTGATTTTCTGGTCAGATTGAATTGTTAAGGGCAATTTACAAAAAATAACCCCATAAAATTTAATATTAGCAATAATAGCCCCTTGGTGTGAATATTTGGAAAATTTGATTTTTTTCACATCATGGGTAGGGGTGGTAAACGAGTTCAACGAGTCGAGCTTTGACCTGTTCAGACTCGGCTCGTTTAGTATCAGGCTCGACTCGAGCTCAGTTCGACTCAGGACCAAGCTTAATTTCGTGTTGAAGCTCGGCTCGTTTGGCTCGCAAAAAGCTCAGTTGAAACTTAGCTCGGTTCGTTTGTTAAACAAGCCAAACAGAAGCTCGAACCAAGACTCGGCTCGGGTTTATTTAACTAAAAAATATTTGTTTAACATTTAAAAAGTCATCTTTCATAAATCATAACATCTTATACATTTGAAAATGACATAAACTCGGGCTTGGGCTCGACTCGGGTTTTTTGTTTTTCCCCTTTTATGTTAAGTAACAAGCTCAGGCTCAGCTCGTTTCGACTCGTTTACAAATCGAGCTATGCTCTGCTCATGTCTAATCGAACGAGCCCGAATAAGCTTTAACTGAGCCAAGCCTAAGCTATTCAGCTAATTTACCACCCCTAACCATGGGGATATTTTTTTTGCAAATATTCACGCCATGGGGTTATTGTTGCTAATATTGGATTTTATGAAGCTATTTTTTTGCAAATTGCCCCATTATTAACTTGGCTGAGAGAGATTAGATGCATGGACAAGGCATACTAAATGGATCGATCCATCTTTTTAGGAAAGATCACTAATCCAACTTTAGAAAAAGAAAATGATCCTTCGTTGTCCTCCAAAATAATATGTTTTTAAAATTTATTAATATTTTAATTTGATGATATATTTTTATACTGAGTTTATCTGTACTAACAAGTGCATATTTTAAGTTGATACTATTATGTATTTCACAATGAATTTGTCAATCCATTTATCACCTACCTGAAAGATTATTATAATATTTTTTCTTATTTATTACATAATTTTATAATATATTTTCTTATGTTTGTCTTACTTTCATAAATTACTAAAATGTTAATATATCTAATATTAGATTACTTGTAACATCAATTGTCTAGGTTAGTAGTAAGAGTGCATTTGGGAATACGGGTTTACTCCCACATATCCATATATCATATTTCTATATTTTATGAAAATTGACATTTAAAACTATTAGATTCGGTCACACTTTTCAATTCTCATTCAAATTTTGATTATTTGAAAACATGTTTATAGCTTTTAACTTCTTATAGAAGCAGAATCACTCAAACCGTGTTTTCAAACGCCCTCCAACTCTGATCAATGACTTCTAGAGTTACAAAGTTTCTCTTGAGTTTTTCAAAAATGCATGATTAATGGGGTCCCGGGAGAGGAGTTTGTGTTTAATTCAGTAGACCTCCCATCTAAGGAAAGCAAACTCCTCTCATGATATTGTCCTTTTATCTGTTTTATTTGTTGTTTTACTCTTATTCTCTCATCTTCTTTGGACTTATGTAATCACACTATTTGTAATAAAAGTGATGATAGCAAGATTTACTTTTGTTACAAACTCCCTTCCTAATCTTAATGTTTTCAGCTGGACGACTGGGTTCTCTGTCGAGTTCGACAGAAGGGCAACTCCCCTCTCACCGGAGCACTCGAAAAACATGAAAACTCCGTCGACTCGACGCCCTTTATCGAACCACACAAATCGATGGTTGATCACATGCACATCATCAAAGAAACAACCGACGAATTATTCGAAGAAACAAGCTACAGAACCCTAGCACAGCTCATGCACTACCATGGAGAAGCCTATGGTAACAACATCAGTACTGACTTCCGAGGCTTCAACTATTGTTATAACACAATGTCCTCACCTCCTCCTATGATCACCTCTTCTGTGCAAGACGTTCTCAACCCCATCAAGAGAATGCTTTCAATCGGAGGACTCGACGAGCACTTGGTCGTGCCGCCGCCGAGCAAGAGATTGAACTCTTCCAGCTTCAGCGGCGGCGGCGCCAATGAGCCATCCCCGTCATCGGACTCTACGTCAACTGGGCATTGTTACCCGGAGTTTCTGTTGTAGCAGGAAGTGAGGGATGAGGGGTTTTGTGGTCTGTATTTCATTTGATGAATTTAGAGTTGAAATACTCGTTAATTCTTATCGTTTCACCCCGTCTGATTTTAATCATGTTGATATGGTATCCCTACGTTGAAAGTCAAGCATGATCCAAGAACAAAGAGACAAGCAGAGGATCCCATCCCTGTATGTGTGTGGAGAGAGGTGGTGCAGTAGTGTTTTAGGTGGTGATGATTAATAAGGGGGTGATGGAAAGATTTAGACAATTAATGATGTGTGTTATTGTAATTTTGTATGTATACACATGTTTTATGAACATGTATTTATGATACCATGATTGTATTTGAACATGACGGTTGATGTGAATGTCCGATGCGATTTTTCACTTATATATATATATATATATATATATATATATATATATATATATATATTTCTTATTCGGGTTGTGACAAGATGACTTACATTCTGGTTGGAGTTAAAAAAAAAGTTTACACAAGGCTGTGCCTCCCCGTCCGAGCACTCCTCACTGAGTTTTTTTAATTAAAATAAAACATTCGTCCATTGAATATGTACTATAAAAAAGTATACAAATAAATATTAAGATACACTGATATATTTTTTCTTTAGAAAAATGAATTTTTTTTTTAATTTTCATACACTGTAATAATACAATATACCCTCTGATATCGTAGTGTATATATTATAATACTGCAGTATATAAATGGTTATGGGATCTCCTCTGAACAACAAATGACCTGTGTGTATCACCTATCTTTTCTTTTTGAGTTGAGTGATGTTACACACAGTTTTTTTTCAATTCCATATGTGTTGTAGAAAATCGTCGAATCATATAGTTATATCAAAGAGGTTTAGGCATCGATAAAAATGTTTTTCATTTTCTATAAATGTGTTCATGCAATTCATTGGAGCACATACTTTATTTTCTTATAAGAGAATTTATCTCGTTTGATTAGAGCGCTGATATACTCAATCCGTTTTATAACCCGTTTTACAGCCTCATACATTATAATAACGTAGTATATACTGTACTTATCATAGTATATGAGATTTTATCATAGTGTATGGTGCAAACAACTTATCATTTAAAAAAATATATAATACATTAATGTATTTCAATATATACTTTCTTTCATATAATAGCATGAACTTTAATTAGAGAGTCTATAATTTTTTTTAATTAAAAAAGATACCAGTATGAACTATAATTAGGGTTGAACGAGGGGCTGGACGTATCATTTTCCTTAGTTAAAGCCCAATTGTTCAATTGGCCCATTTCTTTCCTAAGCCTCCATCGTCATTGGATCCCAATGAATTCCAGCCCAACCACATCCAATCAGCCTATTTGTCCCTCTGCTGGGATAGGTTAAATTGGAGAGTTTTTATTTTGAATAAAAGGAAAATGTTACGTACAATACATTTTACAGTCTAAAACGTAGATGTATTTTTTTTTTAAATAATATACATCTAATGAAGTATGTTTTTATAAAAGTTAAAATATATATTACAAATAATTGAATGGTAATCATTTATGAAAAATGTGAAAAAAAATTGACGAGGTATATATATATCTCTCGATACAGTAACTGAAAGAGGCTAACAAAGTATACAGAACTGCATTTGGACTATAAAAATACTGAGTGTAACAATGTAGCATAGCTCATAAAAATATGTGGAAAAATTCATTTGAAGATATGATATAGTTAATCAAGAGATATCATGGGTTTTACTAATACATAGATATACAAGTCCTTGTGCCATGCTATTTGCTCTATCCAAACAATTAAATTCATGTTTTTATTCAATATTATTCTTTGAAATAGTGGATAATGTGAAATAAGAGTAAAAAACAACTGTTTGATTGAGAGAATTATACTATGATATTGGTACACCGGAATATTAAGCCTGTGTAAAGGAATCCACAAGTCAAATCAATTTTTCTTCTTTTATAAATTAAGAAGATCTACATGTTAAATGATTTTTAACATTTTATAAAATATTATCTACATCTTATTTACAATTTATCAACAACTCATATATGCTCAATTAAACAATAAAAAACACTATTATTACGTTTCCTAACAAGAATAACTAAAAAAACAGATAGAAAATGACTTCTTCCACTTGTATAGTCATCTATCCCCAATACCTAATTCCTCTATTCAAACAGGGTAACTAAATTTCCGTGTAGAAATTAGTCCCTTGCCTATGAATATGTTTATCTATATTCCCATCCTATTCCCAAAATATCCTAGGAATAGTAACTAGGATGGAAGTCTAATTACCTCTAGAGACAGCATAGCTAAAGATTATCAATGTGGTTTAATTGTCCCAATCACTTTATATGGGAAGGTGGAGACACCATGCTCTCCACGCATGATGGATCTGGATTGTGGAAACACAGTAAGCCATATTCATCACTGACTTACTGGGGATAAGAATGGATAGAATAACATCAACTCACCATATATTGCATTGATTTCACATGAGATTCCAACAGAATAACCTACATGGTTTCTGGTATGATGTCCATTCAGTGAACTGGCATGGGTCAGCACATTCACTTGTATTTTGTCTTCCCTTCAGTGCTATATAACCAAACCTCATTTTTCCCACCTAATCAACAAATATTAATACACTGTGGGGTTTAATTAAAGCAGGTTGGATTGGATTAATTTAATTTGGAGCTCAATCTGAACCCACACAGAAATTGAAAGAAATCAATCCGACTATCAAACCCAAAGAGGTCAATCTGAATCTAACTCATCTTCTTTGGTTTATTTTTGGATTAAGTTCACATTGATGTGGAATGGATCAAGTTTGGGGAAAGGTTGGAGTTAAGTTCCAGGATAACTTTCAAAATAGTGTTATAGTGTTAGATATAATTGTTATAATTAACAATGTAGTTAACCAATTAAACAATTAAGGTTGGATCTTGATAGTCCGACTCCTGAACTCAAATCCAATCCAAATTGTATTCGAATTTGCTTTAGTTTAAATTGAATCTGTTACATGTATATATGTTAGGGTTAAGGAGTAGATTAGTCTTTTTCTCGTTTCCCTTTTTGTACTATAAATATTGATACAAACCCTTAATAATATTTTAGTTCATTATCCCTTCAATTGATTTCTAACATGGTATCAGAACTTGAATTCCAATTTTTTCTTCTTTTCTTTGATTTTCTATTAGCATTACTCTCCGTTCGCGAGGTCGTTGACGCTCCGCCGTCCGTGTCATCCCCGCGCAGCCCCGTCACTGCCCCGTCGCTGTCCCACGCAGCCCTGTCGCTGCCCCGCGCTACCCCATTGCTGCCCCGCTGTTTCGCCACTGTGCCGCCACTGCGCCGCACTTCCAGCGCCGCCCCGTGCTGCACCCAGCGCCACCCTGTCGCTGCCCCGCGCAGCCCAGCGCCACCCCGCGCCGCCCTGCCGCTGTCCGCGCCGTCCGTGCCTGCGCGTGCCCCGCGCCCCCGCGCGCAGTCCGCGCAGCTGCCCGCGCGTGCCCAGCGCCACCGCGCACCGTCCGTGCCTTGCCCGCGCGCCGTCTGCGGCGCTGCCCGCGCGTGCCCGCGCCCTGCGCGCCCATCCGCGCAGCTGCCACTGCCCAGCGCCACAGATCCGCGCCCCGCACGCGCACCGTCCGCGTCCAGTCCGCGTCCTGCCCGCGCGTCGAATCGCGCAGATCCGCGCAGATTTGCTCGGATTTCCCGGGATCCTGTCCCGGACAGCATCCTCGGATCTCCCGGGAATTCGTCCCAGACAGCACTCGAGACTCCCGGGAATTTGTCCCGAGTCCGCCAGCGTCACGCTTGCTCGCGCCCGGTTCCAGCACCGGCCCAGTTCCGGGACCCGACCCGGATATACGACCCGACCCGACTCTGCTACCCGACCCGACCTGACCCGGATCCGCGACAGTTTGCTGCTCCGTCGTCGATCTTTCGGTATTTTTTTTCTCCGGCCACTACGGACTCATTCAGACTCCGAATATAGTCATATTGGTACTCATTTTGATCAGCTTTTCGTGATCTACGCATCTGTGACTATTTTGGATCTATCAGATACTTTTTATTTTGATCTATTTCTGTGCAAGTACTATGGATTGCAGATATTGTCACTCATTTGGTCATGTGACCCTCGATTGTCACAAGTTGGCTAGAAAACGTGCTCGAGATGCCGCTTTCTCCTTGTCAATCCAGTCGTCTGCTCAATCTTCTCCTTGTTAGGATCAGATTTGTACATCAATTGCACCTCGCGCTGCTTCTGCTCTGTCACAGTTTACCACAGCTCAACTTATTGCACATCTAAAGGGGTTACAAGACCGATATCAGCAGCTTTCTGTTATGTTACACTCATTGATTGGTACAGATTTTTCTGGTTCCGTTCAGTCTGCTTCTACTCCCGTACCAGGTATGCCGATTACCTCATGGGTTCTTGATTCTGGGGCTTCCCATCATATGACATCGGATGCATCGATTCTTGTTAATTGTACACCATCACATTCTCCTTTCCTTATTCGCACTGCTGATGGTTCTCCTATGTCTGTCTCGAGCTCTGGCATTCTCTCTGATCATTCTCATCGATTTAGTGTGCCAAATGTTTTGCATGTTCCTAAACTTTCATGAGTTTATTTTCTGTCAGTCAGCTTGCAGACCTTGGTTATACGATCACATTTGATTCATCATCTTGCTCTGTTCAGGATCGACTTACTGGGAGACAGATTGGGACTGGACGACGACAGGGTAGACTCTATTACATGGATCAGCTTCATGTTCCTCAGCCTTCCGCTGCCTCCGTTCGGTTAGATACTACTTCTCCTTCCCTTTCTCCTTTCGATCTCTGGCATCGTCGTCTTGGCCATTTGTCTCAGCCTAGACTCCGATATCTTGTTAGCACCGGTGCCTTAGGATCATTTTCTCGTACGGATCTTCAACCATGCATGGGGTGTAAATTGGGTAAGCCCGTGGCTCTCCCATTCCCTTCAAGTTTGCATATTTCGAGTCTCCCTTTGATTTAGTACATTCTGATATTTGGGGTCCATCTCCTATTTTTTCAAAAGGGGGAAATCGATATTATGTTATTTTTGTCGATGACTATTCTCGTTTCACTTGGCTTTATCTTATGTCTAGTCGCTCAGATTTACTGCGTATTTATACTTCTTTTGCTACCATGGTTGAGACCCAATTTTCTCGTCGTATTAAGGTGCTACGCTCTGATTGTGGTGGTGAATATTGTTCTAAGTCTTTTAGTGCATTTTTGGCATCCCAAGGCACTCTTCCTCAGTTCTCCACTCCTTATGCTCATCAACAGAATGGAGTTGCTGAGCGAAAACACCGTCACATTCTTGAGATGACTCGATCATTACTTCTTTCTGCATCGGTCCCTGTTGAGTTTTGGGGTGAGGCAGTTCTCACAAGTGTGTATCTCATTAATCGCACTCCATCATCCATTACTGGTGGTATCTCGCCATCTGAGCGACTTCACAATCAGCCTCCTGATTATACCCGTCTTCGTGTTTTTGGTTGCACATGTTTTGTTCTTCTTCCTCCCACTGAACGCACCAAACTTTCTCCTCGTTCTGCTATGTGTGTTTTTCTTGGATACAGTATTCAACATAAGGGTTACAAGTGTTATGATCCTGTTGCACGACGTCTTCGCATTTCTTGTCATGTCACCTTTTGGGAGCATCATCCTTATTATGCTCTTCCGTCACCTCCGGCTCCACTTCCTCCGTCTACCGTTGATGACCTTATTTTTCTGGATTTCTTGACTCCTGAGTCCTCTCCATCGTCTGTCCCTTCTGCATTCAGTCCTTCATCTATCTCATCTACGACATTGCCATCGTCTGTCCCACCAGCATCCACTCCATCACCTATCCCATCTACGACCTTGCCATCGTTTGTCCCACCTGCATCCAGTCCCTCCTCTGTCCCCTCTACGACCTTGTCATCCCCTCCTGCAGACGATTCATGTGAGCCGAGTTCCCCTGTTGTTGCTCCTGCGCCTGATATTGTTTGACCAGCAGTCGACAATGCACCCGCAGTCGACCCTGCACCAGCTCCTCGCCGCAATCCACCTCGTGATCGTCGTCCTCCACAAAGGCTAAGTCTAGTTGCCTCTGATTCTTTTTCTCCTAGTTTTCAGTGTTTTCTTTCAGCTGTTTCCACTCATTGGGAGCCCCAATCATATCGTGAGGCTGTCGGTATTCCAGAATGGGAAGGTGCCATGGCAGAGGAGCTCAGTGCATTACAACGCACTCATACGTGGGATATTGTACCACTACCTCCAGGGAAGACTCCTATCAGCTGTAAGTGGGTCTACAAGATCAAGACCACCTCTGATGGTTCGATTGAGCGTCACAAGGCTCGGTTGGTTGCCCGTGGTTTCACTCAGCAGCATGGTATTGATTATGATGAGACATTTGCCCCAGTCGCGAAGATGACGACTGTTCGTACGTTGATTTCTGTTGCTTCTGTTCGTCAATGGCCTATTTATCAGCTTGATGTCAAGAACGCTTTTCTTCATGGTGATTTATCAGAGGAGGTTTATATGACTCCTCCTTCGGGTCTTCCTCATCCTTCTGGTCATGTATGTCATCTTCGCCGCGCTCTTTATGGTCTCAAGCAGGCTCCTCGCGCTTGGTTCGCTCGATTCACTGATGCTATCTGTGCTGCTGGGTTTGTTCCGAGTTCCTCTGATCCTGCTTTATTTGTTCACACATCTGGTCCTCATCGGACTATGCTGCTGCTTTATGTTGATGACATGATCATCACCGGCGATGATTCGTCTCATATACAGTCGGTCAAGCAACATCTTCACGTCAATTTGAGATGAAAGATCTTGGAAAACTTCGATATTTTCTAGGCTTGGAAGTTGCTTCTGCTCCGCGTGGTTATCTTCTCTCCCAACGCAAGTATACTGCTGATTTGATCGACCGTGCCTGTCTGACTGATGATCGCATCTCCCCCACTCCTATTGAGCTCCATGCTAAGCTCCGGCCTGACGATGGAGAACCCCTGTCTGATGTTACTCGTTATAGACAGCTTGTTGGAAGCCTCGTCTATCTCACTGTCACTCGTCCTGATGCTTATGCTGTGCATATTGTCAGTCAGTTCGTCGCTGCCCCTCGTACTGCTCATTATGCAGCAGTTCTTCGGATTATACGCTATCTACGTGGCACTATATCTCGTGCTCTGTTGTTTCCGTCTTCTTCTACTCTTGAACTTCGTGCTTATACTGATGCTGATTGGGCAGGAGATGTCACAGATCGTAAATCCACGACTGGTATATGTGTGTTTCTTGGTGACTCTCTTATATCTTGGAAGGCCAAGAAACAAGACATTGTTTCTCGTTCGAGTGCTGAGGCCGAATATCGTGCTATGGCATCCGCTACTGCTGAGGTTGTTTGGCTTCGACGCCTCCTCTCTGACATGGGCGTCATCCTCTCTGCGTCTACTCCTCTATATTGTGATAACAAGAGCGCCATTCAGATTGCTAGCAATCCAGTCTTTCATGAACGTACGAAGCACATCGAGATCGATTGTCACTTCGTCCGTCATCACTTTCTTGCGGGCACAATCTCACTCCCATATATTTCTTCTTCTCTTCAGTTATCTGACTTTTTCACAAAGTCACATACACTTCAGCGCCATGGCTTCTTGTTGAGCAAACTCTCGGTGTATGATCCACCATGAGTTTGAGAGGGGGTGTTAAATGTATATATGTTAGGGTTAAGGGTAGATTAGGGTACTATAAATATTGGGTCAATTGATTCTATCGACATTATCTTAATCCGAACTTGTCCAAATGATGGGTTGGATCAGGCTATTCAACCCATCCAAGTTTCATCCCTATTGTTACACTATTCATGCCATGTTCTTTTCTGTTTCTTATCGGTCAAAGACATAATTATTGATACAAACCCTAATAATATTTTGGTTCATTCTCTTCAATTGATTCTAACAGAATCGACATTATAAACCTTAATCCGAACTTGTCCAAATGATGGGTTGGATCAGGCTATTCAACCCATCCAAGTTTCATCCCTGTTGTTACACTATTCATGCCATGTTCTTTTCTGTTTCTTATCTGTCAAAGACATAATTGCCTCTACATCAAGAATGGAAAGAAAGGACCATGAGGAAAAAATGATTCCACTTCCATTCTCCTGATATGCAACTTGTGCTACTGGCTATCAATTTTGATGCCTGAAAGATGAAAAGATCAATTAATTGTTCCTCCATTCCTTCTGGTCCCTTCACTTATCTTTCTCTCATGTCCCCTTCACTAGTAGATGCCAAACCCATTTTTGTGTTGTCCACAAGGACATGATGGACCTTTTAAGCTTATCATCACCATATCCTGTCTCAAGAGTGTTTGGGTTCGAGTATAACTTTAGTCCAGTGTATATTGTTATGTTAGCTATGCTAGTATCGATAACAATCTCATTGTCTTTATGTTATTTTTTTTTAAATGTAAAAATCATGTTTTTATTAAAGATTTTTAATCTTCTAAATAATAATTTTATGGGTATTTAGAATGAAAAAAGTGTTATGTGCAAACTTTTTTAAGTCTCAATTCTCACATGTGTTAATTTAGAAATAAACAAATTTTTTGGGTTCATGGAATCTTATAGAAGCTTATCTGTAGTGTATAACATTTTTCTTGATGCAGTAGTGTATAAACATTAAACAAACGAATTTTTTAGACATCATTATGTCAGTAACCTAGGGACCTACATTGTCCCCCCATGTAATGTATTTTTAAACACAGTCTTGTATTTTGTGACATTAAACAACCACCATATTGTATAATATATATATAAAAAATGATTAACTAAGCGTGCACTGTATTTTAGTGACGCTTTGAGCAATTGGAGGTTATTGAGTGTGTTTAAAGTGACATTTGAGTCACCTTTCTTTATCTATAATTGTTTAATTGACATTTAAAACAGTTTTTATTAGGTGGCCTGCCCAAATTTTTATTAACAGGGAAGCTTTAAACTGCCCTTTAGATTACTCCAGCTCAACAGCTTCCATATTTAAAGTTTCTAATTAGGACCTTAAATAGTTGACCTAATATCACATAACAAATCACTAGCTAATACATGGTATAGTATTAGTTGATATTAGTACTCAAAAAAATATATTTCTCTCTAATTATATGTTATAATAAAAACGTCCATGTATTACTCAATGTGTCACTTAGAATATTTAAGAAAAAAATAAAACAATCAAAACCTAATAATTATGACATTAACATAAGTTTATTAATCATCCTATAAAATATTTGTGTTCTCATCTTGAAAAACAAAAGTGTTTGAAATTTGAATATTCAGAAAAATTTAAAATGGATATGCCAAATCTAATAGATGTTGTAAAATATATATGTTTGTATTATATTTTGTTTAAATTCAAATTAGTGTATAATTAATCATAATTCTCAAAATTTAAATAACCATTACATTTTTTTCGTGACATCTAAAAGGCTTATGTTTATAAATAATTTTGAAAAACAGTTTTTCACTTAAAGCAGTTTTTAAAAATATCTAATAACGTACTTTGTTAAATTCATAAAACATTGTTTTTATAACTAAAATGCGTTTTTAGTTTCTTTTTCAATTGTTGAGGGATTTTGTAAACAAGTTTAAATTAAATGTAATTCCTAGGAAACCGTTTCAAATGCTCCATTGAATATAAATATGTGAATGTATCCTACATTTATTTATGGCTGTCTGATTCATCCCAACAAAAAAGGACAAGTATATGATCTCTTCCTATCCAAACACATGACATCATTCGTTTATGACCATCCGATTCACCCCAACATAAACTAAGCACAAACAAACTAACAAAGGATCAAATAATAATGACAACAACATTTCCACACCTAGCTAGTTGCATATAAATAAAATATTTTTGGAGTGGTTGATGGTCTAACAACCCACTCTTATAAAAGCCAAATCTCTAGAAAATGTATTAGACATGGGACCTCCAAAATGAGACATGACAATCAAAAGTAAGAAAAAGGGATCACAATGCTCTAATGATACAAATAGATGAAAATTCCAAGGGTGCGACCAAAAGAGAGATTGGCATGTGATCTTTCCATGCACTAAAATAATGATTTTCACTTTTTTTTTCTTTTCCTGTCTGACAGCAAATATATCTCATGTACCCATCAATAGATTCTCACTTTCACAAAGCTTCCACTTTGAGATTCAATGTGTGTATCAGTACAGTATGTATGTGCTCAGGTGTTGTTACTGGCCATTATTGTTTCGTTTACCTAACGAGATACATTCTTTGTTAAATATAACATTTCACATACTACATTTCACATACTAACTGTACATGAACGACATTTAGTGGAGGGGGTTAAAAATAAATAAGGCAGTTGAAGATAAAAATTTAAAAAAAAATATGAATAAGAGAGCGATTGATAACTAAATAACATAGTTTACATAAACTTAAAAATAAAATTTTCTTTTTTATGAACATTGATACACGTAATTTGTTTAACAGTCCATTTTACAACCATCATACATTATGATAGCGTATTGTATAAGTGTATGGAGTTCTATTATAATATATGGAGTAAAAAAAAATTTTTGAAAGAGAAAAAATATATTATTGTACCTCAGTGTATAATTCATCGTATGATCACAACATGTATTTGAATGAGAGTGTATAATTTTTAAGGAAAAGAAAAATGATTTGGATTGCAAATGGGTCTACAGAAGAGGATGGACATATCATTTTTCCTTCTTTTTATTTATACTAGGGATTATATAAAGTTCACAATATGTTTTATTTTTTTTAGAAATGGTAGTTTCATTCATAACGAAAATGAGTTATAAATGGGTCGATTGGGGGGAGATTAGAAGACAGAAAAACATAAACGCAATGCTAAAAACAAAACAAGGAGAGAATAAAAACATCGGTCGATTGAGAACCCAATGAATGTTCATGCCGAACGCAACAAGGCGCAACACTAGCCGATCCCCTGCCATACATGGAGATGTGCCTACAGCTGACAAGATGCCAGCATCTCCTTTGCCTTGGCCGCTCCAATCATGCTTTCATCCGAAATACTCCCCCGGGCTCACATACTAGCCTCGCGCCAACCAAGATCCTTCCCCAGTCCTTCAACAACCATAGGATGTCATTCCAGAGGTTCTCCATATAAACTGGCTATCCCTTGAAGATCATCATTTCGCGCATGCCATATAGAATCCTGGTGGTATGACTATGCGACGAAAACAACTTTGGATGCACTTGTCTCCTTAAGTGAGATGAACATCCATGGCTTCCCAAAGTCCCTCCAGGTTTTGAAAATGACACCTAAAGCCCACAGCTGGCCCAAGCCTGTCCCAAAATCTGACCGAGGTTGGACAATTTAGAAGTAGGTGCTCGATCGACTTTGGTTCGGACCCACAAAATGCTCAATCGGTAGACTCTGTTGGCCGCCATTTCACTCAATACATTTTAGTTACAATGCGACCTTGAAGTACTAACCAAATGAATAACTTAATCGGTGGACTCCATTGGCCGTCATTTCACTTGATACACTTTAGTTACAATGCGACCCTGAAGTACCAACCAAATGAATAACTTAATCTTGCACGGAAGTTTCCATTTCCAGAGCCTTTGGCGTTCATTATGTCTTGTTACATGAAGAATACATGTTAAAAAAATCAAAATATGTTTGAACTTTAAAAAAAAAAGGATTGTAAACTGAAACTCTCTTACTATTTGAAAAGATACAATCATGACAGCATTAATGCACTAGATCCCATCAGAACTACAAAGGGGACCTCCTAGGAAGTCCTCATCTTGCACCCCCTCCCCCAATCTTTATTTTTTTTTTTTAAAAAAAGCCTTTACTATTTGGAAAAATGTTATGTACAAATTCCTACATTCCAATTAATTTGCATACCGTTGTATAGTTCTCATATATATTAAATTTTTAAAAGATGTATAGTTGTATACATCATGTAACAAATCCATATACTTTCATAAACATGAGGTATGTATATTATAATATAAATTGTATGGACCGACCAACTTATTATAAAAAAAATAAAAAATTATATGCATGTCACATTAAAAAGATATAAAATGAGAGACTTGCATATGGGACAGTAAGCAGGACTGTGTAACAAAGCCTCTACATTTTTTTTCTTGCACGTGAAAATTGTTATGGACTCTGTGATGCTGACTTTGATGCCTCTTTCTTTTTCACTTTATGCAACTTGAGATATAAAGCTTGGAACTGATGATTTGTTTCTACAAAAGATCTATTGAGGTGTGAACGGAATTATTAGATCAGAAAAAATCATATGCTTGTTTGGAAAGCCTTTAGCAACTTAATTAGTGTTGGAATAAATAGATCTATTATCAGACAAAAAATGGAAAAATATGAAGACAAGGATTAGAAGAGCCTGGTATGGAGTCACGTGGTGACGCTGTCTTCAGAACAGAATACGCCCCCTCAATCGCACAGGGTTCTCGACGATCTGTTCCCAAGATAAAACCACCCAGCCCTGCTGTTCTCTTCTAGGTGCAAGCAAGAAGAGAAGTCGAACCGGTCGCAGACTTGATCGCCCAAAAGAAAATGTTTTTTTGTGTGGAGGATTTCTGGTGAACACTTTGTTTTTTCGCATACTTTGAATCTCTGCAAAGGTAGTTTTTTTATAGGCATAGAGAGTCGACTGTTGGAGGTGTAACGTTAGCATTAATTAGACGCGTTAATTATGGTAAGCGTTTACGGTTACCATATTAATTTCCAACGTTTAAAATTTAAATTTAAACGTTGTCAGCCGTTGCGAAAAACATAAAACATTTCGAAGAATTTTCCCGTTTAACCCATACCCATACCCGTGCCCGAACCCTGCTTGGGTCCCGACCCAAGATCTACACGAGGCATATTTAAAGACTGCTTCATCGCATTCTTTAACCGATGTGGGACAAAACATTTTTGAGTGAATTAAACATCCCATAAATTCTTTAATCTATATTTGGAAACTAATTAATACATTTATAAGGAAATGTATTAATTTTTTCCAACAATTAGTAGGCCAGTTGTCCAACCAGACTGCAAAATGAAGATTAACAGGCTCACAACATGACAATTAGGGGTGCGAATCGGTCAGTTTAGTCTAATTCGATTTATTGTGAAATCATATTGAACCACATTATCACCATATCCTGCCCAAAATTGAATCGAACTGAATTTAGAACCGAAGTGGTAAAACCGTAAACCAAATCGAAATTATTTGCCTAAACCGGACTACACTGAACCAAACTGAATTGTTAAATTTCTATACAAACAAAACTCAAAGATGCAGAAAACAATGAAAATATACAACATATAAATAAGATGCTTAGAATATGTAATCATACAATTAACCATTGTTTGAATTAGTTATGAAAGGTAAAGACTGGCTAGGTTTTTTTTTTGGTTGGTTTACAACTTAAAGGGTGAAAAGTGGAGATGGAAAGTAGAATACAATGGACGGTTATGATGTGTCAAGAGGGGGTGGTTTAAAAACTATAAATTAGTCGGTTAAATTATTAGATTTTTTTTGCTAGGTATATTAGAAATTTTAATATAAAAAGAATGAATTTAATGAATATATTTATATAACTAATGATTGATTTAAATTTAGTTGAATTCAGTTCAATATGTTTTATTTTTTAAAAGTGAAATCAAACTCAAACTAAATTAAATTGATTCATTAATTATTTAATCCATATCCAAACCAAACAAAAAAAATTATTAACCTAAAAGAAAAATCGATTTGGATCAGTTCAGATTCTGTTTAACCAATCAAAATTGCACCCCTAATGACTACGTGGCCAAAAACAAATTTTTGTTTTCACATGTCTCGTCATAATGCCAAAATGTCAAAACAATCCTTCTTTCAATTGAATATGTTTTTCATAAATGACGCTTGGAGTCATATTTTATTACAAATACCTAATTTACCTTTTTATATTAAAAAAATAAACTTTATATTCAAATGTGTGCTAATTTTTTTCTAATTTTTTTTAAGCCCAATTTTTTGAATTTATATCTCAAAATGTTCAAATTTGAATTGTGCATTAAAATTGAGATATGAAAATTAATAAAAATAAAAATGTAAAATGTAAAAGGTAAATTAAATGTTCAAATTTCATGATGGGGCTTCACAAAATACAAAATTGTCAATGGGAGAGTCACCAATGATGTTGATGGGTCTCCGAAAATCCAATTCTTAAATGGAGGCTTCAAAATGAATACTTTTTATCGGAGATGCTTTGAAAGGATGCGAGGAAGTCTCAATTGTTAGACCAATATGTGGGTCCACCTCCAAATCGATTTTGATCCTAAGTTTTCAATTCTTTTCCCAATTGTTCGATATTCTTTTAACATATATATTGTACAATTCATTAACTTAGGCCCTCTTTCGGACCTAATTATGTAACTGATAATTTAATCAAGCTATAAATATCTACATTTGCTTAGAAAAATTATTGACTAATAGGGGTAGTCAATTAGAATTTTCATGGACAAATTGTCTATGTCCATGGGTTTATAAATCTTGTATTTTTCAATCTGGACATTGGTTCGTGGACAAAAAGTCTAGTGTTATTCAACTGAGATATTATTTCGTGGACAAAAAGTCCAGTGTTATTCGATTGAGACATTATTTCATGGACAAAAAGTCCAGCGTTATTCGTTTGAGACTCCTCATAGTAGACATTTTGTCATGTGTTATTCAATTTAAACAGGATTTGTGAAGACTTTCATAAGCGATGGATTTTTGTGGACTTTAGAGAGAGAAATACAAATGAAAAGTCATTTCAAAATCCCACCCAAATGAGTGAGATTCTCATGGACTTTTATTCTATCATTATGAATATTTCTTCTTTTTTTCTTTTAACAAAACTCCTTTATGATTTTTATCCCATGCCTTTCATATTTTTTTCACATTTTTTTCTTTATTTATCATCTTTTTTTTCTTCTGAATGTCCATTTGTATGAAATATTATTGTCACCTCATATGTTTGACGAATATATGAGAATGATAGATTTACTTGTGTTGCAATCAATTATTTCATTATTATCTATTATATAATATATGCCTAGATCATCCATAATTATTTTCTAAAATATAGATTTATCATATATTTGATTATATGTATAATGTATTTGATTTTCCTTGAAGATGTTTCTATTATTGTACAATATACATGCATTTTTTTTATAATGTTCAGACATATATAAAAATAAAATTAGGCATATGTATATATATGACTAAATATACTGATTGCTTTTATTTTATTTTTTATTTAAAGCAATATAATGACTACTTTTAGTTTTTTTTATTTTAAGTAATATAATTTATTATTTTATTTCATTATATTTGAAGAGATGTAATATATGATTTTTATATAATATATATAATTTCTTATTTTTTTATTGCCTTCCTAATTAAAAAAAATCCCTCCCTTCTATAAAAGCTTATGAAATTTTCTCTCTATAACAGAAAAAAAGGTTATCTCATTGTAGATTTTTCTCAATATAAGGTATTTTTTTCTCTTCTTTTTTATTTTAGATTGATTGTTTTTAATGAAGAAGAATTTTTTATGAATGTAAATATGTATGAAATATTGATATCGACTCATATATTTGATTAATATCTAAGAATTATGGATTTGCTTGTGTTGTAATCAATTATTTTCATTATTGTGTACTATATATAATGTATATCTATATCATCAACTATTTTTTTTTCCAAACTGAAGCATATTGTTCATGCGTTTATATCTACCATACATTATACATGGTTTTTTTTATCATGGCATTTTAGCAATATGCATTTCAAATAAGTGAATATTGATATTTACTATATTAAATTATATTTTATGTTGAGTATGATAAATTCTTTATTTGTTATTTAAAAATCCAAAAATATTATTGTGTTTATTAATAGAAATCCATATGTAAAAAGAGTCAATCTGTTAAAGTCTGTGAAAGTCTATAAAAGTCCATGAGAGTGATTTGTGAAAGTCTACAAATGTATGTGAAAGTCTGTGAAAGTCCATGAGAGTGATTTGAGAAAGTCTACAAATGTCTGTAAGTCTGTGAAAGTCCATGAGGGTCAATATATGAAAGTCTACCTATGTCTGTAAAGTCTGTGAAAATCCATGAGAGTCAATCTGTGAAAGTGTACAAAAGTCTGTGAAAGTTTGCAAAAGTCTGTGAAAGTCCATGAGAGTGAATTTATGAAAGTCTACAAAAGTTTACGAAAGTCTGCAAAAGTCTGTGAAAATATGCAACGTCTACAAAAGTCCATCACTTAAACAATGTCCACAGAAATCCATCAAAGTCTGTATCGACTACCCCCTTGTAAGTACACCACAATGTTGGCCGCTGTAATACCCATAAACATTTATTTTTTTGAAAATTTTATAAGCTAATCTTCTTATATGAACAACTTTTATGTTTAGTTGGTCATTTGCATAATTTATGTATTTTGTAAAATATTAATTTTACCCCTAAAAACGCAGTAATGTAAAAGGGAGACGATAAGTGACTAATGCGTCTATTTATTATTTTATTTTTTTGTAGGTAGATTCTTTAATTATGATTTATTTATTTTATTGTTAGTATTTATTATTTATAATGCTTTATTATTAGTATATTAATAATATTGTAATAATATAACTAATATTTTTAAGACAATTTTTGGGACGATGTGTATCATTTTTCATTGAGTTAGGTAGAGAAGTGGAGTTAGGAGATATGGAGAAAGTAGCCAAGACAAATTATTAAATAAGGAAGTAAGATGAAAAGGATTTTTTGGTGATATCAAATTAAAACAATAATTACAAAACTGCGTGTATTCATATGTTTAATCACTTTATTAAGAAAATCAAAAGAATAGAAATACAAGCCAAAAAAAGCATATTATAGATTCTTCACAGTTTATTAGTCATATAATATATGTACACCATAGAAATTAATCTCTCACATTCAAAACAAGATTTTCAAGTAATTCTATGAATAATAACCCCACCCAGCCTCCACCGTGATGAATAATATCACGTACCTCATGTGACATTTTGTGTATAACTTACTTCACTTATTAAATCAATATTATTCATATTTCACACTAACAAAATGGGATCCAACACTGACTGGATCCTATAATTTTTTATAGTTCTAAATTAAAAGTGCTAACAATTACGTGTCATCTCACATATTTTAACATGCGAGATTTTATACTTTCATACATGTGTTAGTCTTTAATTTAGTGATGTATCGATTATACAGATGGTACCATCAAAAGAGGTCCACCAAATAAATTCAAATCAATGGTCATGATCTCGAAATCGTACGAAATTTGACATTGTGAAATATATCGAGAAGATCTTCTGGATTAATTGTAATACAACAAACGATTCTTATTGTTCAAAAATTCATTTATTTAGGCCTTTAAATTAGAGATTTTACTATTTTTAGTAAGTTTTATATTTGTGATATCTCAATCATAACAGATCGGAATTGATTTCTATCAATTTCTATGATCATTTAGGATCTAATAGAATCTGAAAAATTAGTTTTCAAATTTTCCTATTTTTAGTAAATTTTTTATTTTATGCTATTAGTATAAATAGCAAACTAGTAATATAGGGTTGACAGTTTTTATCAATAATATTTCGATTTTCCTCTGTTTTGGGGCTTCTTCCTTGTGGATTCAAAGTGTTTATGAGATCTGAACGTTGGTTGGATCTTTTTATCTAGTTTTTCGATACGTTAGGTGGTATCAGAATGAGGATTTGCCTTGTTGTGATGGCAAATAACGGAGGGGGAAATGACCAATCTAATGACGCTGGTCGTGGATTGGAGGACCTGCGAAAAACGTTCGAGGAAAACCGCAATCAGATCGAGAGATCCGCGAGATGATTGCTGGCCTAAACCTCAACACCAACAACAGGCATTTGCCCAAGGCCGACCTATTGATCGGAACATTGTTCGACGTCCCACTCATTATCAATTTGATGATGAAGATGATGGACTTCATGGATATCAACCGGGGAGGCGGCGTATGAAATACAATGATTACCGATTGAAGACAGATATTCTGTATTTCAATGATAATATGCAGATCGAGGGTTTCCTTAATTGGATCTCAGAGATCGACAGTTTCTTTAAGATGATGGAGGTTCCAGAGGAGAAGATGGTCAAATTGGTTGCATTTCGACTAAAAAGTGGTGCCACCGCTTGTTGGGACCAACATCAGAGAACCCGACAACGACGAGTAAGGGCACTAGTTCGTACGGGGAGGAAAATGAAATAACTCCTCATGGATCAATTTCTATCATTAAATTATGAACGACATGTGCCCCTATTGTATCAAAATTGTCGCCAAGTCGCAATGGTGGAATCACATTAGAGAGATCAAGTGTGCAGGTTATGGTTGATGGATCAATGGAGGCAACCAAAGAAAGTCCTTCAAAAATTCAGAAGAGTATGAAGATGGAACCCTATGATCAACATCTGGTTGAATCAGATATTGATGATGACAAAAGTAACAACACAACTAACGGCAATATATATATGATGGTGCTGAGTTCGCAAACCAAGAAGGAGAGTGGGTCAACTTCATTGTTGAGCCAGAGATTGATGAGGACATGAACAATAAAGTAATAGAGGATGTTATTTTCTCTGGTGATTATGAAAATATCATTGGAGGAGAACAATAGGAGTTGTTTTTATGGTCCTTAGCGGTGATCCCCAAGATGGAAGAGCCCCTACAGAAGCTCGTGTTGCAAGATATGTGCACCATCAATAAGAGTGTTTTCATTGTTATCATCAACAATGAAAATGTTGAAGATTTTACGACTACTAAAATGGTGAAAAAGTTTGGGCTACAAATGGAGATGCACTCAATTTTCTACATAATCGATTTGATTGACAAGAAATTTGAAGTAAAAACATTTCTTCTCTTGCCAAAGGTAAAATACAATGACACATCAAAAGAAGAGCAGAAGAACTCGAAGACAAGTTCTTTTGAAGAAGAGGAGTCTGATGTAAGACAAATTATGTAAATGGGACTATCAAAAGTGGTCCACCAAATAAATTCAAATCAATGATCACGATCTCGAAATCGCACGAAATTTGACATGGTGAAATATATCGAGAAGATCTTCTGGATTAGTTGTAATACAATTAACGATTCTTATTATTCAAAAATTCATTTATTTAGGCCTTTAAATGAGATATTTTACTATTTTTAGTAAGTTTTATATTTGTGATATCTCAATCATAATAGATCGGAATTGATTTCTATCAATTCCTATTATCATTTAGAATTTCATAGAATCTGAAAAATTAGTTTTAGAATTTTACTATTTTTTGTAAAAAATTTATTTTATGCTATTAGTATAAATAGCAGACTTGTAATATAGGGTTGACAGTTTTTATCAATAATAGTTTAAATTTCCTCTGTTTTGTGGCTTCTTTCTTGTGGATGCAAGGATTCCTTGTGGATTCAAGGTGTTTATGAGATCTCAACGCTGGTTGAATCTTTTTATCTAGTTTTTCGCTGCGTTATTTAGAATAACAAAAAACTGAATGATCCAACAATAATTGGATTCTCATTTTTATTAATTTGAGATTTGTACACTCTAATTGTACTCAGATTTCAGTAGCCAATAAAATGTTTTTTTTCTTTGTTCCGTATGCACAGTTAATCTTTATTTATGTAAGTTCATAAGGTTAATTCCTTTTTTTAATTTTAAATAATGTTAACTTTATTTAACAAAGGTAAAAATTCAAATAACCTCCTATAAACTGTTTGAAATCCATATAACCTCCTAACTTTTTTTGATGTCCATATAACCCCTTGAAAACACCTATGTAGATGTAAATAGTCACCTGAGTTACACTTCCGCTGACAGATGAAGAATATTTTGTTCTGTTTGGTTAACCCGGGTTGGAAATACATTATATCAAAAATCATTTACAACGTGTTAAAATGCAAAAAATCGTCTCAGGGGTAAAATCATCATTTTACCCCCACTACTACAGAAAATGTCAAAGATCACGGCTAAAAACCGTGATCAAAAGTTAAAGATCACGGTTCGCAAAAAGGGCCCTCTTATGCGAAAGTACAACGTGTGAATTTATTCAGAGGGGTAAAATCATCATTTATAAAAAAAAATTTACATTTTTTATACTTTGTAGGAGATTTTTGGAATACTGTATTTTCAACCAAACCAAATAGAAAATGTATAAAATATTCTTCATTTGTCAGTGAAAGTTTATTTTAGAGGGCTATTTGGATTTAGATGAGTGTTTTAAATAGATTTCGAACAGTTTGGATTTTTCATTATGACAAAACATTGTTTAGGACAAGATTCATCATAGCTAAAATAAAATCATCAGTTTGAAGTAGAACAGTTCGGTCAGTACCGAATTAGACGACGTGAAAATCGAACTGCACAACCAATTGTTAGGTATATATTTCACTCTCATATTTGATACTGATAATATTTAAGAATTCATATTTTCTCATATAGTTTATTGGATCCAATAATCCAATAAGAGAGTGAAATATATACTCAATAATTGATATATTGTACACTTTGATTTATATGTGGTGCAGTTCGATTTTCACGTTGTTCAGTTCGATACCGACCGAACTGAAATAACCATTAAATCCTTTAACACGTGATAAATGCACGTGCGTTTAGTTCCCATTGACTTTTTTACGACGAATTAAGATAGGGACTGCAACAGTAAAGCTGGCAACCTGCATGGCGTGCACGAATTCCGATGCATGATAAAACAAGGCTGCATGGATTTTCGAGCCATGAAAATTTAAAAAAACCACCTATCCCCAGATTTTGTTTATATCGAATGGGAGACTCACTGCCTCAGTTGAAAAGGTCTTGTTGTTCTGCTCTCTATTCCCCGTGACCATCTAGCCATTGTTTATGTAGTGGAACAGGAGAAAAATAGAGGAGAATATGAATAAATAAGTTTAAAATTTGTTCGTTTGTAAAGAATAAGTGGATATTATTATGCCAGAATATATAAATGAGATAATAAGTTGATATTCATATATATTTTAGGTTTCATTTGTAATTGTGTTATTTTAAACTTTCATTTTTTATAATTATTTATTCAAATGTTATTCAATTTTTTTTACAATTTATTCATGGTCAATCAAACTCATTGAATTGATAGAACATCCTCCTCCTTAGAGTGGATGCACTTGGATTCGAGTATGTAAAAAATAAATAAAAATAAAAAGGTAAAATCAATCAGATGATCTTTGTTGATAATTAAATTTGTTTCATTTTTTGTAACTAAGAAATTAAAAGCCACCATTTTGGGCTTATTTGAATCTCACCTCTGAATTGTTATATGCCTTTTTTGGCGTAACTCAGACGGGTGGGTTTGAGTAAAACTCAACTCAAACCCAGCCTAACCTAGAGGAAGCCATCAAAACAAGAAGTTCAATCTGAATTTAACTCATCGAGTTTGGTTCTGGAATTGGGTATAGTGTGAGCTTGATATGAATTTTAAAAATGTCTCATTTTAAACCACTAGAATCTTATAATAATTAATGCTCCACACAAATAAATAAGAATGATGAGAATGAGAAACATTGTTAGCGAGAGAATAAAAAATAAAATTATATAAGTGATCAATTTTAGGTATAAAAATATGTTGGACGGATCAAATCTTATCATCACATTAAAAAATAAATAAAATCTGTCTAAAAAAAATAAATTTATCACTCACTACATTACGTTAATCAGGTTACTGAGCCCTTAACCCAAATCCAACATGAATTAAGTTTAAATTACCAAGGTGTGGGATTTGGTTCAGATTCAGGTTGAACTGAAACACTAAAATTCTAACTTAAACCTGCTCATAAATCGAGTTGGGTTACGATCAACCCGTCCAAATTGCACACTATTTATCCAACCATCACAAGCAGGAGATTAGACTTGTTGGAAACAAATACTTCATTTGTGAAGTCTCAAACAAGCCATAGGATCTCATATTGATATGTATGAAAGAAAACAAAAATGCATGTATAAAGACATACCTTTGGTTCAGATTTTTAAGTGCTCTTAGTCACCTCATTTGATCTTGCTTGATTTGTTGAGCCTCTTCTATTCACTTGATAAACACCTGGAGAAGAAGAGCTCAAGAAGAAAAACCCTTCCGGACACCCCTATTGTTCCTTCTTTTACTTTTGATGAGTCAAGTGTGTGTGTGTATTTCTCTTTCTTTACACACTTAAGAAGGATGCAAGGGTGGACCATTTGATGAGTTCACCATAACAAGAGCTCATAACATGTCTTCTCATCAAAGACATATTGATCAAAAAGCTCTTGCAAACCAAATACACAAATTAAAACTTATAACCTCCCATCAACCATACTCATAAACAAATGGGACAACCTTAATTCACTACTTAAACACAAATCTCTACTTGTTAAGCTATATATGCAAGAGTTGAATGTGATTTTCTTAAAACCAAATTCATTTGAAAAGGCTAAACATTGATTTATTAAACCACAAATACTAACAATCTCCCACTTGGCATATAAATCAATGGGTTTTCCTATTTAAACACAAGTTTCGAATCTTTTTAAAAAACAACGGGTGGACACCCTTTTATTTAAAACAAACAAACTGATTGAGAATCATAAATAACTACATCTAGCTCACCAACTATGAGATACAGTCGAATGAAGTCCCTTATTGGACGTCGAACCACTAAAACCCATGAATCTATTTCTACCCAACACAGACAGACGCACTCATGAATCGAGTACTGACTATTTTTGCATCAAAGTATATATGAAACTCATAGAAAATTAGTGTCATGACTCCTCAAGTCAAAGGTTATAGTCTAAATGTATATAAATAGAAGTAACACTTTCAAGAGCAATGAATATGATATAAAGTGTTCTTCTAAAATAGTTCAAATTGCTTCATGTATTTAATAACACATGTCATGTAGATAAATTTATGTGGCTAAGACACACCACGTGTATCATGTACACTATCTACAACGAAAGCTTATAGATGTGTATTTCCCAACACACCTATCACCCAAGCAAGTTTCAGGAATCACCCCCAATGACTGTCTGATCTCCCTGTGAGCAGACCCACAGCCATCACTCACCAAACAGTCTGCGGCATTCCCATGGACAAACATTTTTTCAACAAGAAAAATAATTTTAATTAACAAAATCATCATGATGATAAATTAATG
This sequence comes from Acorus calamus, assembly GCA_030737845.1. Taxonomy (NCBI): domain Eukaryota; kingdom Viridiplantae; phylum Streptophyta; class Magnoliopsida; order Acorales; family Acoraceae; genus Acorus; species Acorus calamus. Next base: position 21,866,651 of record CM060869.1, on the reverse strand, counting down.
ACAATATTTGAAACAACATATTATCATGGATGCGCAAAATATGACTGGTTAGTCACTATTTTTTACAAAATGTACATGTACATACAGATATGCAAGATGTCACAAAACTAACAAAACATTTACATATCTGTGAACCTCAAACTCATGCAATTGACATGTTCATTAAACACTTTAATGGGTAATGGTTTAGTCAGGGAATCAGCCAGCATCTCTTCAGAAGAGATGTGAGAGACAACAACATGACCCTGCTGAACTTTCTCTCTCACATAATGATACTTCACTTTTATATGCTTCGAACTACTGTTACATCTGGCATCCTTGATGAGACTTATAGCTGCAGTATTATCACAAATTATGCTTAAAGAATATTCAATACTATCCACAACTCTAAGGTCACTAATGAACTGTTTCAACCAAATAGCATGCTTAACAGCTTCACTGCAAGAAATATATTCAGCTTCCATTGTTGACTGAGCAGTGCAACCTTGCTTTTTGCTTCGCCAAGAGACTGCTCCACCTCCCACTATAAAAATATATCCTGAAGTGGACTTCAAAGTATGTGGACAACCTTTATAATCTGAATCTCAATAGCCTTGGACTTTCAAATCATTGACACAATAAATAAGCTTGAAACTTTTAGTACTCTTGATGTAACACAACACCTTTTTAGCAGCAACCCTATAATCATGTCCTGGATTAGCATGGAATCTACCGTGCAACCCAACAACAAAGCATACATCAGGTCTGGTGCAAGTCATAGCATATATCAAACTGCCAACAACAGATGCAGATGGAATTTTATTCATCTCAGCATTTTCAAGCTCATTCTTGAGCAACTGAACTTGTCCAATATATCTCACTTGACAATAAGAGATAAACCTTCTCTACAATTCTCCATAGAAAAACTTTTCAGGACCGAGTCTAAATATGCTTCTTGAGATAAACCCAACATTATCAGCTTTCTATTTCTGTGGATTTTTATCCCAAGCACATAGGATGCTTCCTCCAAATCTTTCATTTCAAATTGCTGAGACAACCATAATTTGGTCTCTCGAATAAATGATATATCATTCCCTGCAAGCAAAATATTATCCAAATAAAGAAGATCAGAATTCTACTCCCACTGATCTTCTCATATATGCAACTGTCAACAGAATTGTTAACAAATCTATATGCCAAAACTGTTGAATGAAACTTCAAATGGCACTGGCGAGAAGCTTGTTTGAGGCCATACAAAGATTTATGCAATTTACACGCTTTCTGCTCTTGCCCTTCAATGACAAAATCATCAGGTTGATCCATGTATATGTCTTCTTCTAGTTCTTCATTCAGAAAAGCAGTTTTCACATCAACCTGATGCAACACATAATCATAATATGCAGTAATAGACATAATAATGCACAAAGAGTCTTTTGTACACTGGAGAAAATGTATCATAGAAATCAATACCTTCTCTTTGTGTGTAACATTCAGCAACTAACCTTGCTTTATAGGTTTCAATCTTCCCTTCAGAGTTCTTCTTTTTCTTGAAAATCCACTTATAACAAATAGGCTTGGAATTTTCAGGAAGATCAACCAACTTTCACACATCATTCTAGTACATAGAATCCATCTCAACTTGCATTGCAGTTCTCCATAATATAGCATCTAGAGCACTAACTGTATCTTCAAAGTTTGATGGATCAGCCCCATCAACATCTAGAACCATGAGATAATTTTCTCCGAGATAAGTGATACAATCATCACTTATGGCAGGTCTTCTAGTTCTCTGTGGCTTTTCAGATCTAACTGGAACATCACTTTATGCTGGTGGTGGATGCACTGCTACACGAGACTTCTTCTCACTCCCAATGATGAAAGAACTCTCATCAAATCTGACATTTCTGCTTTCAAAAATAATTTCACCATCTCATTCAGCTATTTTTCATATAACATGTACCCCTTTGAGCGATCTGGGTATTCTATAAATTGACAGGATACAGATCTATTAGCTAGTTTTGAATTGCTAGGATCAAGAACCACTGCATAAGCATTGCAACCCCACACCTTCATATGATTTAGGCTTGGCATCCTGCCTGTCCACAATTCATATGGTATCTTCAGCACGGATTAAGAGGGAACCATGTTAATAATATATACAGATGTAAGGCCTCACCCCAGAAGGATTGGGGTAAAGTGGCCATGTTCATCATGTATCTGACCATCTCCAATAAGGTTCTATTCCTCCTTTCAGCTACATCATTTTGCTGTAGAGTGTAAGGGATAGAGACTTGCCTGGAAATGCCATACTTAGAGCAGAAACTTTCAAACTGATCAGACATATATTCACCTCCTCTATCAGTTCTGAGAATTTTAATCTTCTTCTCTAACTGATTTTCCACCTGTGCCTTTTAGTCTTTGAAAACTTCAAAAACTTCTGACTTTCTAGCCAACAGATAAATGTATCCATAGCGAGAAAACTCATCAATAAAAGTAACAAAATATTGTTGATCATTTCTCGTTTGAACATCCATGGGTCCACATACATCAGAATGAACAATTTCAAGAAGATTCTTAGACCTTTCTGCCTTTGAAATAGCAGACTTCACCATCTTACCTTTCAGACAATTTTAACATGACCAATAATGTTCAATGCCACTTTCAGTCAGAATGCCTTACTTACACAGAATTTGGAGTCTCAGCTTGTTTATGTGGCCCAAACGCAAATACCATGGATAAAAAAGATTATCTGAAGCACTTTTTCTTTTTGAACTAGATGATTCAACATTCAAACCAACACACACAGATGACATAGAAGCTGCAAAAGATTCATCAAGGAAAAGTTTATACAGGCGATCAATCTTCTTGCCATTAGCCAAAAAATCACCATGTTTCTTTACAATAACTTTTCCACTTTCAAAAAATACAAACAAACCCATATCATCCAGTCTTCCTATAGACACCAAGTTACGCCTCAGATCAGGAGCATATACCACAGACTCCAAAACAAGAGATCGTCCACCAGGAAACTTCAAAACATACGAGCTAACTCCAAGAACAGCTCGTTGATTGTTCCCCATGTAGACATACATCTCATCCTCCTTAAGCTTCTTTAGATCCAGAAACCCCTGCAAGGTCTTGAAAATGTGAATTGTACATCCAGAATCCAACCACCAAGTATTAGACGGTACATACACATAATTAATCTCTGTGCAAACAAAGGAATTTATAATACTTTGCCCAAGGGACTTCTGTTTCTTCTTCAATTTAGGATACTCAGCTTTAAAATGCCCTGGTTGCTTGCAGTAGTAGCAAACCCTTTCATCAGGCTTATGTTCCTTATTTTGGGATCCAAAATTTTTTTTGGACTTCCCATATTTCTTGAACTTTTTCTTCTTCAAGGGTTGCTTCCCTTTGGCATCAGTAACTGCAAATTGTGCATATTCTTTCTTGTTCTAAGTTTGACACTCTTCTTCAAGCACACAATGATTCAGCAATTCATCCAGCGTCCACTTCATATCACTTGTATTATAATTGATTTGAAAGCTTTCATAGGATTTTGAAAGACTACTGAGAATAACATGGGCAATGTAATCATCAAATTTAATATCCAAAGAAGCCAATTCATTACTGTAACCAATCATTCTCAGAATGTGTTCTTTAACACTCTCACCACGAGCCAGTTTCATGTTATGAAATTTCTGAAACACTGCTTGCTTCTTGGCTTTGGAGGTCCCAACAAACCTCTGTTCTATATGATCCAACAAATCTTTGGCGTGCTTAAAATCTTGCAAGCTGTTCCGAAGAACCAGGCTCACATGATTCATAATAAAATGTGTAGCCATTTTGTTGCCCTTCAAGACTTACCCTAATTATATATCATTCATTATTGATCTACTGACTTAAAATATGATTAATAGGTGACTCAAGCTCATTTGGAATCATGTCAGTTCTATCATTTTTAACATGGTACTATCGTTTTAAATTGATCATTACTTTATCAATATTTAATGTTGTTATTTTTTTTATTTCAATGTGAAATGCTAGCTGTTAATACTATTTAGGCCATGTTTGAAACCAATATCCAAACAGTTTATTTGAAATTGATTAAAAAATAAATTTTGAAAAATCATTCATAAAAACTGGTTTGTTGACATTTAAAATATAAAAATCCAAATATGAAACTAAAAATTGAAGTTCAGAAATGTCTATTTGGAACCGATTACAAAAAAAACTGGATAAAAGTTTCTATCCCTTTGATAATTGATTCCAAACAGGATTTTATTATTTCATTGTGGCTATTTTTTAATATGGGATTTGAGGAACGATATTTCCATCTTGTGTTAATTGTGACATAAAATTTATTTAATTTATTCATCTATCTAAATCCAATGAGACGGGGAGATTGGAAGCCCATCCACATATCAACTTTTAAAATAAAAAATTATATACTTCATTAGATCAAAATATATACACATTGTTAGTGAAATAAGATCGCACCAAAACTGAATAATGTAACAGTGCCCTTGTACAGATGATATGGATGATTAACTAAAGATTGGCAGTCACTGTAAAGTGGACTAGAAGATATAACCAACCATTGTGCCATCTCCATTTGCTGCATTGATGTTTGATGAAACTTCCATATAAAAGCTATAGTCACTCATGAAGTACAGCAAATAATTCTCCCCAGTTAAGTAAATAAAACAAACAAAAAAAAATCAAATACAACCAATCTTATATGATAACAAAAAGAGCCTATTTTGAACAGGTAACACATCACATTCTATGTTCCCACAATTATTTGCTCACCAAACCAAAGATTCCCCATATGAAGTCCCAGACTCAGACAATGAAGTTCACCTCCCAGAATTGATGTGTAGGACCACAGACACAGCACAATTAACACATAACAACAACCCCCTCCACATGCATATGAGCTGCCAAAAAAAAAATCAACTTGTCTGAACAAAAGCTAAATAAATAAATATAAAATCAAATGCACTTTTTAGTCTCCCTTCATTCTTCCAATTTAAGCATTCCCCATTGTTTTCAGTCATTTTTTCAGTCACTTTTGCACATCGCACGTTTTATTATGTATATACTTAACTGATGAATTACATTCTTTTATAAAAAAAACTATTATACATACACATGATAAATTAAATGTGTATCTTCTTATGCTTTTCATATGAAATGTTAGGAATAGTCCGTTAACACTTCTTTGCAATCTACACATTTTGAATTTTTAAAAATAATTTATCTCATCTAGTTACATATATACTTTTATTAAAACAATATAGTATATACTCTATTAAACTATATGAACTAAATATTTTCTAATGATATATATTATTCATCTTATGAGATAGATACTTCATTGAACAACAATCAAGATGGTTATAAAGAGAGTGTGTAACAACTCTTTTCGCGATAGAATATACACAAACATAGTTGGATCACACATTACATTATATGATTTCGTATGCTAAAACATGACTGAAAAAGAGTGTGTATCGGCGCCCAAAACAAAAAGGACACCCAACACGGTTCCTTTCACATTTACTGATCACCTGAAACAGAATCCAACCTTAGCAGGAAAATTTTGATGGCATGTAGTTTACAACAACAATTTACAACACACTCCAGAAAAAAGAACTTCCAATTTGAATAGCAACTGCTCAAACAATGCTGCCCTGATCAAAGGAAACATCCTCATAATAGTAAGGTGACAGCTTCCCATCCTTTTTCTCCTCTTTCGCCTTTTGAGGCTCTCCGGCCACCTCGATGAGCATCTTCACCACCCTTCGCATCGATGGGCGGTTGATGGGGAGGGAGCTCGCGCAGAGGAGCCCGATGTTGAGGACCTTGATTATCTCCTCCTTGTAGCATAGATCGAGCTTCGGGTCGATCACATGCTCCTCCTCCCCCTTTTGTTCCAAGATCGAGCACACCCACTTGACGAGGTCCTTCTCTCCAAACTCGGGATCCACCGGCCGCTTCCCTGTCACCAGCTCGAGGAGGACCACCCCAAAGCTGTATATGTCACTCTTCTCATTCACTCGCAGCGTATACGCGTATTCTGCGAATGAACAAGTTTCATAATTAATTCAAATTCTAATATAGTAGTGTGCACATTCAATGTTGAAACTGCCCCTTTCATTTCAAGAATAAGAGGATGAATAAGGAAAGAAACTAATTTTGCAATGTTAACCAAATAGTGTTGGATGCCATCAGTTTATGTCAAGGTTTTGGATCCATTTTGGACGCATTTCAGCCCCTCATTGTGGACTAACATAAACTGTGGAATCTAAAACTGATTGGATCTCATCTCGTTTATTCAATATGGATAAACTGTAATAGTTGATGCCTTGATAAGTTAGAATAAACCTAATACCTATATATCAACGGAAGGCCGGTGCAGTTTATTTCTACTTATCCACCCAAATCAATAACTATATACATGTCTATATCCCAATAAGGCAAACATAAGAGATAAAATCTATCAAAATTGAAGGTCATCTAATTCTCTTCTATTCCCATATAACTATATGATGCCCCAATAAGTATAGATAACAATTTTTCAACATGAAGAACAACCAGACTGCTAGAGATTAACAAAGGCTTTAAAATCATAATTTTCAAACACAATAACTCAAAAAGATTAACCAGCATAGGATAAGAGAAGAAAACCAAACCTGGGGCAATGTAGCCACAAGAGCCAGCAATGACAGACATGGACTTGGGTCCCTTCCCTGTGGCAGCGGCACCATCCACAACCTTCGCAACTCCGAAATCCGCAACCCTGGCCCCGAGCTCCGCATCCAACAGTATGTTATTCGACTTGACGTCGCGGTGCACGATCGGGGGAACACAATCATGGTGGAGGTACGAAAGCCCCTCCGCCGCATCCAGCGCGATCTTATACCGCATCGGCCAATCCAAAATCCCTGCTTTGCTGCTGTGCAGAAGATCACCCAAGCTCCCATTTGGCATATACTCATACACCAAGAGCTTGCAATCCTTATGAACACAGCAGCACCAGAGCTTCACTATGTTCTTGTGTCTGATCTTCCCCAACGTCGCCACCTCCGCCTCGAATTCATCGTCCCCGTTCATTCTATGATCGACTCCCACCCCCTCCTCCTCTTGTTCCTCCTTCTTCGCCACCCCCCAAAGCTTCTTCACCGCGACGGTCTCACCATTGCTTAAGACCGCCTTGTAAACCTTCCCGGACGCGCCGCTCCCGATCACATTATCTTCGTCTAGGCAGTCCAAGATCTCGTATTCGCTGAAACCCAATTTGTGGAACGAAGTGAGGATCCATTTGGACTTGTCGATCCCCTGTTTCGCCTTCTTGAATGCCCTGTATTTCCAGTAGAACCAACTGACACCAACGACGAAGATGAACGCGGCAAGCATGAAAATTGAGAGGAGGACCCAATTGAACCCGTGATTCTTCGGCCCGCCTGGGCTGGACCCCGGCGGGCAAAGCCCGGGGAGGTCACCGCACAAGCCGGGGTTGCCCAAGAAGCTGTCTTTGTACATCTGTTTGTTGTAGAGCGGCGGGAGCTCCCCGGAGAGTTGGTTGTCGGAGAGGTTGAACTTGTTAAGCTTCAGATTCTGTAATTCAGTTGGGATTTCGCCAGAGAGGCGGTTCACCGATAAGTCGAGGTAGTTCAGCACGGGGAGGTTGCCGATCTCCGGTGGGATCGGACCCGTCAAGCCATTCATCGCGAGGTCGAGGTCGGTGAGCTTCCCCCATGACTTGATGTCCTTTAAGAGCTCCCCATTGAGTGAATTGTTGCTGAGATTCAGAATTCCCAACTCGGCGAGGTGGCCGAGCTCGGCAGGTATCGATCCGGATAGGAGGTTGTCGGCGGCGGAGAATTCGTAGAGACCGGAGATTCGTCCGATCTCTGGAGGGATCGACCCGGTGAAGCCGTTGCCGGAGATGTCGATGGTCGTCAGGTTTGAGGCGCCGGAGATCGCCGGAGAGATCGACCCAGAGAAGGAATTCTTGGAGAGCTCGAGGAGGTACACCTGGGGGAGGCCCCAGACGCCGTCGGGGACCGGACCGGAGAACGAATTCCGCCTGAGCCGGACACGTGTCAGCGTCCGGCACCGGCTTAGCCCTTCCGGGAGGGGACCGGACAGAGAGTTCTGAATAAGGAGGAGTTCCTCGAGAGCCCCACCTCCGCAGATCTCCGGCGGGAGCTCCCCGGAGAGTTGGTTCACAGAGAGGTCAAGAGTCACCAAAGGCGAGACCTTTCCGAGCTTTGAAGGGATCTTCCCCGACAACTTGTTCTCGAAGAGCTTCAACTCGTATAGATTCGGAGACCCTGCAATGGCTTCCGGGATGGGACCCTCCAAGCTGTTCGTGTACAGGTTGAGACTCTCCAATGGAAGCCTACAGAGGTCGTCGGGGATCCACCCAATCAGACCATTCATCGACGCGTCGAACCGCCGGAGCTTCGCGAGCTTACCCAAACCCAAAGGAATGGCTCCGGTGAGAGAGTTGTTGTAGAGCTCGATCTGAACGACGCTTTCAAGCCCCTTCAACGTATCCGGGACCGACCCAGTGAGGCCATTGTTGGAGACATCAAGGTTGATGACCCTCTTCAGGTTGCCGAGCTCCGGCGGGATCGACCCAACAAGGTTGCACCCGGAGAGCCAGAGCGTCTCGAGATTCGTGAGGTTCCCGAACTCTGGCGGGATTGGGCCCGGAGAGAATGGGTTGAAGGACAAGTTGAGGACTTTAAGGGTGGACAAGTTACCCAAAACAGGGGAGATGGTGTGGTTCAATAGATTGTTCACCAGAGACAGAGTTTCGATCATGGGGAAGAGACCATATGAGTCCGGCACTTCGCCGGTGAAGTTGTTGGCGCTGAAATCGACGTAACGGAGGGATGGGAGGGAAGGGAGGGATTTGGGGAGGGACCCAATGAGGGAATTCATGGAGAGGTCAAGGTGTTGTAAGGAGGAGCAGCCGGAGAAGGTGGAGGGGTCGGAGAGGGAGGAGTTGATGTAGTTGAGGGAGAGGGAGAGGTGGATGAGGTTGGGAAGGCGGCAGAGGATGGAAGGGAAGGGACCGGAGATGTTCATGTTGGTCAGGTCGATTGAAGTGACAGTGGTAGAGGTGGTGGTGGTGGTGCAGGTGACGCCGGACCAGTTGCAGGGGTTTGGGTCTCTTGGGTTCCAATCGGAGAGGGAACCGTCTGGGTCATCTAGGCTTAGCTTGGCTTGTTGGAGGTAGAGACCTTCTTGGGTTAGTGAGTGGGTTGTGATGGGGAGGAGGAGGAGGAGGAGGAGGAGGAGGAGAGGGACCTCCATTGGAGAGGGGGAGGGGGAGGGGGATGGGGATGTATTTTTGGGTTTTTTGGGGGGGTGTGTGTTGCAAATTTGGATATTTGTGGAGGAGGAGAGACCGAAAGAGGGGGTCGTGTCGTTGTCGTTTCAAGTGGGAGTGAGTGAGAGAGAGAGTGAAAAACTGAGTGATTCTTCTGGTGTTCTGTTACGGCGGAGTCGCCGGAATTAAAACTGAACATGAGGAATCTGAGATTTGGATTTTTTGGATTATTTTTACTTGGGAATTTAATTTCGTGTATATATATATATATATATAATTTTAACCTCATGTTCGGATAGAAGATTAGATGTGGTTTAAGATAAATAGACGTGAATAAGCTGATATTCATATTTTTAATCTTATATAGGTTTTATTAAATTTATTTCACTGATATAATAAGGGCCCAAAAATCTTATCATTTTGTACTTTTTATGAATAATTATTCATATCTTATTCAATTACTTATGATCAACTAAACAATAAAAAATTAATTATTTATATTTTTTATCAAGAATAAATAAAATACAACCCAACAAAAATTGGTTTATTCCACTATTATAACTATCTATAGTAAAATAGTAGTACATATTTTTTGCATGTATATACCATCAAAAAATATATTATTTATTTTTTATACCAACACAAATAACATATTTATTTTAATATTATTAGAATTTTTATTAATGAAAAATGTCTCTCTCTTTTATCTTTTTTAACCAAAATAAAACTTAGCTATAATTAGTTCTTAACAAAAAAAGTAAAAATGAAAAAATTAACATTAACAGTGTTATAATATAAATAATTAAATATAATTACCTAATTAATCTATTGTACTTTCCAAATCGACAGTACTTACATGGACGTCTTGATATATTATTAGGCCTAAGGCAATTAAATAATATTTATTTTAATTTTAAACTAATATTTTTTTACTTAATTATCATTCTATCATTCTTCTATTTTTTTGGGATGTAAAATTACTAATTAAATTTTTTTATATTTAAGTTTTTATTTGATTAAAAAAAAAAGAATATCGTGTTTCTTGTTGTCCACACCTACAGCAAAAAAGAAGTTCAGAGAAGTTTTTTTTTTTACATAAAGAAGAAATAGAGTGAGAAGTAGAGTTTTTTTAAATAAAGAAAAACGATTGAAAACAAGATAGTGTGAAAAAAGGTACTTTTTTAGGTTTTGCCGTTTTACAACCCTTTTTTTTTGGGATTCAAAAAGCCTTTAAATCATATTGGTCATGTAAAACCATATCAAAATGACTATTAATTTTTTTAAAAATAAATATTTTTTTTATGTATTAAGTTATCATTGGTCAATATCTAAATCTATTTGTAAATAAAAATTTTTTAGAGGTTTTTGTACATCTGGGGACCTTAGACAATTGTCTAAAATGCCTAATAAAAGAACCGGCCCTGAGTAATTATATCGGGGATTACATTTTTGAAAATATTCTCGTCACAAACACTTTAAATCCATGTTCATTAATGAGACACATGTATAGTATGATTCGAGATAGATTGATATTTTGTGATAGATAGTTAACGGGGTGGTTTTTGTTGGTTGCATTTTATTATTGTTGTCATTATTTTTGTCTTTATAGTGTTTTTGGGTTAAATAAGTTATTCTAACCCCCCTTTAAAATTATTATTAGGGTTTATTCTAACTTATTCGAGTATCTCCAGATTTATTATTCCTGATCAAATGGATATTTTTAGTATCATCAACTTATCCAGCCATTATTCCTCATCCAAACGGGGACTTAAGTTACAGGTGTATTGTTATTTGATTTTTTTTATTCACGGTCATTGGATATTCAAATATTAACATCATGTATTGCCTTTACTTGTGAAGAGAGTGTTTTTCTTTGATAAAAGTTGTCGGGTCAGAAGTCTGCCTCCGGGTGAAGATCCGGGTCATCACGCCTAAAATCCTACACCAAGAGAGCTAGGGGGACATTGGTGTGGTGCCAGTCAAATGGACACTCAAGTCAGTGGAGTGAATGAGTTGAGAAGATGAAATGAAAAAAAGAAGACTCTAGAACCAGAATTGCTTACTTGTGAATGTGTCCTTTCTTTTATCTTTTCCTTGCCCTTGTAGCCAAGTGAGTGACCACGTCATTTCTCGCTCAGATGTTTCTTTGTCCTGATTGGAATCTTCTGACATGGAAGATTCTATGAGATTCGAGATTGAGGGTTTGTTATGATGTCGTGACCACATGTAGCCTTTTCATTGGCCCTAACTAGGACTGCAACGAACAATGATAGGGACTTGTCGAGGTCAAGGCACATTTCTGCTAATTCAACGAGCTAAGCAGCCCTGGCCACCCCTTGTGGTGTCAGCGGTCCCTTTCCTCCCTTGATTAAGACCGGGTTCAAACCTAGGTCAAGATGGTTAGCTTGGGGACGCCCCAACAGTCATGTTGGGTATGAGTGGTCAATCTAGTCGACCTGCCTCAATCATCTTTGGGAAGGTATTGGTTTGGTTACAGTTGCGATCTCCTCGTCATAATGCCTTTGGCGGAGAGGACCTAGTTCGAAGCGCCCTGCTCCGGGTTAGGTGATTCCTAAGTAGGATTTTGTGAATAGGATTCTTTCAGTTCTAACCTGGGACATGTCACATCATCTATTTGCTTGAATAGTTAACACACATGGTGCTCTTAGGAAAAGCACGAGATTTTTCCTCTACAATTTGGCTTACCAACTCTCATGTTTGGTCACTTATTCCTCCCATTTTGTTAAAAAAAATTCACCATTGTCACGTAAGAAATATAAGTTTATTTTGAAAATGTATCTAAATAATGGATAAAAAAGCAACGTGAAGTCGAATATTTAGAGAAAAATAACATTGTTTAAGACATAAAAATTACATGTAAAACATACCTTGACTTTTTTATTATTATTTATAAATGGGTGTTATTTGTTTTTATATCAATTTAAATGTTATACAAAAAGATAAAAAAATGTTATTTTGAACTTACCAATATAAATTTAACCATATCAATAGTAATATTTGTCAATGATAAAATCAGGATATACTTAAAATTATAGAGATTTAAATGATATATAAAGTAGTTTACACAGCAACAAAAAAGAAAAAGAAAAAGAAAAAACCTTTCTCTTGAGTTGATTTGGTTTGTACATGGTGTTACAGGATAAGCTCGGAAGGATGTGAAGCCATAACCTATGTTCAGGTTTGACCGTCATATAGTGATTATTGAATGAATAGGCTTGTGTGAACTTTTTAAGGTACCTTCTTTTATATATTTCATGAAAATGTGTCATGAATACCGCCATTGTTGATAATAATGAATTCCAAACAGATTGCAGGTGACCCTATTTTGCATATGTGATTTTTTTTAAGGTACCTTTTTTTTGTTATATTTCATGAAACTGTGATATGAAAACTGCCATTGTTGATAATAATTGAGTCCAAACAGTTTGCAGGTGATCCTCTTTTGCATGTATGGAACTGCTGCTTTGGAAACTGGGTCTTGATAACACTGTTACACCATCTGGATATAACCCGGATAGTGATGAATTATATCCGTATTCGGAGCAGCAATAAATATAAAATAAAAGATATATAATTATATAAAGGATAAACATACAGCTATTCTGTTATAAGAAAAATTAATTTATATAAGGTTGTGTTTTTATTTAATCACATTCGAATTGTAATAATACAATTTTTGTTTTTTTGGATCATTAGTAAGTTAATGATAAAATATGAATAAAATGTGAGTAAAAAATTATAAAAAATAAAAAATATGTGAGTTATGTGATTTATACAAAGTGATGACAAATTTAACATAGACATCTCTTATATCAGGACATGGATTATCAATATCAATATATACTCTCATATATTCTAGCATAGTTATATCATTTATTTTTAGGCTTATTCTCTTACCTCCCATTTAGGGTGTGACATAGGATTATTCGCTCTCAATAACTATACTGGGATACAAAATAATTTATGCTGAATAAATAAATTTTTGTTTGATTGCATTTTCAGTTATTTTCATTAGAAAAAAAGTAAAAATGATATTTTTATTGTTTGGTTCAACATGGAGAAAGTAAAGATAAGTGGTATATGAAAGATGAATAAAAATTTATGATTTTTTAAATGACAACTATACTTTTGCATAAATTATTTGTGTTTAGGAATAAGTGTGAGAGATGTGTGCGATATGATAGATGTAACAGTTTTTAGAATGTGTGTAGAGAGTGTTAAACTCTGATAAACAATTTTAATATTTTCTGATAATAGTTATTAGGTGTTATCCTAACTTATCCAGACATAGCTATTAAAATTTATTATTACAAAACAAACAATTTTTTTAAACTATTTTTCTTTTTATTCTTGATTTATGCTTCACCGCAAACGAGGGGTTGATTCACCTTGCCCCACTAAGCTTCGTTTATCACCATTTCTCCTTGATTTATTAGATACAAGTTTTTCAATACTGAACAAGTTATACGTATCAAATTCAAAACAAATAAAAAAAACATAAATGTTTTCATTGGAACTATAAAAGATACAGTAAAGTCTCGTCCTCTGATGCGACATTTATTAAAAGGTCCCTCTGTATAATTTCTTTTATTTTTCCCATTTCTGTGTAAATTTCATGACGACAACGCATCGGGTTTCGGAGCATTTATTCAAAAATTCATCGGAAGGAGTAAAGTGAGTACGGTTTAAGACGGGGCACGACTACAAAACCCGAGTGGGCACTGGGCACGGTTTGCGACCGCCCACAACCGACAGGTCTCATCTGTTATTTCTCGGTGTTCTCGAGGGTAAAATCGTAAGATAAGTTTTTTTTTGGGCTCACGTAGAAGCTTCGCTTCGATGAGTGGGAGATTCAAATCAGCCAAAATTGGCGGCTTTTACTGTACCCCTCTTAAATCTTTTGTTTTTCAGACGTACCCCTGCCCCTTTTTTATTCAACGATATAAACTAATATACATAATTATCAGATACAAATAAAAATATATTATTTTTTATTTGATTATATTATAAAATATTCTTATTTAAAAATATAATAATATAATTTTTTATTGTTTTAGTTGAATATAGATAAGCTATGAATAAAATATTTATAAAATATTAATAATAATTTATAAAATATAAAAAAAATATTTGACATGTATACTCTAATTTTATAAGAAATGATCACATATGATTTTACACATGAACCATTTATATCAGTAGAATAGATTGGTAGAATGAAACAATTTCAAGAAAAACCTTCAACAATAGTTTACACTGTACTAACTTTTTTTGTTATTCAAATAGGAGTGCTATGAATTACTAATTTTATTAGTAACTTTAAAAATATTTAAATTATATATAAATACCCTCTTCAAGGATTTTTTTAAATAAATCTTAAATTATTATGCATAGTAATCTAATTAAAATCTATGAACAATTTAACCCCTTTTAAAGAGTTTTGATGTTAACGGGAGTATTTTGAGAATATAAATTTTGTAAAGGAGTATACATGAAGAAAACCCAAAAAACAAAATCCTTGAAGACCGAGATTCACCGAAGTGAGATATTTTTTATGGATATGTGCATGAATCGAAAAGCACCAAATCTGAGGAGGAAAAAGAGTTACATCAATTGAACGGTCGGGATCGAAAGTCGCCACGATTTGACACCACAGATTAAAACCAGACCGAGCAGAAATCATTAATGGAACTGACTGGTCGTCACACATTAAAAATACTCATTCAATATGTCTTTCCAAGGCTAGTGGTATATTAAAACTAGTTCATTATACTGGCATGTCCCACTTTTAAGTGCCAATCAGTGATAGATTCATTTAATTTCATTTTGGGCTGACAAATGGAGTGAAAAATATTTTGCTTGTATTTGTGTATGACTTTTGTTGGTAACAAATTGTGCACATAGTTGTTGGATGTAAATAGGTCCAGAGTTATGGTCCCATCAATGGCTAGGTCGTACTGGACCTGCATTCTAACTGATGGTCAACTTTTGTTACAGAAAAACAATACATCATTTCTTGTAATGTATAATACACTGCATCAATATGACATGATATACATATTTTATTAATATATTTGTACTCATTCAAACGGATATATATTTTAATTTTTTTTATAAAAGAATATTTTTGAATAACTAATTATATATTAAAAAAAAATAAAAACACGTGGATTTTGTAACACTGTAAAATGGATTGAACGTAAGATTTTTGTCATTATTAATTAATATCCCGTTAACATTTTTTAAACCTACACGAAATCGAGAATCAAAGTGATGATTTCCACATGATCAGTTTTTCAGATAATTGTTGAATATTTTGGGGATATATCATTTTATTTTTTATTTCATTTTTCAATATAAAAAAAATGCTGGGAGCGGATTTGTACAATTTTGAAGGCTTATACTTGTCTATATATTTAAAATTAAAATCAACTTCACAAAAATTAAAATATGTGCATCATTTTCATATAAATTAAATGCATGCATGTCTGTAAGCAGTCCAGTAATGACAGAACAGTAGATGAACATTCTTTGAATGATATTTTTTTTTTTTTGCATATATATTCCGGAAAAAAATATCATTTTATCAAAATACATTTGTTAAATTACTATTTCTAACAATATCTTTCAAGGGAGTTTACGTATGAATACCCTTTTGAAGAGTATTATTGCAAATCTTTAAAAAAAAATACTGTGTAAAAATACCACTGAAGAAACATTCATGCACAATTTAAATAAAATTTAAAAAGTACTGTTGAAAATTGAGTTTCAAAGTGGCATTGACAATATAGGATCTTTTGAAGGATGTATGAAAAAATCTCCTTTTTTTTTTTAATTCTACATATAGTAGCGAACTAAGTGCATTAGAAATGGGTAGTTACGAGAAGAGAGAGATTCAGATATTGTAATCCAATTATTTGATATATTAAATCATTTCATCCTTTTCTTCGGTTAATATTGTAAGCAAATTTTGTCTAACATAACAAAACACTACGTGGAGATCTAACATATCTTAAGTGTTCGTTTGAATAGATGCATAAGTTATTCTTGGATTTATACATATTCCAAAAATAAATAAATTTATTAATGGAATATGTAATTTTCTATTTGATTGAGTTTTTTGTTACTCTTATAAAGAAATGTAATAATAAAAGTTGAGTTGTTTAGTTGATAAAATACAAAATGTGTATAAGATGTAAAAAATTGATTTGACATGTAGGCTCCATTGACATATAAGAAATGATGACATGATTTGATGAATAACATGTGTTTTAATAGGTGAGTCTCTCTATACGAGTGAAGGAATAATACAATTTCAGTGGGGACCTTAAATACAAAAACCAGCTTATTCTCAGTTAATTCTGCATAGCTATACCCACTTATACTCTACCCCCAAACACATTTTTTTAATTTGTTTATTCTCTTCTATTCCCACATATTCCACCCCTTATTCCCCCATCCAAACATGGTATAAAGGTTTAGTTTTGTCAACAATTTTCAACCAAACTTTTATCTCCCGTTTGGGGTGTGACATAGGGTTATTCGCCCTTGATAGCTATACTGGGATAGATAACAATCCATGCTGAACAAGTAAATTTTTCTTTGGTTGTATTTTTTGTTATTCTCATTTAAAAATCTAAAATTGATCTTTTTGTTGTTTGGTTCTCCTTCAATAAAGTAAGGATAAGTGGTGGATAAGAGATGAATATGAGTTTATGACTTTTTAAATGACAACTATACTCCTGCATAAATTGTTTGTGTTTGGGAATAAGTATGAGAGATGTGTGTGTGATATGATAGATGTGATAATTTTTGGAATGTGTGCAGAGAGTGTTAGGTTAGATAAATTTTTTAAAATGACAGAGAAGAGTATTTTTATCCATTGGTATAGATAAACTTTGATAAGCAATTCTAGCTTTTTTTTAGAATAGTTATCATACATTATTCTAGCTTATCCAGACATAGCTATCAAAATTTATTCTTGTCAAACAAACAGCTGTTTGGAGGTTATTCTACTGTATTCTCACATATCCTAACTTTATTCTTCACCCAAACGGGGGTTAAGGATAATGTTACATATAATTACTTTTTCAGCTTCAATTATAGCCTACAAGTATTTTGAATTTTTAAAAAATAGTATAGTGAATTGCATGTTTTTATAATAAAATGAAGTATAGACTTTAATAAATTGCATCATGGATGCATTTATAGAAAATGTGAATTTTTTTTTTTTTTTTTTTTTTGCTTTACTCATGAATACAAGTATATATTAAAAATTGATTTGTATGGATTGATGGAATCGAATCGATATGAAAAAAAATCTATATGAATATTGATCTCTTTATGTGAGAATTGGATTCTTGTCGTACGTTCCCGAAATAAAATCTGTTGTGCGCACAAGTTCTTCACAGACAACATGTGACAATAATAATTTTGACCTTTTTTTATCAAAATAATTTGGACACCTTTTGTTTAATTTTGTCTGAAAAACTCATGCTTTAATTTGCAGTTAGTCAATCCATTGAGATAGCCACATGGATTTGATTTCAGGTCACGATGATGGTGGCTTTTAAATCATTCTATAAATAATACTGAAAATGATATTTTGTAATTAACATCTAGTGAAACAAAGATGCTGAAATAAATATTTGTATTATTAGATTAGCTTTTTTAATTAATTTGTTTTCAATATTGATTAATTGACTAAGATGAAGTAATTGACACTCATACATGAAAGATTAATAATCAATTGCTCATGTCCTCTTTTTTCAACAACATTGTTTCTCATTCGCCATAAGATCAAACATAAATTTTTGATGATATGAAAAAAAATAATTGAATTTTGTGATGATGAAGATGCAAAAAGAAAAAATAAGGACATTTCAATCTTTCTCTAATGATTTTAGGTATTTTCCAAAAAAAAATGATGGAACTTAGCTAGTGAGGTAAATAGATTTGCATAATTTTTGGTGGTCATGTGCTTTTTTCAATGGAAAATGATTTGACAAGCCCCAATTCGTAGGCCCCAAATAAGCCCCATGACATGGCATTGAGTGAATTTCCGTTTTTATCATTTTATTGTGTTTTTTAACCACTCAACGAAATAAATGCAATTGGTTAATTTTTTCATCTTTGGAACCACGCGCGTGGGAAGCATTAATGAGCGTTTTTTTTTCCTTTTTGGTCTTTCTCACATTTGAATTGATCCTAATTGAGTCATCTTCATCATTAATTCTCAGAATTTTTTTCCGAGTCTAAATTTTCATTTGATTGTTTGGAGGATATTTTTTGCGTCTGATCATATTGGAAAAAAAATAGAATAGTTTGGATACCATTGAAATGTCTAGCGATTCAAGTTTGTTTTTTGTTTATATTGTACGGTTTTTAATTGTTTCATTTTTTTCTTTTGTTTTTTTAATGTTTAATTTTGTTTTTTATGTTATCAAATGTGATTTTTTAGTATATTGACTAATCTGTCGTTTGACATGTGAATAAGTTAGTTACATACGCAGACCATGTTACAGAGAATATAACTAAATATTATATTAATGTTTTGTATATTTTTGTGTATAGCTTCTTCGTTTGTTAATGTAACTAACTATGATATTCATGTTTTCCTCTTTTTTTTAGTAGCTTCGTCGTTTTACAAAAGTAACTAACTTATGATTTGGATTTTGTATTCTAAACCAAATTATATTTTTAAATATAACTATCTTTATTGTAATGGTAGGAAACATTGGGGACTCAGCTACATGTTCCTTGGAAGGCAGTCTGGAGAATAAGATCTTTTTTTCCAGACTGAATGCCGAGAATAAGATCGATTTCATCTGATGTAATCTTCAGAGGCTTCCCACCAACCATGAAAGACCGAGTTTTCTTGTCATATGTAGATATGATCCAGAATAGATCATCATCCCTTTTTTTTGGTTTGACGGAAATCATATGTCTTGTTAATAAGCAATTGAAAAGGTTACAGAATGGTGTTTTCCTCAACAAATCCACATGTCTTTGTTTAAGTGTTAGTTTTGAAAATGTCTCAAAGATCTTCTGCAATGAAGATCTGAACTGTGGATAATATTTCTTTCTTCTCCTTTCTTTTGGTTTCTCTATCTTTTTTTTTCCTACAGCAATTGTTATTACATTTCATATACATTGACACATACAACCACTACAATGCATTCCAATATTGAATGACTTATTACACATCATAGAACACACTCAGACAACATTTTCATACGCCATAAGTTAGTTACATTGACTAATAATTAGTTACATTTTCTGCATATAAACAACAACCAATAATTTAAAAGCAGCTTACATTGAACAGGAAATAGTTACAATGGACTAAATTAATTACATTCCGTATAACATAACTACAAATAACATATAATGATAACAAAAAAAAAATGATGACAAACAAGCTCATAAAAATGTTAGAAGTAAAGATCATTGAATTAAAAGTTAGTTACAAATTATACATAGTTACATTCTCTATAAATTCAACTTCTACAGAAACTGAATATGCATTCACATTACTTTACATGTGCTTACTGTCGACCAATAGTTAGTTATGTTTTCCTCCAAACGCGGTTTGGAGAAAGTAATCCATTTTTTTCAAGCTGAAGAAATTGATTTTACATGTTATTCAAATGTAAACATACAAACATCATAATATTTGACTGCACATATATACAAATAGTGTACACACTTATAAAGACATAAAGTTAGTTACATTAAAAATAGTTACATTTATAACTTTCTAAAAACAGTTAAAATACATATTCATATTTTCGAATAGTGAGTTACATTGTCTAGTAAAAAAAAATGGTAACATATAATCACATCTAAACGATTTAACTAATTTATTGTTGCCCAATAAAGTCAGTTACTTTTTAAACAAATTTTTAATAAATAAATAATACTCGAACGATTTGAAGATTATAATATGAATCTCAAATAAAAATCCAACATTCACACAAAAAACATCAAATAACACATATTTTACATTTTTCAATCCATCTTTTCATCACAAAATAGAAAACAATTATGAGCAAAAACCAAAAAGGGTTGCTTACCCATCTTTGGATTGTTTTTTTTTTTTTTTACTTTTGATGGTGGGTTTTGGTTTTTATTTATTTATTTTGAAACCCTAAAACCAATTAAATGAAATGGGGTTTTAGTTCGCGCGAGGGTCGGGGAATACGAACGGAAAATACAGAAATCGATGGAAATGGGGTGACAAATTATGTGTTTTAAATAAGGGGTATATATGTGTTTATCTTTCTTGGCCTTTTGAAAAAAAAAGGCATCCAATCACATTTTGACAACTCAAGGGGCCTATGGGAGGGGCTTATATCCTGAGGCCTATGTAGCAAATCTCTTTTTCAATAATAATGAATTTTGATGATGTTCGGTATTTTGAAAAAGAAATAAAACATTTGGGTTTTAATGATCCCCCCTTTAGAAGATGAAAGTGGTCATATTCTTTACTTCCACATTTGTTGTTTGTAAAAGGTTTTGAATGTTTATAAGGAGATTCAATTTACTCTAGTGAAGTCCTTTTGGTAGACACCTTATGGTGAACCTTTGATGCGGGGTGGTGCGAAGCACCACCACACGTGTCGCGCGTGCGTGTGCGTATTGGGCGTTTTAGGGCATACTTGGTGGAGATCGTTTTGATCAGATGCAATCTGGACCGTCCGATGAAGGAACATTCAAATGCAATGTGCACCGTTGGATTGATAGTTGGTGGTTATAATCACCAAGGGGTGCCTTAGAAGGGATTCATCTCGATCTGGACTGCACGATCGCGTGAAAACGGTGGACCACCGATCGGACGGTTACTGTAACTCTCCATTCATGAAAAGGTGTTTCATTTGAATGAAAATACACTATGTGGTCTATAAATTCAGACCCTTAAATCTAAATCAAACAACAACTCATCTTCTTTTGTTTTCCATTACGAGTTCGCATCATCAGCCCCTAAATACAGAGAGTTCTAAGAGGTTCAGATAGAGAGTACACACTCTGTTCTTAACACCATGAGTGGGCTTCATTGTATCCTGAAGACAACACTTCATCAATTCCTGGTGTACTCGCGGTTCATACTGGAACGGAGAAGTTTGTCTAAAAGCATTCAACACTGTTGATCCTTGAAGCACCCGCACCGGTTCCGTCTCCTTCCGTTGTCCCGTTTTCCAACATATGAGAATGAAAATAAAAAGACTTATAACAAATTAACATGATAATGTCTAGAAAAACTAAAAATAAACCCACATGAGAGACACAAACTTAAAGTTTCCCTTGTTTTATTCAATCTTTTATCCAAATTTGTGATAGAGATGCCTCAATATATGTTGATGCATAATCATATAATTAAATTAAAATTTCTTAGATCCTAGGTCACGTTGTATAATAATAAATATTATCCTCATGAAAACGAATAGGATAACCTAAGCAAGAAAACAGAAAAGGAGATCAACTCTTTATATCGATCAACATATTTAAAAAACATATACTAATAAGAAGAAGATCTTCGAATCCGATTTAAAACATTAGTCAATCATATCTGTCACGTTGTTCAATAACTACATAAGTAAAGTCTCTTTCAATATATAAATAGATTTTTCCATCTCAATCAACCACTGATCATCAAAGCCTGGTATAGCATTCATAAGAAGATTTGAATAGTAGAAGTATTGAATTATAAGAGTTTTTTTTAATAGCAAGAGCATACAATTTCAATACCCTCGAAATTTTAAATCATCTTTTTTTCTCTCCTTATAGTTAGATTTAATTAGTCTTTTCTTACGCATAATGTGCCTGAAAATAAAACTAATAAATAATATGATATATTAATGAACCACTAAAAAATTTACCAACAAAAAAATAAAATAAGATAATTTGATGATCAAATTTATTTAATCCTAATGAATATTTTATAATAAAATAATATAAAATAGAATAAATTAAATGTATCCCACCCACAACCATATAACCTACCAAATAATATTATATGTTAATAAATCTCAAGAACAACTCACCAACAAATTAAAAACATAAAAATTCAAATGAAATATGCCCATAAATTATATTATTTTATTTTAAAATTTTCATATTTTTTAATTAAGTATTAGAAAATTTGGTTTTATTTAAAATGTATAAAATGTAATTATTTATTTAAAATTTTAAGAAAAGATTAGAGAAAAAAATATTGATTTTAGATTATAATGGACTTTAATAAATTTGTTAAAAGGTAAAGACGTAAAATTATGTTACATGCAATTGAAAACACTTTCGCTTAGTCGATAGATTAGGATCCCATACATGTTGGAACAAGTAATGTTTTAAAACTCAATTAAACTCAGTGATTATAGCAAAGTATTAAAAATTGATTATAATAGTACAATATATAAATTAGCTAGTTCATTATCATAATATTATCAAGTTAAATATATATGACATGTAACCACTTGAAATGAACTTAATTTATTACAAAAATTCATTATCAAATAAAATAGAATGAATATTTAAGAAATATACAATGTATCATAAACAAATCTTATAGAATTTCAAGTATCTTACTTATTTCAATATTAGTTCAAACACAAATTAAATAAAACAACAATCATATTCAATTTTAGATGAAACTTCAAAATCTAGAAGAAAAAAATGTTTATTGACTAACTAAAATTTAGATCATTGTGCAGTATTGTATCGTTAACCCTGTGGAATTTGGTTCTCATCCAGTTAATCCACTAAGTTAATTCAACTCGGTCCAGTGAGTGATAATGTCAACCAAGTCAATGAATCAATCTGACTAGTTAGGCCACGTTTGTTGCAGCTTATATTTACAGATTATATATTATAAATTTTTTGATAAGTTGTAGAATGTTTGTTGTACCTGTATAAAAGTTGTAAATAAACAGAAGTAAATGTTTGTTTAATAAGTTGTAAAATAGTTTTTTGCTATACAATTGTCAAAAATATCCCTACACTATAGAATCAAAAATTGATTTATGTTTGATTAAATAAGTTGATTTTTACATATAAAAATAATTTTAGAATAATTAAAAGAAAATTAAATTAACATAAATAATATTTCAAAATCACTACAATATTTTTCAAATGTTATATTATAGAATTTTAATAAATTGATTGACAAATAGAATTATAAAAAAAATTGATAATGTATTTCTTGTAATAGTAAAAACAATTAAGAAGATGAAAAGTGGTTTAGTAATTTTTGGTGTAATAGGAAAAAAATAGATACACATATTATTAGTAAAAAAGATTAAGGGCATTAGTGTCCAAAATAAAAAAATTTAATGCCTTTTATAAACTATAATCTCAAAAGCATCAATTTTTCAACTTAGAGATTATGACTATTTAAAGCTTTTTTAACTTAAATAAGTTCTAATAAGTTTAACAATAATGATTTTTGGGCCCCAATTGGTAGACCCCATCTTAAGCCCCATGAGGTGGCAAGTTTGAATTACCCATATTACCCTCTCTAACTGATCTCACCTTTTTTCCATAACCGATCCAATAAATGCTGAGGCAGTTACGATTTGGCTTATTATTTCCATACCAATTCAATTGCACGTTCAAAAAAATAAAAAATCATGTGTCATCTTTTTTTTATATGGATTGATTGGTCAAAACGAAAACAAACATCAATTTCATTTTTCAATCAGATCTGATCGACGGAGAAGAGACGATTCAGATGGATCGGTGGATTTGAAAACAAACATCGAATTTTATTTTTGTTTTAGTTCGATCAGTGGAGAAGAAAAAATTTTGATTCATTTAGTTTTTTTTGTGACTAGTTTATGGTGCAAACAATGACAATGCATTTAGACTAGTCCTTTTTCGATCTTAATACATTATTTTGATTTTGATTTTGATTTTTCGTCATCCCTTTGAATCATTATATACATGTATTGATCTGAATTTCATTTTAAATTCAGATACATGACCTGTATCTTGATTTGCATGCATTGTTGTATACCAAGTATGATCTGTACAATCGTTTATGATTGTGTATTTTTATATAATTATGCATAATATGTCATTCATCATATTTTTTAGCTTTATATCAGCTTTATTCGACTCATTCAGATTCAAGATTTTCAAATACAGTGCACATTCACTTGTATGAATATGTATTTGGTAATTCAAATTCCAGATACACCTGTATCTTAATTTGAATTTCAACCAATTTTTTAAAGTATTTGTTAATTCAAATTCTAGATACACATGTATATGAATTTAAATTCCAACTCATTTTTTCAAAGTTATTATTTTTATTTTTATGGATTTGAATAATGTATAGTTGATTAATATTTAATTGCTTATTGTTAGCATTTTAAAGTCTTTTTATGAATTTTTTGTGCAGTTCTCAATAGCATGTAGACCATATTTGTTCATTTGGATTTTCAATACATTATTGTATCTTAATTGATTACATATGGTTGATGTTTTTTTTCACCACACAGTTATGGTGTTTTAGATTTTTTGAAAATATGTTACGTCAGATAGAGAATTTAATGGTGCCACCTGGGATTCAGTTACGAGATTTAATGGGGATATTAGTTAGTTGAAACCAATTTTTAAAATTATAAGAAGGGTAGTCTTGTCATTGTTATTTTGGTGGTTAGAAAAAGGAACTAATAGGAGAGTGTCACCTATTGGGGCTTACAAATAGGGCTTAATTCTGGGTCACAGGTAGCAGCACTGTAAGTTTAAACAAGCATGCAACAACTGTTTATTTTAAGCTAAAAACTATAATCTGTAATTTATAAATTTTAACAAACATGTACTTATATTGATCAACCGATTCGATTTCGATCAATATCGGCTGATCTATTGAGTTGGGTTGCGAGATTTTAAACAGTGTTGTATTCCATTTGATGTGATAATTAAGTATGTGGTAACAAAATTCCAATGCAAAATGAAAGTAGGATGTTGAAATATAATCTTCTCCAAGATGCTTTCAAGATGCTGCCAAATTGTTAGTCACATTTTATTATCATGAAGATAGGTATATATCCACTTTTATATAGGTATTAGTATATGCCACTCCAATTGGGGTGATATAAATTACTAAAACTATGCATGGTTGATTACATCCGTTTTCTTTTATCAAAATCACAAAACTGTGTGTTTTAAAAAAAAACACTGATATACTCAATATTCTTATATTTTTAATGCAGTATATGAAATCGCTAATAAAATATATATTTTATTAGAAAAAATTTCAAATACACGCATTCAATTCATTTGAGTTATATTTCATTTTTATGTAAAAATATGCACTTTCTTTTATAAATACATGTATCTAAAAAAATTCAGAACATGATCGAACACTTTATTAAACAAATATATATATTTTAAGGACATCCCAAACTCAGCTCAGCATGCCTTTTTGTGATCAATGAATCCCTTCCCACCTCATCAGATTTGTTATAGAAAGAGTTTAGTGAAAAAGAAAGGCATTGAAGTCAGCATCGCAAAAATCCATCTGAACAGATGAATCATTAAAATTGAGCCATGGCCCACAACCATTTTAATGTACAAGGTAAATAGAAATGAAATGTTAAGATTTGAGAGAATTTTACATGCAATCTTTTTTTAACTAACTACTGTGTATGATTTAATGTGTATATTTTATGTAATGAAAAATATTTTATTATAATAAACAAAAGTATAGATTTAAATTGTATACTTTGACTAAATTATGCGCGCGCGCACACACACATATAAATTATGCACATGAAACAACGTATAAATACTGCATATAACAACATCAAAACACACACGCACACTTGTAATCTCAGTGTTTCTTTTTTGGAAGTGAGGATCTATAGATGGGTACATGAAATATATTGGCTTTTGACAAGAAAATTAAACAAATTTCTTTTTGTTCATGGAAAGATCATGGCAATCTCTCCTTTGGTGTCACACTCAGAAGTTTCTTCTATTTGTATCATTAGGGGGGCATTGGGATTCCTTTTTACTTTCTTTTTGTTGGTTCTCACTTTAACATATCTTCTAGATATTGGCCTTCTAAAAGGGCCATACACTTGTCCAAAGTGGTTTATTTGATCATCTACAACTCCAAAAAATACAAAATTTGGCAACAAATTGTGGAAATATTGCTCTCACTGAGGCGGCCATCCACAGCTTGACAGTGAATGATGTAAGGACCAGTTTTTATGGATGATTGGCATCTATCAGAAAATTTAAAAACTATAGAATTGAATATAATTGAAGTTTTAAGGGAAATTAATTAGGGTCCATGTGATCATCCATCTATTATTTTTAAGTATCTGGAAATCTTTAAGTTTTTTTTAGGTCTCCAAGGTGGTGAAAAATTATCGTTGGTTCCCTTCAGTCAGATGTTATTAAAAATATTAAAAATATCATCGCCTAATTATTCGAAGGTTAACAATGTATTGAGAAATGTTAAAAGTGTATTGAAGATATTTAGCAATGTACTGGGGAGTGTTTATAATGTACTGAAATAATTGAGCGGGAGACATTTTATGCGAAGGTTAACAATGTACTGGAGAGTGTTAGTAATGTACTGTAGATACTTAACAATGTATTAAGAAGGATTAACAGTGTACTCAAATAATTGGGGGGGGGGGGCATTTTTTGTATTTTTGGGCTGGGGAGACCAAAAGACAGTTTATCACCGCCTTGGGGACCTAAATAAAAACCTGAAAAATTCTAGAGACCTAAAAATAATAGACGGGTGATCACAAGGATCCTAATTAATTTACCCAAGTTTTAAATATAGATTTCAGGGTATCTTGGCTCTTTACAATGCATAGTACATTTAAATTCTGTGTATTTTAGTCATACGAGATAATTGAACTTAAATAAGATATACTCAAGCAAATAGTTTTATTATATATATGTGTATATTATAAAATTTAGATATTTTCAAAATGGATAATAATTTTCACAATTTTTTTAGATACATGACAAGTGTCATTAATGCTATGATTTTTTTTTTCAATTGTATAATATTTTCCTTAAGTTATAAAATGTTTCTCTCCCATTATTTGGGTCATGGAATATGTGGGGAATAGGATGGAATAAAGATGAATAAACTCAAAAACATATGTGTTTGCAAAAAATAAATGAGTGTAGTTATACAAGAATATAAGTAATAAACTGATATTGTTATTTTGGGTCCCTCGTAGAATTGTATCATTTCATCCAATTTATTTCACTGATATATGAGAGAGTTCACAAGTTAAACCACCTCTTATAAATGAATGGATCTACTTGTTAAATCATTATTTCACATTTTATAATTCTTTATTCATTTTTTTATCACAATTTATAAATGGTCAATCAAATAACGAATTTTTATTATTGTTTTTCCCAAAGAAAAAAATTTAAAACACAACTAAATAGAAAAGTATTTATTTCTTATCCATATTCAAATTGTTATCTATCATAAAATAACTTATATTATTGTCCATATGATGACACTGACACATTGTATAAGATATTTAGCCATTATGTACAAAATAATTTTATTCTAATAGGCAAAAGAGGCAATCTTTTTTTTGACATTGATGAGTAAATATCAACTAATATCAACTACTACTAATAATTTTTATTATTACTAATAATTTTTAATAGGTAAAGAGGCAATTTTTTTTTTACATTGATCAAGCACACAATGCACCATTACTGATTTGTTTTTTGGATATTGGATGAACTAATTAAGATCTTAAAATGGAACCTTTCAATGGAAGCTGTTGAGATGGAGTGACCCAAGTGGCAGGCCGGTCACCTATATAATAAACTTAGGTCATTATTTTTATATGATTATATTTACTTTCATAGTTGTTAATTTTTTCAATGTCAGATGTGCAATTAAAGATGGAGCTAGGTGCCTATTACACCAAAAAAAAGAAAAAAAGATGGAGCTAGGTGACTCAAATGTCACTTCAGAAAACACTCGATAACCTCCATTTGCATAATAACAATGCATCACTAACATATAGTGCACTCCGAGTTCATCATTTATATATAATAATATATAGAATGGTCGTTGTTTAATAATGTTCGCAAGGTGGGTCCCTAGGTTTTCTCAGATGCCACAAAGTGTTTGATGATAAAATCCAATAATCCAAAATTTTATTTTATATATATATATATATATATATATAAACTGCTAGGAGTGATTAGGATAATTCATGATAATACTTCTAGAATTAATTTTTCTCTAATAACTATGTCAATAAATTAAAATATAATTTTATTGGATTTAGAAAAAATTATCTCAACTAACATTCACACATTCAACGCATATCATTTCAAAAAAAAAATCCATATATCTTATCTTTGATCACACAACAACGTGGTTTTGACATACATATTTTTAATATGTAACACCAATCAATGAACTTAATCCATTTTTTTCTTTGCAAACAAAATAAGATAGACTTGTTATATATAAAACCACTTTCATATTCGGTTCATTTTGGTATAATTAATTCATCGATTTTATTAAATATTAATTTTATCTGTAAGTAAAATGTATGGTAATAAATTAAATTAATGTTTTAAGTAAATATTTTCAATACTATTTTATTAGTTATTAATATTATTAATGTTGTTATATATATTAATATTCAGATTATTTTTAGTATGAATTGTTATTAATAGAAATAATACTTATTAATAGTATTCTAATATTCATTACTGGTAATACTGATATATTACAAATAAATATAAATATATTATTATTATTATTATTATTATTATTATTATTCACCTTTCACGAGACCAAGTGCATACCCTGAAAAATGTCTCATTGACCCCGTTTGAAATCAATCATCAAAGTGTTTGTTTCTACAGGAATACTTCTTAATTATTGATTATATGTGGGCTTATTTTTAGTTTTTGTATTTCATATCTTTGGACATTATTCATTTTTCAAATGAATGCATATGCAAGTCAACTTGCCTCTCCAGATTTTTTTAATTTTATGATTTAAAAATCAACAAAATCAATTTTATTTAATTATTTTTTGATTTCATGTTTCCAAATTTTTTTCTAGAAACGGTTATTAATATAATCACTTTTACATATTTCAGTATGTTTTTCTTTTGAATTATTTAAAGAACATATACTTATTTATTAAAGTATTGGGTTTACACAAAAACTAAAATATATATAAGGGTGAAATGCATTTGGACCCTAAAGTTTTCAAAACCTACATAAATCTCCCTTATGTTTTAAAAACACACAATTATACCCCCGGCTTTTAACTTTCTCGTTAATATGAAACAAAAATAACCTGAAATTGATTGTTTACCCTTTTAAATAAATCTTCATTTAAATAATGCTGTATTCCTCTTCCTTTTGAAACTCCCAGGGATGCAAATACATTAACCCAAATAGATATGGCCAAGCAACACTATTACACATTTGTAATATTCCAAGTTTCCAACAAATACCAAAAGAAGTTAAAAAAAAAATCTTTAATTTCCTTTCCAAAATCAACTTAAATGAAACATGACCCAAAAATTAACTCATCAATACATGATATCCTTTGAGTTTATAACCTACAAACTCACCCCTGCACGTGGTACTATTCATATTTAATCACCCACGACTAGAATATATATATATATATATATATATATATATATATATATATATATATATATCGGTCTTGCGGTCGGTGCGGATTCGACGTGCGTCGTCCGATCACGGGTCCATCGCATCAGACGGTCGGGTGCGATTCACATCGACCGTTAGATGCGATGGACCCACGATCGGACGACGCACGTCGGATCCGCACGACCGCACCGACCGCACACTATCACTCGACTATATATATATATATATATACACACGGGGGCGATTAGGTGCGGCGTGCGGCAGGTGCGGCGGCGACGTGGGCCGTTCGATCGCAGGTCCATCGCATCCAACGGTCGACGTGAATCGCACCCGACCGTCCGATGCGATGGACCCGTGATCGACGGCCCACGATCGACGCCGCACCTGCCGTTCGCCGCAGGTAATCGGCCCCCCATATATATATATATATTCTAGTCGTGGGTGATTAAATATGTATATATAATATACATTGAGTCTATATATATAATATATATATATATATAGTCGGATGATAATATGCGGGATGTGCGGTCGTGCGGGAACGACGTCGTTCGTCCGATCGCGGGTCCATCGCATCCAACGGTCGAGATGAATCGCCCCCGACCGTCCGATCGTGTGTAATCGATGGACCCGCGATGGACCCGTGACTCTCTCGACGAAAACCCGTGGTTGTTCGCGAGCACGACCGCACGACCCCCGCACCGTATCATTTCCGACTATATATATATAATGATATCCTTTGACTCTCTCTCTCTCTCTCTCTCTCTCTCTCTCTCTCTCTCTATATATATATATATATATATATATATATATATATATATATATATAACCCCCGTCATTAGGTGCGGCGGACCCCATCAACGGCGGTGCGGTAGCGACCCCCCGACGGGTCCATCGACCACCTTTCGGACGGTCCATCGGGTGTGATTCACGTCGACCGGTGGATGCGATGGACCCGCGATCGGACGGCCCACGTCGCCGCCGCACCACCATTCTGCCGCACCTAATCATTTCCATATATATATATATATATATACTATATATATATATATATATATATATATATATATATATTATACATATCCTAATACCTTTTAGATCATCATCTATAAAAACACAAATCCCCCCCTGCCTTGATATTTTACCCAATTAAATTGAGGAAGATGAAATGTTAAACGCTTATTAATCAGAGGGTATAACAGTAATTTCATGTTATTTCTATTTCATGTTGGTGGAAAAATTAACGGCGGGAGGTACAATTGCATGTTTTTAAAATACAAGGAGTGTGTTTGTAGGTTTCAAAAACTTTACCCCTGTTTGGATGCCGAATAAACTTAGATGAGCAGTGGAATAAGTCAAAATAAGCTTATTAGGTTATTTGGCAACACAGTATACCCATGGATAAAATATGAGAAGCCAGAGAATTGGCACCTATGATAAAGTAGTATAAAACCACCCCCTATTCCCTGTTTAATCACTTTAATCCCCCACAGGCTGAATAGCATTCACCCTGGTTTTAGCCCTTCTTTTTTTTTTAATTTCAGGGCGACAAACTGAGGCGCTTCTTTGAGATGTTACTCTTTGAAAAATTTTATTTTATTTTTCTGAAGTTGCATATATTCATTTGGAAAAGTACATGAATATATTGTTTTCCTAAATCCCAAAAAAATCAGTTACAAAATAAAAAAAAACAAGAAGAAGAGAACCCTGATTAATCAAACAACAGAACAAATCAAAACCAAAAACCCTAAATAATTAGTTAAAGCCAATACTTACACAGATGTTTGGGGGGACAGTGACGGTGATGGTGACTGTGCAAGGACGGTGACGAAGGCGGCGCTGCGTGAGGAGGAGGAGCGGCGGACAGGGGCTTGAGGAGGAGTAGCGCCGGAGGGGGGCGCGTGAGGAGGGAACGTCGGGGGATCGCAGATCGACGTGGAAGGGGTCGCAGTGGTCGCAGATGGACCGTCGCAGGCGCTCGAAAGGTGGTCAGGGGACGTCGGGGGGTCGTCGACGGGGTCGCAAGGTGGTCCCTATATATATATATATATATATATATATATATATATATATATATATATATATATATATATATATATATATATATATATATATATATCATTTCCAAACCAAACTTAACAAATCAACCCCCTGAACCCTGATAGCTATACTGGGATAGATAACAATTTACGTTCAATAACGTAGAAATAACATTTTTGTTGTTTGGTTCTGTTAAGACTGTGTCACTTTTAAAGGTCAAATATCGCGTTTTATTTATTTTAATAGTTCGGGCATTCAGTTTCAAATCAAATTGCATATTTGTGGTTCTGGTGTTCACTTGGGCTTACATGGAAGTTTTTGTAGCATTTTGAGGTCTTTTAGAAATTATGCAGTTTCGATTGGTATTTGGATTTAATTTTGTTAATGACCAAGATGAAGTAGTAAAAATCTAGTTTTATCATGAGATGTTCAGTATTAAGTTAGCTTTCATACAAAAGTGGAATTAGATCAACTGGATTCATGTATCAAAAGTTATGGTTTTTTCCAATTATACCCGGATACCCGGATGAAATCCAGGCAGCAGCCCTGTATGATGTTTAGCCTAGATTTCGAAATAGCTGAAGAGGTTATTTGATCTGGGTGTAAACATGAAAGCTGTAGATAATCTTCTTAGCTTTCCAATGCCACTGGAATCATGCAATTCCGAGCTGTATTGAGGAAGTTATGGCCTTTTAAGTGAAGGCTGTACAGAGGTTTTAGTCCGAGGACAGCTCGGACATTCAGTCCGACCTTGCCCATTAAATCCCCTCTATATGTTACGACTTCAGCCCTCTCTCACCCTCTCATAGAGCTCTCTCTCCCTCTATTTGGTCTCTCTTTTTCCCCCCTTTGTGTGTGTAAAGGAGGAGAGGAAGTTGAAGGAGATCAAGGTGAAGAGGAAAATCAAGGGAAGGAGCCTTGTGTTTGCTTGATCTCTATCTTTCAAGCTCTCTCTTTGATCCCTCTTTGTGTTGGGTCAGCTAGGGATGGTGGTGAAGATGAGGTGCTTGTGTTTATGCAACAACAAGAAGAAGTGGAAGAGAGAAAGGTGTGTGAGCTTGTGTTTATTGTTGGTTGTTGTTGTTGTTTCTCTCCCTCTCTAAATCAGCCCCCCCCCCCATGTGTTTGGTTTTATGCATCTATGAAGGGTGTATGTGAGATGGCTGATTTGGTGGTGGTTGTGGCTGTGCTATGTGGCATGTGTGATGGTGGTTGTTTGTGGTGATGGTGGTGGAACTCCTTATGTGCACCATCTCCTCTTCTTCCCAAGGTATATTCACTTCCCCTTTGTGCCTTGTATGTGTTTGTGTTTATGCTTGTATGAGTGTGTATTATTGAATTTTGGTGCTGTTGGAAGAGTGTAATGTGTAATTGCTACTGCACATGAGATGGTTGCATTAATGCATGAATGGGGTGGTTTTATGTTGTAAGGCAGATTTTCTGTCTCTTTAAGATCCTTGTGTTTGAGGTATTTGGAGGCATATTTTGAGGCTTGTGTCTTCATTTCATATGATCATCTATGTGTCTAGATGCTATATATCAAATTTGGTGTCATTTGGTTACCTGTATTGAAAGATATAGCCTAATGTTCATGGTCTGTCCGGATTCGCGCAGAAATTAACCAGTTTCGGAAAATAATTTATTTCGGGCATTTAGGGATCTTATCAAGTTATTATGTCTTCATGGAATATGATCCTAACATATCATAGAATGTGTGTGATTTATTTCAGTATTTTTGGATGTGTATTTTGTGCTGTGGAGACTAATGTTTGGGGCTGGTTGTAGTAGATGGTCTAATCTTGTATAAATATGTGTCAAAGAGTTATTATGCATGGTGTGGGCAATACCAGGAGTTGATGTCTTCATGAAAAAGGCTTGTATATGTGTCGAGATGATTTATATTTAATGGAGCATCATTGGTTGTTCTTGCAGATCTCGTAGACCGGACGCGAGGCGATCCAAGTACTAGTGAGTGGTTCGATCCACCCCTTTTGGGAAGCGCTCGATGCATGTAGTCATGCATCGCGTATCCCTGGGGCCTTATAACTATATTCAATCTTTATTTCTAAAAGAGTATTGCTATACTAAATCGATATTGTGCTAGTTAACCTGTATATTTAGTTTATATGTGATATTATCTCGATGCGTAGTCATACTTAGCACTATTGATCACTAATTGATTCGTATGCTTCATTTATTACTGTCTTGTGGAATGCAGGCTAGTCTATGACTTGTGTTGTTTGACTTCCATTCTATTCATTAGTTCTATGTGAGAGGTTTGGAAGCCTAGAGTGAACTGTATTTTTGCTTGTATATTCAATTAATTGAACTCGTATATGTGTATATGTGAATGCACATGGTTTAATCACAGGTTATTTGGACATGTGGTCCATATATCTCTTTTATGACAGAATTCTTCTTGTTGGATTGTATAAAGTGTGCATATATGTGTATATATATGGTTTAATCACAGGTTATTTGGACATGTGGTCCATATACCTCTTTTATGATAGAGTTTCTCTTGTAATAATTGTGTGTGTGTTTAATTAGTCAGGCATAACTGTGATAGACATATGTGCGATCCATGGTTAGGATCATATTTTATTTTACTATGCAAATGTAGCAGGTTATCTACCCTGCATCCATGCGATGCTCTCATATAAGAATTCAGAAGAATTCATTTATTGTATTCGTTAACCGATATCTATGATAGTATGTTTGGTCTATCTGTAATAGGCGTGTGGATGACCCATCTTTAGGGTCTTGCCATCGTATTGTTAAGTGCGAGAACTTAACTGTTTTTCCTCACGTCCGAGTGATGCATCTGTATAGCAATTCAAGAGAATTCATTAGCATTGTTATTTGCTAGATGATTATAGTTGATCCTTGAGGATCGTATTGTGAGCATGGAATGCTTCTCCCTTACCTCGTATCCGCGTTGAAGCTACCCGGCGTTGGAGCTATCCTGGATTCTGCTCCTACATCATAGGAGGCCCAATGTGTATTTCGATACCCTTGTGGCTTCGTACCTATCTTGGAAGGCCGTCAGGAAGAGGGCTACCCGGGAGAGGGCTACCGGAAGGTTAAGGGAGTTAGCGGTTGATTTCCTTTCTAATAGTCCCATGTCACCCTAGGGGTGAAGATGGGGACGAGGTTGGAGTGCTTCCTCCCGCATCGTCGTGCGTCGAAGTTTCCGAGCGTTGAATGCTTCTCCCCTACCTCGTATCCGCGTTGAAGCTACCCGGTGTTGAAGCTATCCTGGACTATGCCTCCACATCGTAGGATGCCCAAGGTGTATTTTAACACTGTTTTGGCATCGGACCTACCATGGATGGTTGCTAGGAAGAGGGCTACCCGGGAGAGGGCTACCGGAAGGTTAAAGGAGTTAGCGAGTTGGCTTCTGATTTCAATAGTCCCATTTCACCCCCTAGAGGTGAGGGTTAGGGTAAGTTTGGGTCACGTTGTCGCGTGACATTTATATTGGGAATGCCCAAAGTATAATACATCTGCTGAATGGTGTGAGGCATTGCGATTAGACTTAAGGTACTATGTTATCTAATAATGATATTCATTATGGTTAACCGTTTGGTTCCTCTCCAAGAGTTCTAAGAGATTCCCCCCTACGGGTCGAGGGTTAGGGTGAGGTGAGATCGCGCCTTCACGTGACATTTATATATGTTGAGTTTCATCCCATATTCTTTTTCTTAGAAAGAAAAACAAAGATGATGAACTAATATCATATGATTATTATAGAGCTTGGATCCTTGCCACTCACTGAGCTTGTAGCTCACCCCTCGTGTGTTATTTTTTCACCAGGGATTGGGTTGGCGTGGAGCTAGAGCATCTATCTGGCGTGGTTCGTGCGTGGAGTGTCCCATCTTTCAGTTGGCGAGTGCGAGGCTGTCAGCAATCCTATTTTCTTGTACATGTATTAGTAATCGTGCGTGTTGCACATATGGCTGTATTGGACTAGACTTGGACTCTCACAGGACAGTGTTTGTGTATTCAGGTCTGTAATAATGTTTTTGATTTACAGACTTATTTATATTTTATACTTCCGCAATTTTTTTTAATTGGCTATCGCTTCCATGTAGCCTTGTTACCTTATTCGATCCTTGTCAGTTTTTGTGTGATTGGTATGTTTCCGGGGCGTAACAGGTTCACTTTGGATAAAGTATTAAATTATGATAAGAGGTAGATAAGGATAGATAAGAGTTAAGACTTTTTAATTGATAATTACACCCTTGAATAAGTGTGAGAGATGTATGACTAATTTGATAAATATAATGTGACAATTTTTAAAATGTATGTGTGAGACTGTTAGATGAAAGAATATTTTTAAAAATGATATATCATGATATTTTTATCTATTTACAAGCCCTGATAAGTTATTCCAACATTTTCTTAGAATACTTATTAAGCATTATCCTAGTTTATCTAGACATAACTATCAGGATTTATTCAGAAAAAACAAAAAGCGAATAATTGCTATTCTCCGGTATTCATCCCTACTAACAGAAGGGGGGGGGGTGTAAATTTTCATTCAACATTTATAACTATGTCCCTTCGTCCTTTAATTACATGATTATGTCATAGGAAAACAAACTCAATATATATATATATATATATATATATATATAATATATATATATATATATAGGGAGCCGATTAGGTGCGGTTTACGGTCGGTGCGGTGCGCGATCACGGGCCGTCGATCACGGGTCCATCGCATCGGACGGTCGAGTGCGATTCACGTCGACCGTTGGATGCGATGGACCCGCGATCGGACGGCCCACGTCGTAAACCGCACCGACCGCATACCGCACGTAATCGCGACCATATATATATAATATATATATATATATATATATATATATATATGAAAATGATTGCGTGCGGCGAACGGCAGGTGCGGCCGCGACGTGGGCCGTTCGATCGCGGGTCCATCGCATCCAACGGTCGAGATGAATCGCCCCTGACCGTCCGATGCGATGGACCCGTGATCGACGGCCCGTGATCGCTGCCGCACCTGCCGTTCGCCGCACGTAATCACGTCCCTATATATATATATATATATATATATATATATATATATATATATATTTCCGATAATATGCGGTCGTGCGGATTCGACGTGCGTCGTCCGAGCGCGGGTCCATCGCATCCAACGGTCGACGTGAATCGCACCCGACCGTCCGATGCAATGGACCCGTGATCGACGGCCCGTGAATCGCGACCGCACGACCGCACGACCGTATAATATCACGACTATATATATATATATATATATATATATATATATATATATATATATATATATATATATATATATATATATAGAATATTTTGTATGGATAGATGGAATCAAATCCATGTGAATATATTGCTCTCGATCTCGCTATGGGCCAAGATGAAGGAATTGGATTCTTGGCCGTACGTGCCCTAAATAATGTCTGTTATTGTACACACAAGTTCTCTATGTCATGCATGCATGTGACAAGAATAATTTTTACCCTTTTTTTTCTCTTGATCACAATTAAGGAGACATGCACTTGAGTTAATTTTTCTGAAAAACGTGCTTAATTTGCAGTTAAATATTCCATTGAGATAGCCACATGGATTTGACTTCCAAGTCATCATTTAAGGCATCTTTGAGGTACCTTTCATGATATTTTCATATCATTTAAAAACAAAGATGTTAATTAGAAATATATCTATATTATTAGGAATATTATTTTTGTTTTCAATGATGATTTACCTATTCTAGGTGCACATAAAACAATACTTTAAGCTTCGTCGTTAGTGTCATAAGATGTTCTAAGAGATGGGTTATCATTTTAATAAAGATAAGAAATTAGTCATTTTCTGTTTTGTTGTGTTTTTAATTATTCTTGTTAAAAAAAAGTAATAATAAAATTGTTTGGTTGATGATGGTTATGTTGTGGATACAAGATGAATAACATCCCAATAATGAATTATAAAATATAAAAAATTAATGATTGACATTTGATCTTCATGTTTTATAAGATGTGATAATATATGATTTAACATGTGAGTGAAATAACACAATATGGGGGAAGCTGAAATGTCAATACCAGTTTATTCTCAGCTTATTGATCACTCTTCTACCATATTCTCCACTTATTCTGTTACCCAAAAAAGGGCTTGTATAAATGATTAATAAAAAAAAAAGTATATCTCCCATATTTCTCACAGCATAAGGACAAACATTATTCTTATGATACGAAAATAAATATTACTTTTTGTGATGTTTAATATGCAAAAGGAAAAAATAAGGACATTTAATTAATCTTTCTCTGATGATTCATAGAACTTAACTAGTGTGGTAGTCATGTGTTTATTTTAAGAATACTCAAATTTGATGAAAATATAAATAATAAAGTAAACTTACAAACAAAAATGACAATGCCTGGAACTAAACTAATATGACATTTTAAAACTTTTATTTTTTTAACTAAGTGATGTTAAGACCAAAATAGCTAGAAAAGACTTGTGATGTATTATGAATACTCAAATAATCAAGACAAAAAAAGATCAACTCTTTGCATCCACATATTTAATAAAAATAAGATCATTGAATCCGATTTAAAAAATAGTCAATCTTACATGTCACGTTACTCAATAACTGGATAAAGTCATTTTCAAATATATAGATAGATATTTCTATCTCAATCAATCACTGATCAAATTAAGCCCACTATAGTACTAATCCATTCATCAAAAGAGTTGGGTAGTTGAAGTGTTGAATTAAGAATTTTAAAATGCCAAGAGTGTACAATTTTTTTTTTTTTTTTTATCAGAGAGACTTCCCGTGACTAACTTTACGAGCTGAAAAAGCTACTTCCGCCTGTTTGCCCCCATAAATGTGTTAAAATGCCTAGAAGAAAACATTTAATTCATTTTATTTGTCTTTTCTCCGTGTGAGATTCCAACCAAATCGAAAGGGGTGATTTCCTCCAAGATTCCAACCATTTGATGAAACCCCTTTTTATTGTAACATTGTCATCTCAATAGATATACATCCACATTAAAAGATATTAGTATATATCCCATTTGGGGTGATAAATATAACTAAAAGCGTGTGCAGATAATAATTTTTTTTCTTCTTTTCTAATCACCAATTCTTAGTTATTTATAAAAGTTAGTACATTAAACATCAAATGGATCAAGTGTTAAAGAGTGCTGATCATGATACTTTCAGTCATTTACATTCCTGCAATTCTAATTTGTTTTATGAAATATCCATGTGATGATATACTCTATTAAAAAATATAAAAGAATATGCATCCAATACATTTTAGTATCTTTTTTAATTTTTGTACAAGTATGTATTTTTATTACGTAAATTAATATATATTTTATTTTATTTTTTAAAGAAATATAGATATTTGCTAACTGATTTTATTTCTGAATTTAAATTACAAACTCTGAAATAATAAAGAATAGACAGGAAAAATTTAAAGAAACAAGAAAATAAGAATCCCGTTCGCACCAGCTATCCCCCCGGGTTAGAAGAAGTTACTAACCCAAAAGGTACTCCAAGAGGCAATCACCAGGTGATGCATAACTTTCCATTTATGAATGCGACCTCTTCTGCTTTTACAATATGCGGACCCAAAAGTGATTGTAAGAATGATTGAGTAATATTGTCTAACATCCTCTCAAAAAAAAAAATCATTGTCTAATAAGAAAAGATTCCATAACCATCGCATTCAAAATCCATCAATTTGGACCTGACCAGGTAGCTTTTTAAGATACATTCCAAAGAAGCTTTTCAAGATCTTATACACGCATAGCTTTTCTGATGGAATAATTCCTTTCATACCTCATCAGATTTGTTATAGAAACAAATAATCTGTTTCAGACTTTAGAGAGAAGGTTGTAATAAAGTGAAAAAGAAAGCCATTGAAGTCAGCATCACAAAATCCATATCAGAACAGTTAAATATAATAATTGAAATTGATATGTGCATGTTTGAAAGAAATATTAAAAGAGAGTTGTATACGCATATTTTTTTTACATACAGTACACAAAACGTTTAATTTTGTTTGTAAATGTGTTTGTTTTTATGTAATGGAAAGTTTCTTATTCAAATAATCGAAGTACATTCTCCAATTATATGCTTTTATGTAGAATATATATATATATTTCTTATACTTCACCTACCATAATAAGCATACATCTGGTAAGTGAAATGAGGTTGCAAATGAAATTTCATATATAAGTGTAAAAACAAATACATACACAAACACAAAAGAAATATTAGTATTCTCCAAATGGAAGATTTTCGGAACAAAGTCTTTAAATGACAACTGTGATAACACACTAATAGTAAGCTAATATGGGCCCATAACATATTATAGATCAAAGCCCACTAGAAATGATGCAATAGGAAGCTGTGTATTTTTTTTATTTTTTTTTGACATTGATATAGTCAATCAATTTTACATCCTATTTGGAATCACCATTTCATTAATGCAGTATATGGCACTAACAAATTATGTATACCCCACTATCTAAGTATATACTCTATCATAAAAAATTTAAAATAAAATGCATTCAATTCATAATATTATATTGGGAAAAATCCATACAACCCTCTGAAATCTTATTGAAATCCGACTGAAATCCATATAATCATTTGACTTTTCTTAAAATCCATATAACCCCCTGAAAACACTTAATAAATCCGCATAACCCCCTGCATCAAATTTTCGTTAACAGATGATAAATATTTTATGAACATTTTATTTGGTTTACCTTGATTGAAAACACATTATACTAAAAACCTCTATAATGTGTTAAAAATGTGAAAAAAAACTATAAAAATGACGATTTTACTATCTCTCGATATATTATAAAACCCTATCCAGAAGGATAAAATCATCGTTTTTATAAGATTTTTCACATTTTTGACACATTGTAGGTTTTTTTTGTATACTGTGTTTTCTACTAGGGTTAATCAAATATTTATTCACAAAATATCATCATCTATAAACCTAAATTTTATTAAGGGAGTTATTTGAATTTACTAGGTGTTTTCAAGAGGTTATATGGATTTTAAGATAAGTCAGGGAATTATATAGATTTCAGTCAGTTTACAGGGGTTAATATGGATTTTTCCCTATTATATTTACTTCATTTTTTTTTATAAAAGAATAATTCCATTAATTATGTATATACATAAAAAGTATTTAAAATGTGTACGTACTACAAATGAGACTGAAGTTTCATTTATTTATCATTATTAAAGCAATTAGGATACCCTTTTTCTTACTTTTGATTGGCATTACTTTAGCATGGCCCCATGTTTAATACATGAACTAGAGATCGGCTTTTGAAAGTGTCATACACTATAGTCTAATGTTGGTTGTTAGATCATCAACCACTCCCAAAAAAAAAAAAATAAAAAAAAATACAAGGTTTGCAACGAAGTGTGAAAATATTGCTTTAATTTGGGTCATCCAAAGCATCGTAGTGATGTAAGATCAGTTGTTGTCTTCTACGGATAAGATACATGTACTTATATTGTGGAAGATTTTTCTATGAACGCTATTATACTCAACTCATTTTGCAATGTTAATCATATATTTTATTAGTCACCTGCACTAATTAAAACGAGATATATACAATATTTTTTTTTACACATCTTATATCTTATATATAAAATTCATTGAAATACTTATTTTATTTTTAACAAAATTATATGTGTATATATATATATACACACACACACACTACACTCATAGATGAGATGTACCATTTCCAAAAATAAAGTTTTCCTTATAAAGAAATCTAGACACAAATCTAGGTCATCAATTATGTGGTCAAATGCTTCACTTATGGACGTGGAATTGTAGTCCCTAATTCGCTTTTGGGATTCTGAATGGTTAGTGATCAGTGACATATTAAGAGATGGAAAAACAAAGTATTAAAATCAAGATTTGGATGTTATTTTTTTTTGGATCTTCTGTATCACAGAAAGATAAATGCATGTATTATTTAAATTGAGGATAATGATCAGTCGTATAGATTCACGATTTAAATAACATAAAGGGAAAATTAATTAGAGATCTACGTGGTCTCCCGTCTAGGTCCTTGAAAATTTTTAAGTTTTTTTAGATCCCTAAACGGTGAAAAATTATCTTTAGGTCCATCCAACTGGTCAAAAATATTCTTCGCCTAATTATTTTAGACACTGTTAACACTACCCAATATATTGTTAAGTACCTCTAGTATATTGTTAACACTCCCCAGTACATTGTTAATCTTCGCATAAAATGTCTTCCACCCAATTATTTTAGTACACTCCAAACACTCTTCAGTACATTGTTAACTATCTCTCGTATTTAATTAACACTCCTCAGTACATTGTTAACCTTCGCAGAATTAGACGATGTCATTTTTTTTATTTTTAAACATCTGGCTTGAAAGACCTAAATATATTTTTTCACCACCTTAGGGACTTAAAAAAAATTAAATTTTTTAGGGACATAAAAAAATAGATGGGTGACCACAGGACCCCTAATTAATTTCCCCTAACATAAAATACAAACATGTAATTATATAATACATGTCAAATTCAATTTTTTTTAATTGTTACTTTGATATATATATCCGTTGTTAGATTATCCTAATATTAAAATATCAAATAATTTATATGAATTTGAAGCATATGTTCAGATAAATGAATATTTGATTATTGTCATAATTATCATATATAATTGTTTTCTTAAGTTGTAAATGTAATTTGTCCTTGACAATTGAAGTGGCACATTAGATAAGATGTGTAGCCATTACAAAATATTTTTTATTATATTAGGTAGAGATGCTTTTTTTAAAATAATAATGAGTACTAATATCAACTAATATACAACTGTAATGATTTGTTGTGTGATATTAGATCAACTAATTAAGGTCCTAAAATGGAACCTTTCAATGGAAGCTGTTGAGATGGAGTAATCCAAATGGCAGTTCTAACTTCTAAGGCTTCCCCTGCGAATGAATATTTAGATTAGGCCACCTAATAAACTTATGTCAACATTTTTGAGATGATGATCAGTGCATAGATGTTGGTTTCAATGTGAGATGAGCAATTAAAAATAAGATTCAAATGTCACTTTAAACACGGGGGGACTGTTATTTTCACTCCCATTTAATAGAAAGCCACCTCGGTAGGAAACCCACCCAGCCTATTTTATAAAAATTAACCCATAATATATACTGGGGTGTCGACAGTGTAAAGCCACCCCAACCCATTTAGAAAACCTTGTTTCTCTCTCTTCGATCGCCCTTCACCTTCTAAGCAAATGCTTATAACAATGTGATATTTGGATGCAATGGCCTCCACCGTATCCAGAGAATGAACAAATAGTCCATGCACATAAGATGCTCAATAAAAAAAAAAAAAAAAAAAATTGTCCATATGCTCCTTGACCAGGGGTTTAATTTTTTTTTGTCCCTAGACTTTTTTTATTTTTTATTTACCCCTGAAATCTGGTCCTATTTTTTTTTTTTGCCCTGACCAGTTACATAAATATTACATTTCTGTAATTGATTGTTAAATATATGTAATTGATTATTATATATCTGTAATTTATATGTGATATCCGAACTACCCCTTACAGACAGTTACATAAATACAGAAATATAATGTGATACATACAGAAATTATACAAATAATTATAGATATTTAATAGTTGCCTACAAAAAATATTAAATTACGCAAATATGTTTAAACACAAAATGGTCCAATATACATTTTCAATGTCATTACAATATCATCTGTAAGTCATCAATGTAAGCAAAATATTTATAGATACAATCCTAAAGTTTCATTAAAATAGATACATCAATTGTTTGAATTATGATGTTTTTTCATATCTTAATGATCGGTTGTAGTCTCCTCTTAATCCTCTTCATTTCCTTTTGGATGAAATGAAACTCACTGAAATATCATTGAACTATAAATTTAATGTATTTCATAATGAAAAACGGACTTTCAAGCAACATAAAAATACAATAAATAGTCAAACACCTAAATAAATATATGAACAATTGTAATATTTTAGTAGAATTACTTCTTGATCTATGAACTAAACAATTATAGAAACTAATATTTATATAACAACTACAACAAAAACTACAAATGTAAATATCTAATGACATAATCTATCATTTACAGATAATTACAAATTACAAAAATGTAATAACCAATTACATATATTTAACAATCAATTACAGAAATGTAATATTAATATACGGATGAGAATCGTGGCACTGGTCAAGGGCAAAAAAAAAATAGGACCAGATTTCAGGGATAAAAAAAAAAAAAAAAAGTCTAGGGCAAAAAAAAATTAAACCCCTGGTCAAGGGGCGTCTGGACAATTCCCCCTAAAAAAAAACGTTAAAAGAACCATTCAATCCTTTTGAACCATTCAACTCTTCTTATCTTGCATATATATATATATATATATATATATATATATATATATATATATATACACGATTCCGATTAGGTGCGGTGTGCGGTCGGTTATATATATATTAGTGTACATACACGCGCTTTCGCGCGAGTAAATAAAAATGTTATTTATGAACTATAAGAAATATACACAGATTATTATATGTCTTTTTTTCTAGGAATGATCACTAACATTAGAAAAGATATGTAAATTTTGAGTGAACTCTAATAAAAACAGAAATGAAGAAGATGAATTTCAGATTCAGTGAACAATACTTAAGTGATGTAAATGAAATACAAAGAAGAACGTTATTT
Organism: Acorus calamus; assembly: GCA_030737845.1. Lineage (NCBI taxonomy): Eukaryota > Viridiplantae > Streptophyta > Magnoliopsida > Acorales > Acoraceae > Acorus > Acorus calamus. The sequence continues at coordinate 21,821,811 of CM060869.1, read as the reverse complement.
TAAAGACATGTAATTTTCAACACATGATATGAAATTAAGACAATGATAATAAAATTAAATAATTAATAAATGAGCCATTCAATGGAAAAAGGGAACAAAAACCAATTTGATATATGAAAGTGATATATATTTTCTTTTTAAAACCTATGTCATATAAAATAACAAAAATTAATTTGATAATGGAATTCATTAGAGTATATACTTCATTTTTTTTGTTAGTGGTGGTGTTGATAGTAATTGTGGGCTCCATTGGAATTAGAATCATACATGTGAAAAAATAGAGTGGAATCAAATTCTCATAATTTTTGTGGTAATCTCAAATTAAACAATGAATCTTAAATTAAATTATTATCCTACCCTTTATAAATTAATTAAATTACAATCTATAGCCTCTTCTCTGTTTTTTTTACCCAATGTCTCCTCTCTTTATTTATTTTCATTTAACTAATTTAGAAAAATTACTCTAAATACGTATTTAATTATATAACCAGTTGGATGAGGCACATCGAAGATTAAGTAGTGATTAAGTTCTAACATGGCAATGTTATCCGTGGAAAAATGTATAAAATGGCAATGTATAAAATGACAATGTATAAAATGGCAATGTATTAAAGATTAAGTAGTTGTAATGTTTTGAGATGATGGATCTTATTATAAATATGAAAATATGGATGAGGCACATTTTTGTAACACAAATAGGGGTTTGGTTGTGAAATTGATATAAACTTAGGATAAACGTGCAAAAAACCCATAAAAAGACGAAATTGGCCGGTTTTACAAAGGGGCTTTATTATAAAACTGTTATAGATTGGGGGTCCATTTGCAAATAGCCCAGAGGAGATAAATGAATCCTAGGGAGGGACCTGATTGTTAAATTGATAGAAAGTGGGGGGATTTCTGCAAATATCCCACAGGATTTGTCCGCGCATGGCGTGGATCCCATTCTTTTATTGTATATTATTATTTTTAAGTATAGATATATATCATTTATGGTCACACATTAGTACTAACTTTGTTCCACCCACCGGTCCCTCTGTTCGATATCGAAGTGTAAGTTGAATACCCTTCCTCCTCCTTCTACTTCTTGTTCTTCTTGTTGTTGTTGTTGACTTTGTTTGTGTAATTAAAAACATAACTCACTCACACAGTCAAGCTGTTTTCCTTTGGATGTTTTATATTCAAGCCAGGCTTATCAATTCTTTACAAAGGACTCAAATATGCTGTTTTAGCTCATAGTCAAGATGTTTCATATCTAACATGGGACCACTGCTTTTTAATGGCATTCGACGACCATATTGTCGAACTGTTCCGCATCTACTCGACAAATATTAAGTCGAGCTATGCAAGGAATGATCGACAGGTTTTATGTCGAACAAATCTCACAAAAATATACGGGGTGGTTTCCTAGCCGGATAGTTTTCTCATTGTATGGGATGGATATATAACTGTCCCTTTAAACACACTCAATAACCACCGATGCATCACTGACAGAAAGTGCACACTTCTCCCATTTATCATTTTTATTTATAAAATAATATAATATAATATGGTCGACATTTAATGTCACAAAATCTAAAGACCTTTTCCCCATTTGGGTGTGAAATAGGATTCACCCTTGATAGTTATAGTAAGATACATAACAATCCATGCTGAATTGATAAATTTTTGTTTGGTTGTCTTTTTTTGTTATTCTCATTGAAAAAAGTAAAAGTGGTTTTTTTTGTTTTGTTTATACTTAATAAAGTAAAGATAAGTGATAAATAAGAGATGGATAAGAATTTATAACTTTTTAAATGATAATTATACTCCTGCATAAATTATTTGTGTTTAGAAATAAATATAAGAGATGTGTGGTATGATAGATATGACAGTTTTTGGAATGTATGCGAGTTTTTTTATTTATTGACATAGATCACCCTAATAAGCAATTCCAGCTTTTTCTGAGAATAGTTATCAAGCTTTATTTTAGTTTATCCAGACATAACTATCAAGATTTATTCTAACAAAATAAACAGTTTTTTTTTAATTATTCTCTTGTATCCCTCCTTATTCCTTGTTTATGTTCCACCCCAAATGGAGGGTTTGCATTTAAAAACATTTATAAAGAGGAATCATTTCAATTTCTGTGGTTCTTTCTTTCCATATATTCCACTATCCCCCAATTATTCTTGATTAACAGTCACAAAAAAAGGGCATCAACAATGTAAAATTTGTTGTTTAATTTTTATTTTTATTTTATTATTTTTTGGTACAGAGAGACCCGAACAAGGGCGACACTATCTTTCAACAACAACACAACACAGAACAACACTCAACAGTGGGCTAGAGCCCTACTCCAACTCAGAACAACAGTGGGCCTGAATCCCAACACAACACAGCCCATAAGGCTGGATTTTCATTCTTGCCATCCGTGAGAATCGAATGTGCAGCCCTATCAAAGGACACGAGTGTCCTTACTTGCACCACTGGCACAAGCCGGAGGGGGACGTTGTGTTTAATTTGTTTACAGGCAAAAATTCATATAAACCGTTGTACATTGTTTGAAATTCATATAACCCATGACTATTTTTCAAGTCCACGTAACCACCTGATAACACATATGCAAATCCAAATAGCCTCTTGAATTAAATTTTCATTAATAGATGAGGAATATTTTGTTTGATTAACCTTGGCTGAAAACACTTTATACTAAAAAAAACTCTTATAATGTTGTAAAAATGTGATAAATCATATGTAAATATCGATTTTATCTCTTCAAATATGATTTTATAATCTATTCAAAAAGGGCAAATTGTCATTATACTATGGTTTTCAATCAAGGTTAACCAAACGGAATATTGATAGAATATTCCTCATATGTCAACAGAAGTTTAACTCGGTGGATTATTTGGATTACATAGGTATTTTCAGAAGCATTTCATGAAAAGTTTGGGGTATATGGATTTCAGGCAATTTACAGGGGCTTATTTGAAATTTTCCCATGCTTATAGTATATGTGAGAAGGGAAATGTTCAACAAGAGGTAAGACAAAATACAATTGGACGCTAGTACATTGAGTTATTCACCCCGATAGCTATTCTTGAATAAATAACTATGTTTGAAGTTTTTTTTGTTTCATTGTTATTTTCTATTATTCTCATTAAAAATATAAAAATATCTTTTTTGTTGTTTGGTTCACCTAAGATTAAGTGATGATAAATAGTAAGGGCAAAAGATAAATAAAAGTTTATGATTTTTTAAATGATAAACTACCCCTGAATAAATTGTTTGAGTTTGGAATGTATGATAGATATGTGTATGATATGGTAGATGTGACTAATTTTTAAATGTGTGAGAGTATATATTAGATGATATAATTTTTTTTTTAAACGATATGGAATAGTAATTTTGTCCATTGATATAGATAAATTATGATAAGTAATACCAAATCCCCCCAGAATAGTTATGAAGATATATGTTAACTTATCTAGACAAGACTATCATTTTTATTTTTACAAAACAAACATCTTTTTGGCCTATACTCGCTTATCCCCCTTTATTCTCGGGTTATTCAGCAACATAAATTTATTTGGGTTGCATGAACATGTCTATCTGTATTTCATATGATTCCAAATAGTCACCAATAATTAAAGATTACTAATGTGCGGCTTTAATTGTCCCAATCACTTTATAAGAAGGTGGAGACACAATGCTGTTCATGCATGATCTGAATTGTAGTCTCACACAGAAAACCATCTTCATCACTGAATTGTGGGCAGAGTGGATATATAGAATAACAGACCCACTATATGGCATTTATTCTAAATATCCAATAGAATAATGGTTTCAGTTATGGGTCTCAGAGAACTACCCACATGTAATTGTATGGAAAATGACACATCGCATCTTTTATTCAACTATTTTTTATGAATAGTGATTTTTAAGCCCCAAATTTTAAGCCCCATCTAAAGCTACATGAGATAGCAAAGATGAAATATCTAAATTACCCTTCATAATTGTGTTTTCAATTGTACCGATCCCCAATTAATTGCCCACAACAATGGAGGTGGTTATGATATGTTTTTTTTAAATAAACAATTCAATTCAAACAAACAAACAGAAAACCTTCATCTGTTTCGTCTATACATACTATTTTTCCACGATCTGTTGTTTCTTTTTTTTTCCGAAAACAATCTATCAATCGAAAGAGATTGTGATCAGAACTATTGATTCATTTATTTTACAAAAATAGAAAATTCAATCCGATTGCAGTTTTGCGAAGATTTCATTTGTAATTGTATTCGGTTTGGCTAAATTATGATCCATTCAGGTATCTTGAATCGTATCTGTTAATTCAAATCCAGATAAAACTGTATTGAATTTGAATTTGAGTCCATTTTTTTAGGTATTTGTTAATTCAAATCCAAACCATGTATCTGAATTTGAATTCCACCTATTTTTTTAAGATATTTGTTAATTCGACGAGCCAGATAACCTGTATCTGAATTTGATCCCACCATTCTTTGAAAGTATTTGTTAATTCAAATCCGAACCATGTATCTGAATTTGAATTCCAGCCCATTTTTTGAAGATATTTATTCATTCAAATCCAGATACATCTGTATCTGAATTTGAATTCCAACCCATTTTTTTTAAGGTATTTGTTAATTCAAATCTAGATACACCTGTATTTAAATTTGAATTCCAATTATATTTTTATGGGAAGAAATATGTCATTTTTCAATCATATGGTTTCACCCAAATCAAAACCCTAAAATCAAAGTTTTTAGAAATATGTAGGTCGAAAGAAGATTTAATGATCACCTTTTGGGGATTCAGTTATGAGGTTTAATTTAAATATTAGTTAGAATTTATTTTTAAAATTATAAGAATGATAGTCTTGTCATTGTCATTTTGATAGTTAGAAAAAGTCAAATAGGAAACCAATAGGAGAGTGTCACCTATTGAAGCTCACAAATGGAGCTTAATTTCTGGGGCCTAGGTAGCAGCACCCTTTCATACATTTTTTTTTCTTCTTAAAAATATATACTTTTCTAATGAAATATGTATACACTATTAAATAGGAGAACTGAAGTATATATCTTGATAACCATTATATATTTTTTCTGAAAATTCTTTTATAATTTTTTATTTATTTTTTATAAACTGCACTAGTAGAAGTATATATATATATATATATGATATACTATGACGATATACACCCTACTGGTGGAGTGTTATAACCTGGAAGACCACCTCTAGATTGCTCATGGTCTCATGGATAAATTCAATATAAAGAATAATAATTCAAATGAACATAAACTTAATTGTTTGGTTAGAGCAAATGCAGTGGGATTTAACTCTATTCTTATGGAGTTGGTATGGGGGTGTGATATAGGTTTATTTGCCACTAATAGTTATACCGGGATAGATAACAATCCATGCTGAACACGTAAATTTTTGTTTGATTGTTTTTTATGTTATTCTTATTAAAAAAAAAAAAAGTAACATTTTTTGTTATTTGATCCACCTTGGATATAATTGATGATAAATGGTGGATAAAAGGTGGATAAAAGTTTATTACTTTTTAAATTACAACTATATCCTCAAGTAAGTGTGAGAGATGTGTGACTGATATGATAGATGTGAGTTTTTAAAATGTGTGCGTGAGACTATTAGGTAAAATAAATTTTTAAAATGATAGAAAAATATATTTTTATCTATTGACATAGATAAGCTCTGATAAAGAATTTCAAGCTTTCAATAAAATAGTTATTAGATATTATCCTAGTTTATCCAGATATAGCTATCAGGGTTTATATGGAGAAAACAAACAACGAATAAGGGTTATTCTCCAGCATTCAATTATATTCTCTATTAATTCTCCACCACAAACCTAGAATAATTATTTAATAAGTATCCCAAACCTTCAACTGAATAAACTTGTTTTTTTCCGTGCTTTAAATGAATTGAATGATTCATTGATTTTTGGTTGCTGCTCAGTCATTCCTATAGCTGCTCAATCACATGATATTATCTTAAAATTCTATATCTCTTTAAGACCTAGGTATACTATTTTTAAAAAATTCAAATCACATGTAGACTAGAATTGAGGTTAAAAATAACATTATCCATATTATTATTATATAAAAAAATAAACTGCATGGACCAATGGGCTGATAGAATAAGATTGGGCCGCCAGATTTCTCATTGAGATCACTTTAAAGGGGTCTTTATTGAAGGGGTGCTCATACAAGTAGTCCTAATCTAAATGAGGATGGTAATACACTCAATCATTAATACAATTCTAAATAAGAGTATGAATTCTGTATTCTGGCATATACAAGATTAAAAGAATATTTATTCAATTAGAAAAAAAAATACAAAAATACATACATTCGATTCATTGAAACATATAATTTATTTTCTTATGAAGATATGTATTTTATTAGACAAATGTATACCTTCAACAAAATCTCTAAGGGTGCGTTTGGTTGCGCGATTGCGCTGCGATTACGATTACAGGAAGCTGCGTTTGCAATCGCGCAACCAAACAGTTTTGTAATCGCAATTTTAAACCCAGCGATTGCAGGCAAATAGTGCTCAAAAGCTGCGATTTCGAAAAGCTGAGAAAGTGAGCTTCCTGCAGAATCAGGTTTGTAATCGCAGATACCTGCAAAATCAGTTTTGCAATCGCGCAACCAAAGACATGTTGGGAATGCAAAAATGAATGCACGAATAATTGTCCCTAACACTATTCAATGTAAAAATATATACATTCAATTCATTCATTCAAAGATACAGATTGTTTTTAATTTTTTATGAATTTATGTATTTCATTACTCATTAGACAAGCATTAACATTCAAAATATTTAAAATGTGTTGGAACTGCAAAAATGAAGGCATTAATGATTGCTCCTAAAAATTTCCCTTTTGGGGCCTTGGGGCCATTTGAAACTCGTTTAGGTAGGTTTTTATTTTATTTTGTAATAGAGTATATATTCTACTAGAGATGAAATACATACTCCAATGAAATACATTATTTTACATTTTTGCAATAGTGTATTCTACTAAAGATTCATGTATTAAGTTAGGACCATAAGAATGACCAAGTGTATCAGCATCCTTAATAAACATAGTCAAGGGCATAAAACGAATCAGATAGATGGGGCTTGGACCCATAACTTAATAGTTTCCAACAAAATTTGATATCAGGAGATCTTGAATTCAAATCCCACCACTTATCTACAAGAGATCTGACAAACCTGGCAAGCCTCCTCCCCACTTTGATAGTCATGGCTTTCCATCTCCTGCACATCGGCATACCGGGCCATGACAACCTGCCTAGTTCACCTCCTAGTCTTCGTGTCGATGACACTTTTCGCGGTGGCGTGCCTATAAAGGATGCAACACGTCACGGATCGGATTCCATGAATGCAAGATTTTCACCATCTCCTTGCTGCAGTTCCACATCTGTAGTACATGAAGGTAATGTTACAATATTATTTCTTTCCATGAATGAATATGTGATTAAGATGCATTGTAACCTTCCAGAAGCTATCTCAAGAATATAGCACCCTGCACCAATCTTTCAGCCAAGTAGAAGTTTATGAGTTGTTGTAGACAAGACAAAGTGCTTGAGGGAGATTGGGATCCCTGGAGGTCTCGTCAATCTCCAGTGTGGAACTGATATGTGATTTAAAATTATCATAAATCTCACATTCTGAGATGACATATTGACATGTGATTAAAAATGTAACAAGCCGCAGATGTTAAATATGTAATAAGACGAATGTTAGTACATCATTAGGAATCTTGAATTCTTGCCCTGATTGGATCCCATCCCGCTTGGAGGGGAATTGATATCTCATTTCCATAATTACTCATCTTTGCAAAAATATTCTGAAGTCACCTCATAATAATCCCAGTTAAATATGAACAGAGAAACGGGCAATGCATTGATGCGGCAATGTCTCTGCGAAGTGCAAACAATTCTGAATCTAAATTTCTATGTATTCTACATGCACAAAGGTTGTCTACTACATATATTTGTATCTACTTCTGTTTGGTTGGGATCCATGACATCCTGGATCAGTCACTTCAGAACCATCTGACATGAAGCAACCATCTGACATGAAGCATGAAAGGCCATTTCACAGGGGAAAAAAAAGGCTGTTGTGTTTGACAAAAGTTGAAGGACAATAAGCTTACAAATTTATGTTAAAAAGCATTGGTTCCACAAGTCATAGTGCTAACATTTAGGTTATTAAAATGGATTTTGGAATGCAGTTGCATTCATGGTTTTGGTGTTGAGTGAGTCCCCTAGATCCTCGTTCCTTAAAGATGTGGTAAAGAGAATCTCCTATTCCAGTACAGGCATGACAATATGTTTTAAGGTCTCTAGGCAATGGATAAAGATGGCAGATACTCTTGCTCAACATGCGAGGCTGACACAAGAAGTCAAATTATCCACATTACATACTGATCGAGTCATTGCATCCATTTTGACAACCCACTCAGGGTCGATCCATCCGATGTTGGCACATGCCAACATTTGGATCTGAGAAGATTGAAGTAGTTTGTGTTACCATATTCGTGACTAATGAAACTTTCTACTAGAATTCATAGTCCATCTTACCAACAACAACAAAAAAGTGTAACAATGAAGAAATGGCTTTAACAAAGATGAATAATCAAATCAATGATAACTCAAGACTACTACAGGATCTATTTGCAGTTGCATGTAGCTATCATAATCAGGAAAATAATGCAATTGAAGTGGTGATTTAGAAAACTCACTTGAGACTCATCTTGCATGAAAAGCAGACTTCTTGAAGACTGGACCTTAATTCACTCCATTTCCCCCACAAAAACTGCATGAACTCATCCTGTCAATAACCTAACATGCTTCCTGAATTTTCCCTTCCAGACAGAAGCCCTGAGATAAAGAACTCTAAGTCATCGCCTTCGGCCTCTGTTGCTTCTCCTTGGACATTAATCAAATCATTAATTCTCTCAATCCAATCAACCTGCACCACTTCTTCTCGAACCTTTCTCTGTCTCCAAAACACGCCCACAATCTCACCCCACACGCCCTCATCAGGAGTGTGTCCCTCCCCAACCATGTCTTCAACAACACGTGCAGCCCTATTCAGATCCCCCGCCTTGCTCAAACACCCCACAAGACGAATAAACGTCTCGGCATCCACAGCAACTCCTCGAGTCCGCATGCACAAGTACTGACTATACGCCCTGTTCAAATCGTTCTCCTCGCACAGCCCCCGCACCACCCCATTGTGCATCCTCACATGAACCGGCCGAGTCACCTTATTAGGCGACACCCCACTGAGCACCATCTCATCCAAGTAATTCGCAGCCTCCTGGAACCTTCGTAAGCCGCATAAACACCCAACAAGCTTCCCATACATCCCCGCATCCGGCTTAAACCCCTGTAGCCTCATCCTATCCAAAACCTCGAACGCCTCCTGAACCCGCCCTTCCAAACACAATCCATGAAACAAAGAACTATAAGTAATCACATTCAATGAAATCCGCCGCCGCCCCATCTCCTCCACAAGCTCCATCGCCTCCAAAGCACGCCCACCCTTGCAAAGCCCATCAATCAAAGAACTATACGTAACCACATTTGGCTCGACATTCCTCCTCTTCATCTCTGTGAACAAATCGAATGCCCTGCTCAAATCATTCGCCAAACAAAGCCCGTGAATCAAACAACTATACGTAACGACGGTGGGCGAGAGACCCTTCACACCCATCTCGTCAAAAAGCTCCTTTGCCCGCCCAATCCTGCCGAATCTGTAAATAAGTCTGTCAATGGATTGGATATGAGCCAGATACGCTAATATTTGTATCATATCCTATCATAATCATTCGGATACAGATATTAATTTTCTGAATATTTTCGCATACGGATATTTTTTTTATAATTGACATGTTTAAATATTAACACTAATTTAGATAATTAAGTGATATAGTAAAGAGATATGGAAATTAAAATTGAGATTTTAAAGTTTATTCTCTCTTTCAGATATCATACATTAAAATCTAATAGTTATAATATATAATGATTGTAATTAATCATACAACATAACAAATATGAACAATATATAATACAAACACATATAATTTTATAAAATATGTCAAATTCGAATATTTTTCGGATCGGATCACACTCTGGTATTCGAATATTGAATATTGAATATTTCTGATTCTTCATATACAAATTTTTTTTCAGATAATTGATGGGCATACCTGCAAAATCCATTGATCAGAGTCCCATAAGTATAACAATCAGGCTCCAACCCCCTCATCGGCATTTCCTCAAACACCCGAACCGCAAATTCAAGAGTCCTCTCTCCCCTGCAGAAGGCCTTGACAAGGACATTAAGAGCGGCAACACTCCCCCCAAAGTTCGCGTCTTTCATCTCCCTATAGAACGAATGCGCGAGCTTCAAGAGATTCCCATCGACAAGAACCGAAAGGACGGTGACATAGGACCTCTCGGAGGGCTCGCAACCGAGGGAGTCGCGCATGGAGCGGAAGAGGCGGAGCGCGTCGAGGGGTCTGTGGGCGCGGCCGTATGCGAGGAGGAGGGGGTGGAGGGCGGAGGCGGAGGGAGGGGGGGACATGAGGCGGAGGAGGCGCTCGGCGGGGCGGAACTGGTGGGAGGAGGCGAGGCGGGAGAGCATGAGAGAGAAGGTGGAGGTGTCGTGGGTGAAGGAGGGGGTGGCGGAGGCGGAGTCGAAGATGAGGAGGGCTTTGTGGATGTCGCGTTCGGAGCGGATGAGGGCGTAAACTTGGGCCGGTGTGATCTCGTTCGTCCATTTCAGCGGGGGCGGCTTCATCAGGGATGAAATCTTTTGATCGAATCAATCCCCAAGATTTAAGCTCGTCACATATATCTTGATGATGATACAAATTCCAAAGTGTGTGTGTGTTTTTTTTTTTTTGTTAAACAGTGGCCCTTAAGTCAGGGCATATAAGTTAACCTTCTAATATATTTTGTACATTCTCACTAGATAGGAGAGGATGATTTGATGTACAAAATTAATACAAGAGTCTATACTTTGTATATATGGGTAGATCAACCTGCGAATACGATCATCTTGTAGATGAACGGTATAAATTGTTTGTTGTATCTGACGAGCAGTCCGGGCAAGCACCTCAGGAGCTCGTACATGATTTCTCTCCACCTTACAAAAGTAGATAGGGTCATCCGGTCTACTGCATGCCATTAGAAAGGCTTCAAAATATAGGGCCATTAGAAAGGCTTCAAACAAAGGCATATAGGGCCCGGTGGGACCCTCTGGCTGATCGCACATGTGCTTTGTGCGGTAGCGGGGAAGAAACGGTGGTTCATTTAATGGTCGACGGTTCTCTTTCCTAGTTCATTTGGAGGCGACTGAGTGCGGCGACGGGTCTTGTGGCAAACTTTTCGGATTTACAAGGAATTTGGGAGGCTGGTAAAGGTTCAAGGGTGAGAGGCGACAGGAGCAAAAAAAAGCAAAGATTTCGCAATCCTTCATTTTGGCTGTCAAGTGGTCTATATGGCTTTCCTGGAATCATAGAATCTTCCCTGATGAGAGTATCTATCCTAAAAATGTATGGGATATGGTGTTCTACTTCATTAGGGATTGGGGTCTTGCATGTGCGGGTGCTAATCGGATTGTGATGGAGGGAGGGTATCTTGTCATCGAGGAGTAATCTTGTATTTCTTTTGTTTCTTTATTTTGAAGCCGGTAGAGCCCTCCTCTACTGATTTTACTTGCTTTGGGCATGGTTCCCTTAATTTATAAAATTGAGGCCCATGCCTACATTCCCATCAAAAAAAATTCCAAAGTGTGTTCGTAAATAGTCCAGATCCAATCAGGCCTGGTTTCAATTAGTTCATCAACATCAAATTACACAGTCAATTGTTAAGTGTATGTGTCGCTCTTATTTTGGATGTTGATAGTACTGATCAAATTCTAGGTTGACTGAATCCAGTTGGAGAGTGACTAGGGGGAGGAGCGGAGCTAGGACAAAATTTTGGAGTGGAATAAACTATATTTTGAGAAATTTTACTTTTATATTTGACAAGACCAAGTGTTTTTTTTTTTTTTACAAAAAAAAATATAACCTATTTAAATGAGCATTCCTTTCTCCATTTCTAATTTCAGTCGCATATTCTCTTTAGCATCATACACACACATAAATAAGGCATATACTACAATATCTTTTTAATTTTTTATAAATGGATTTATGTAACTCATTGGAGTATATATTCATTTTCATTTTATTTAAAAGCATATATTCATTAGATAAGATATCCTATTTTTGAAAAAATTAAAACATGCGTGAATTGGATTTGGGATTGGAAAAGATATTGTATGCAACATTTCCAAAATGATATGTTGATATAAGAGATTAAATTCAGTATTTTAAGATTTAAAATAATTTCAAATGAAGGTTTTTTTATATAAGAGGAAATTAATTAAGGGTCCTTGACCATTTCTCCATAATAACAATAAATCCCTGCAACATTTGTCCTTAACAAGTAAGTCCCTAACTAACAAAACCTATTATCTTTGGGTCCCTGTGACTAACGGATACCAAAACAGACGTTACCTATTCCTATTATACCCTTTTTTTTATACTCATCTTCACTACCCTCTCTCTCTCTCTCTCCCAAAGAAAAACCCTCTCTTTCTGATAAACCCTCTCGTCGAAGGCGAACACCTATTCCCGGAAGACTAGCTCTCCCCTCCGAAGACGAACGCCCTCCCCCGTCGTTGGCCAAGCTACCTTCATCGAAGCCCTTCCTTTCCCCACCCATTACCAAGCTCCCTCCATCGACGCCGAATATCTCTCTCCCAAATCTCACCTCATTCTCCGGCAAAACCCCCTTCGTCGAAGCCCTTCCTCACCGACTTCAAGAGACTCTCCTCTTTCATTTCTACGGCTAGGTCGACCCGTAAGCATTACAAACCCCTCTTTCACTTTTGATACATAAGATTTGTTTGGAAAAACATGTTGATACCTTCAATTAAATCGTGGATGCCATTTTGGGAATATTTGATAATCTTTTGTACCTCCTCTTGAGTGGGACATAAAAAAATATTAAAAATTGCATCTCTGTATCAAAATCATAGTTTTTGTACCTCGTTTTGGTTTGGTTATCTGTTGTTGTTGAGAAAGGGTTTGGCTATGGTTATGGGTGTTTTTTTTCATTGTGGATGTTCTAATTGTAATGTAAATTGTTGTTGTTATATGTTGTTGTGGATGTTCTAATTTCTAATGTAAATCCATCACTTGGGTGTGTTTGCTTGCAAGATTTATATTTACAATATTTTTTGTACACTGATATTCTTGATATGTACACCCTTAAATCTTTTTATTTGTGATTCTGGATAGATCTATCTTCCATAGTCATTTAGTCATTTTTTTAGGTTATCTGTTATTCCAAAGGTATTAAGTCATTTAGTCATCTCTAGATTAACATAGCAAGAGTTGAAAATATAGAAAGAGATTAACATGTCTCCGGAGGGAGTTTGGGTTCTCTCAAACCAAGGTCTTCGCTTAAAATGAAAATAGGTCTTCTTTTCTTTGGGAATTGTCAATATAGAGAGAAGTATATAAGATGAAATCCCGAGCATATAAAGGCATCTAATTTTATGTACCTGTCTGAATTTTTTTTGGAGGGTGGGAGGGTGAGGGAGATGATTGTGAAGAGGTGACACTTTTTCTTCATCTTATCTTAATTGGAAAATGAACTGCCACCTAATATCATCTTTCTTCTTTTTTATTTTTTTTTGGAGGGGGGGGGGTGTTCTAAGAGATGCATGATTATCAATTTATTATGTGACCTGTGGAATGTTTTTTTTATAGATCATGAAGAATTAACCATGCAGCTCCTTACTTTGCCTTTTCTCTTAGTTCTCATTATCCTTTTTTTTTAATCCTACTCCATCTGATTGATTGTATTTTGAAAAATATTGGAAACCCACCCATGTTGTTGATGGATGATAACAGAGCTGTGTTTATTGAGAAATTTCACTCCAATTGCATGTGATTGTACTTGAATAAATTGGAAGACCACATTGATGGTGGATGTTGGAAGGTCATATCTGAGTTGCTTTTGCTACTTATATGTTGCCTGGAATTTTTTAGCATCATCTTAATCATTCATGTTGTGAACTATTTGTATGTCATTAGGCCTTACCAGGTCATAATTTTCAAAACTAGGACATTCTAATGCTTTAGATAAATTTGATTGGATTAAAATGGCATGACGGAAATAATACTGTGAGTCTGGTGTTATATTATATAAAAATCATACTTATTAGTTATATTATATAAAAGGATTGGTTCATGTCTATTTTACTATCAGAAATATTAACAGGCTGGTGTTATTGTTGATAAATGTCTTTCTTATCATCCTTCAGAAATCGTTGAAAATATGTCAGTCTCCATCAGGATACTTGAGAAGATATTTTGTTTGACTTATTTGAGATCAAGATTGCTAGTTTTTTTAATTTTCTTGCTTAATTTCAGTATTTAATTAATTTCTGAGATTAGTGGCTGAGCTTTTTGACAGTTGGTTGCTCTAAAATATCACTGTTGAATGATGTTCTTGTGCATCTATCTTAAGTTGGTAGTTGTTAGCAAGAGAGCAATGCTCGTGGACTTATAGCTTTACAATTACTAATAACTTTGTTATTGTTTTTATCAGTTTGTATTCTAGAGTTGAACATTTGTGCTCATTTATGTACATTTTTCCCACGTGCTTAGTATTTCTAGCTAGAATAAATCATACGAGGAAAGTGAAGTTTAAATTGGGAGTTGAGTCAAACCTGCTGATTGCATATGGTTATGTTTCGCTCCAAGGTATCTGTGTTTCTTTGCCAATACATTCAATTTGCCAATAATTTGAGTATTTTCTAAGTTCATGTCATCTTCTCATTTATGTTCAACCCATCCAAGTTCCACACTTTTGTATAATCTTACATGATCATGCACAGAGAAAAGTTTCAAAGCAGTGTTAAATTAAAGAAATTATGAAAAGAGCAGTCAATGAGACAATATATTTTAGTTATGCTATTCTATTGGCATGGCTTTCTTTCAGTTGCCTGAGATTTGGGATTGAAAATATCCCATCTTTTTTTATTTGTAGCATTTATTTGAAATTTGTACCTATGTAGATCATTCTTGGTTTGAAGTATACTTTTAATATAAAAAATGTTTGGTTTGGATCTGCAAGGATTGTTATGAGCCACTAAGTATGTTATGTTTATCTAAAATTCATTTTTTTATTGTATACCGTTATTCTCTTCCTGTAATTTTATGCTTCTATGATACACTGTTATGCTTTATATGTACACTGGTAAATCATTAATCTAATCATGTAGTATGAGGGATTGTCCACCGCTATTTCTAACTTCTTTTTTTTACGTTGTTAGGTTGAAACAGAATGGCTCGTCCGCAGAAAATCACATCACGACGAAATCCTCGAAACCAAAAGGCAGTAATTTCTAATGAGGATGATCTTTTTACATCTACCAGCAAGACTCGGGCATCATCATTTGGAGATGGAGGAGGCAATCCACGAACACAAAGACTCAGAAAAAGTCCAAACCCAAATCATCCACTATTACGAAGTCTAAACCAAAGCCATCCACCATGAAGAATAAAAAGGAACAAGGTAAACTCTTATTACATGCAATGTACATTATTAAAACACATGTGTACACTGTTAAAATATCCTCTGCACACCATTGAAGTGACTTTGTACACTCTTAACATACTTTTGTACACTATTAACTATTTTGATACTATCTTATAATAGGGATGGTGAAACCCTTTCTACCCAAATCGATGTTGGTGGAGCATATGTGCTTCCCAATCTATTACATAACTGTCATGGATGGGATGGCAGTAAGAGAATGCCATAGAAGATTGATGAAGAAGACACCATTCAATATTTTGGTTAATATTCCGAGGATACGGTTCCAATTAGAGTTACTTGATGTCATTGTTAGCAGCTACAAATCCGATGGAGATTTTTTCGAGATAGGTGGGCAACCGATATCTTTGACTGCCGAAGATGTTGCTCTGATCATAGAGCTGCCAGCCTTTGGGGAGACCCCTAACTTGAACTCATCATCTATAGAGTTCGAAATCAAGAAGTGGTTCTTCAATGATACTTCCATCATCACTAGTGCAGCCTTGAAGGACAGTATGTCTTCCTTGATGAACTCTGACGACCCTAAAGACATCCAAGATTTTGTGAGACTTTGGATAGCTTTCATATTTGTGTTGTTTTAGTTTCCTATTGGACACTACAACTGCCCAATACCTCTTTTAGGTTTGTTGGATGATTTGAAATATACATAGAAGTATGCATGGTCTGTTGCCATCCGCGATCAATTGATGGAGGGCGTACAGAAACAACGTGTGATGCCCGACCCACTGAGGGGGAGGCCCAATAGTCCCAAGAGGCACATGGATTGGGTGAGGGTGAGAGTTTGACGTTTAGTCCCACATCGCCTAATGGGAGAAGATAGTATGTGCTTTGTGACGAGAATTAATGAAATCTTTTTAATAGGCTTGGTTCTATGAGCACACAAGGACAATTAGATGGACGCCTACAGCTCACCATGTCTCCCCACGATTATTCAAATGGGTGATGAAACTGACAAGGAGAAGGGGGGAGAAAAATACTGACCCCTTCAGGGTAACCGCAGCTCAGGTAAATATATCTATGTCATTGAAGTATATATGTGAACTGTTATGCATACATCTATAAACTCATTCAAATTATTTGAAATAATACACTGTTTTTTAAAATGTGTACACTACTAAGTTAAAATTATACATTGTTATTTCAAATATATACACTATTAAGTTAAAATTGTACACTGTTATTTCAATATGTACACTATTAAGGTAAAATTATACTCTGTTATTTCAAATATGTACATTGTTATTTAAAATATACACTGCTAAGTTAAAATATCTACTCTGTATAGTACTGACATAGATTTTCTTTTGTGTTGTAAGTTATGATAGCCCTCAAGGTTGACTGTCACGCCCCAGGGCGGCCATCCCCGAGACGTGGCAAGTATATAAATGATATCAGCAATCCAAACAAGAGATCAAATAAGGACTCCACAACATCAACGACACTAAAGTAATAATCAAATAACTGACATCAAATATATACAAATAGCGGAAGCTCAAACGACTAAGTCTGTAATTCAAAGACATATTTACAGACTAGAGTACACAATCAACTGTTCTGTGAGAGCCAATATATACAACAAACGACATCAATAATCCACATACCGTGCACAAGCACAAGTATAATACATACAAGGAAAAGGGAATGCTGATGGCCTCTCACTCGCAAGACATCCAACGCGAACGCGGGTCTCCTACTCGTACTGCGCCCAGGGGAGCTCTTCTCTTGGATCCGACTCAGCGTCAACTGGAGGAAAACATATGCGAGGGGTGAGCCACACGCTCAGTGAATGGAACAATCCATGCAACACAACTCATATTAATCATTTCAAGTAATTTCGGTTCCAACAGATGGAATCAACTCCTTAAACTGGTGGGTCGAGTAACAACCCGAGCCCACCACTCCTACACCCTCACCCCCACAGGGTGACATAGGACTTTAGGGAGCAATACCCTCACCCTCCTTAGGGATGACCTAGGCTTTGGAAAATTGTACAACTCGCAGATCGAACCAACACCGACCCACTATACCCTCACCCTCACCCCCTCCTCGGGGTGACATAGGCTATTGGGAGGAATTTAGATTGTTTCTACGCCCTTGGTCCACCGGTAGCCCTTATCCAGGGAAGCCCACACCTGGTATACTCCCATGATCAGCACATCCCCATAAATCGGTAGCACCTACGGATGGGAGCCCTCTGTCAGGCCGGCTGTCTCAACCAGGAAGTCCTTACGCGGATCCAACGAAGGAAAGAAACCAATCTACTCTCGCGAATATGATCCCTTTGGATCCGTCGTCGTCGGTGACTACGCACCGGTACGGTAACGAATTCTCAAGAATTCATTCCAGGGTGCATAACTCTGATGCGGGGAAATTCTATCATTCGTAATGACTATGCCATGGTATGACCCCCTAATAGGTCATACACTTGTCCAAACTCATTTAGACAAGATTCATGGCTCGTACAGGTATAAATACATATACAACGTATAATTAAATGAAAGATTATTCCAGATATTCCCTACCTAGGGGAAAGAACCCCTTGGGAGGGCACCTTGATGTCCCAATATAGGATACCCCGACAACCAAATAAGGAACACGGAGCACCCTAGCCCGGGTCTCAATGGTGACTTCCCAAAGTCCCTTAATCCCGAGTAGGAAAATAGGAATTAATATACAATTATAATTGAAATAATCATGGAAGCATGTAATAGCATAACAGCAAGTACATATTATCTAAGGCATGCTTATACCTATACATACTTATATAGGTTTAATCTGAATTAAACTAAGTGGGGACATGCATAAGTCAGGGTTATACTAACATATGACATGTATCTAGGCATGTATGGCTCATATGCATGATACATGGATGTATAAAACCTAATATGCAACATCTAATCATAGCATGGGTGCATTCTTAGCTAAACAGGCAAATAACATATACATGCCAACAAGGTTAATATGCAGTTATGGTGCCCCAGGGGAGGGCAATGCACGTCTACGTGCATCGAATGCCTCCCGACTGGGTTGGATCGACCCACTCACCGCAACCCGGGTCGATGCGTGACCGATTGCCAAGATCTACATGATAAGGGCATCAAAAACGGTGAGTATAACTACATAAAAACACTTAGAATTAACTAAAAATGCCGAAGGCTCAGATATGCACGCATACGGGCCCGCACGCATGCGAGTACGCGCGTACGCACACATATTCGAGCGCCCCGACACCTACCCGAGCCCTCGGGCAGCCACACTCGTGGCCCCCGCACACACCCGCACGTGCACGGACGCGTGCACGTGCCTCCGCACCCGCTGGTGCACTGCCGCACCCCCAGACACGCCGCCGCGCACACGCACGCTCGCGCGCGCCCGTGCGCACCCGAGCGCCAGACCCGCGCGCACTCGCGCGCCTACCAACCCCCGCGTGCCCGCGCCCGCGCCCATACCAAAGCCGCCGCAACCGCCACCACCCATACCACCACCTCCTCAGCCTCCCCACAGCCTTCTAATGGCTGAAAACAGGGGCAATGTGAGCTAGAGAGGGAGCCAAAGAGAGGGAAACAACAACAACAACAACAATATATGCACAAACCTTCTTGTGCCCCTTCTATTGCTTCTTCTCCTTCTTGATTTTCCTCTTTCAAAGCACGCACACACTCACACATAGCAGGGGCTGGAGAGACAAACGTAGGAGAGGGAGAGAGAGAGGGGAGAAAGTGAGCAAAACTCACACTTGGGGGGGGGGGGTTATGGGAAGGAAAAGGTAGAGGGTATACTTAACTTAAACTCACCCACTAACATAAATAAAAACCAATGATTCCTTAACTCTTAAGCAAGGTGGGGGTGAACTTACATAGGGTCACCACATGCACATAAATATCCCAACACTATTCCACTTAACGAATCAATTTTGAAGAAAACCCGGATACGATTCGGAACTGCATAATTTTCCAAACGTTACCGGAATTCAATGAAAATTTTATGGGTAGTACAGAATGGTACCAGGACCCATAATATGCAGTCAGATTTCCAATCGGAGTACTCAAGCTCATGCAGATGGCTAAAAGCCAAAATTTTAGCGGCTCCGATCGAAAAATGAAAATTTCAAAAATGGCCAGAAATGACCCAACGGTTACCCATAGGCTAAAAAATGACACAAATATAACATTGACGATTGAGAAAGATGGCTCCTCTACGGAGGTAGGATGAATAAAATGAAGGGGAGGAACACCCCCTTGAATTATTGGAAGGAGGAGGATGAACAACAACAACAAGAGCCAAAAATATCTACGAGATTGGCTAGTGTGGTTCCCTCTCTCTCATTGAAGAGGAAATTAGGGTCACTTCATCATTACGGAGGAAATAGACTAAGAAAGAAACTAAAAAAGATGAAGGGCGAGATGGAGGTGCTCAAGTTAAAAGTGGAGTTGTTGAAGGCTCAAAATGCCTGGCTATTTGAAAAGATTCAGAAAAAGGAGGACGAGGAACTACAGAAAAAATTAGAATATGAGGGAGAAGAGGGGGGAGAAGAAGAACAAAACTTGAAAGAAGAGGAGGAGGAGGCCTCTCAAAATGACGAATATTATAGGAGATGCGACTTTGATGGTGGAGATGAGTCAGGATGGGATGATGTCATAGGTGGAGATACTGAGGATGGGATTGACAAAGAACCCTATAGCATTGTTGATGTTAGCATTGTTGATGTAAGATTCCGACGAAGGGTCATTAGAATTGGTGCCACAGGTGTTGTCTCTCATTCATTTTAGTCAGGATCCTACTGAAGGGATCATTCAAGGGGTGCCAAAAAAGGCCTCCTATGTTGAGAGATTGAAGAGGAGAAACAAGATGTCATCTTATTTACTGCGGTCACCATACTACCATGGATCTATGAAAAGGAGTTGTTCAAGGCAATGGATAATGTAGTGCAAAAAACTGAGGTGTCGTTGTTGACCCCCCCATCACCAAAGAGGAAAAAAATTACTAATGTGTCATTTAGAATCCCAAAGAGTAAGGTAAGCAAAAGACAATCTTTGCTTAAAAATTTATAAATTAAGTGAAATATTATAATCATTATTCATCTCACAGAGAAACGAAGAAATTATCAAGGGAAGAAGTTCTTGTCTGTCGAAGACGATGAGTTGATGAATCAGTTTTTGTCATTACAAATCACAAGGTATATATAATAAAAAACATTTAAAAACCATTTTTAAATTTGATAAACATTGTTAGCAGTTACCCATATACATGATGTACACTGTTAACAATGTGTACCATGTTGTGGATGTTACAGGTTTGGAATTTGACATTATGTACATTGTTATATATATTACAGGTTCTGTCTATTACTGTTATAAATGTTACATAATGTGTTAGTTACACGGTATACACTGTTATACAGCATATGTACAATGTTATAGATATTATAGGTTCTATTTGTTACTGTTATAAATGTTATTAAATGTTTCTGTTATATAGTGTACACTATTATTCAACATATGTACATTGTTATAGATGTTACAATTTCTATCTATTACTGTTATAAATGTTATAAAATGTGTCTGTTACATGATGTACACTGTTATTCAACATATGTACATTGTTATAGATGTTATAGGTTATGTTTGTTACTGTTATAAATATTATAGAATGTGTCTGTTACACGGTGTAAACTGTTAAGCAGCATATGTACACTGTTATAGATGTTACATGTTTTATTTGTTACTGTTATAAATGCTACAAAATGTGTTTGTTACATGTTACACACTATTATGCAGCATATGTACACTGTTGTAGATTTTACAGATTATGTCTATTACACTGTGTGCACTGCTATGCAGCATTTATACACTGCTATGCAAAATGTGTACACTATTATGCATCATATGTACATTGTTATATATATTACAAGTTCTGCAGTATGATGTATCATACAGTATGTGTAACCTGATAATGCGCTACAAGCATACATATAGATTCAAACATGCATGAATATATCATTAATGTTATACATCATAAAATTCTCAAATATTATATTGTGGAAGATACATCATTCTTCAGCAGCTACTGGATTCTTGCATGTCTTCCTATTGTGTCCAAATCTCTTATACCTTGAACATCGATTATGACTTATCGCATCTGTATCTTCTAATGACTATTCTTTTTTTTCTTCTTCCTCCCTGGCCTGATCTTCATAAACAGAGGTTTGATCAATATGCTTCCTTCCTCCTCCTCAACCGGTCTCTAAATGCCCACCACAGGTAGGATTGCACCTGCATATGCTTGTCGAAAAGTATCTGATATAAAATAATCATGGGATTTTTAGTTTTAAGTCCCCGTAAACTATTGAATTTAGCGATCGATTCGTCACTTCTTCATATTTTGGTTTTAATCCCCATATTTAAATGATAATTTAGGAATAGGTCCCTCCCTGGGACTAAAAAATAAATTTAATAATTTAGGAATAAGCCCATCCCAGGGACTAATTCCTAAATTATCATTTAAATGTAGGGACTAAAACCAAAATATGAAGTAGTGAGGGATCAATTGTTAAATTTGATAGTTTACGGGGACTTAAAACTAAAAATCTCAATAATCATTGATGGAGCGGTTTATTTTTCACATTGCAGCACAAGCATGGACACAGGGTAACCCAAACACTTGTCAACACTTACATGTGCACATGCAATCATTGAGGTTGACTACTTCACCTCTTCGTCCACGAATGTCGAAATGATTTTTATTTGAACACAACACTTGCAAGCCATGACACCCTGCTTGATACTTCTCTTTTTTTCATTATTGATGGGCATAAGTAAGTTTCTCACTCGCTAGCCTCATTGCGTCTTTTATACATCATCTCCATCATTTGAACCCATATATGATCAACCATTTGAACTATTGAAAGATTGTGGGCTTCAAGTATCCATGAATTAAAAGACTCGGCACAGCTGGAGTACAATTCTTCATATCTTTCCCCTGTAAATAGGGCATTTGCCCAATGGTTTGGATCAGAATCTTCAACCCACTTTGCGGCTTGTTGAGAGAAACACCGCATTTCGGCTATGGCTTTTCTATAATATTTGATTTTCAATCCATAAGCCGCAGCATCTAGTAGTTGAAGCAATTTCCTTTTAATAGAAATATTGAATTTCCCAGTGATCGTCTCTTTAAAATTTATCTTCAAATGTCATAGACAATGAAAATGATATGAGTCTGTAAAGACTGAAGGGACAGTTGACATCAAACCCTTACCCCTATCAGAAATGAATGTGATTCTTTGATTCAAAGATATGATCCTTCGTAGGCATGTTAATGTCCAAGCCCAATTATTTGATGTCTCTTGATCCACAACTGAAAATGTTAATGGAAAGAAACTGTCATTCCTATTCTTAGAAATGATCACAAGCAAAATACATTGGTATTTAGATTTTAAGAATGTTCCATCTAAGAACAACATGGGCCTACACCCAGTCTCAAAGCCAGCAATTATAGCACCAAAACTTACAAATACTCTTCGAAATCTATGATCTTCAGGAGTCCATTCCAACTCCACGTAGCTTCCAGGATTCGTATTCATCACCGCTGCAGCATACCATCGAAAATGATCAAATGAAAGTGCATCATCTCCATGCAAATCCTTACAAGCTATTTCTTTTTCATGTCATGCCTTGTGGTAAGGTAAATTGATGCCATAATTTCTAAATATGTCTTTCACTATATTGCAAGGTCGATATAACGGAGAATCTATAAACTTTTTTCTTGTAATCTCACCCACCCATCTTCGTAGGATGATCGTTTGTTGATATTCTTTCACCACATGAGTGAACATTGTTCATCATTTTGATTTGAAAGTAAGGACCTAACCCCACTCTAGAGCAATGTATACGCCATCCACATGAAGGAATCTTACACTTAATTGTCACCCTTACTTTGTCATTCTTCACGTACTCAAAATCAAATGAATGTGCTATAGCATAATTGGTCAGTTGAATTCAAAAAAATTTGACATCTTCAAACTTTTGATTGATTGAATGAATGTAATTATCCCAAAAATTTGTGAGCATCCCATTTGACGTACTCCCGCAAATGGCTTCCCCTTGGATGACCATGCTACAAGATGTAGGTGCAGTATTTGCCATGTTCACTTGGACTGTGTTGGACATCCTGCAATTCATTTCAATTATGGGATGTATTAGGTATAATAATATATACAACACTTTTATCTCTGTCTGCGTACACTATTAGTAATCTGTGTACACTAATAAAATTCTTATAAAATAACTATGAAAGAGTATAACATATTTTTACCTTATTCCTTCATCTCCATCACAAGTTTGTCTATCATTGAGGGTAACATAGATCTTGACAACCATAGCCTCACACATCTTATGGATGTCGTACATATTCTCTACGGCCTTTCATTCTCAATAGTGAGTTTAATCATTATTTTCCTTGGAATTTCATACTACAAAATAACTTTGACTGCATCGAAACCCTACCTTTCCACTAATTCATTGACAATGTAAGCATACATTGTTGTTCTACATATGCTAACTACCTCGGCATCTCCCATATATGTACAAGCTGTCAAGATTTGTTCCATTCTTTAACAATGATAAATTAATATGCAAATATTAAAAGGAAACTAACGAATTTCATATTTTAAACATATTATAACATGCATGTACATTTAACCACTTCACATATAAACTGACAATAATCCATTGTTATTGTGTATATTGTCACAAAGAACATCTTTTTATGTTTTCATCATATTGTAACATGCATACACATTGCCTAGTTAGCATAGAAACCACACAATGTGCTCAATGCATATTGTTAGGTTTACTGTGCACACTATTAATATTCACACTTTGATAATCTTTTAGTTCAAAAATATATATTACTATATAAAGAGAGAAACTTTGAAACTTTCATAATTCCAGAACATGCACGACTACATAAAATTGAAAATCATCGCACACTATGTCATGTACTGTATGTGTACACTGATAAACACACTGTGTACACCCTTACACTTTAATATTTCTGAAAACTCTCCAGATTAGAAACATTTATACAAACATTTAAGATGCATAAAATCAACACTATAACATTGAAAACTATAAACAGGAATAAATTATTGCTTTTAACATTCAATAAAAACATACATTTGTGACTCCGGGAGTGAGAACCAATCGATCCGAATCCGGGGCAAGATCCGTGCTCAAGATCGGAGGTCAAGGGAGGTCGGGGTCGCAGGAGGGGGTGGGGGTCGCGGATGGGGACATCGGAGGGGTTGGGGGTCGCGGGAGTGGGTGGGAGGCACAGATGGGATCGCGGGAGGGGGTGGGAGGTGGTCGGGGAGGTCATGGGATGCAATGGGGGGCACATGAGGCATGCTGGAGGGGGCTAGTGGAGGTGGTCTCACATTTATGTTGAGTTTTGGGAGAGAGAGAGATGTTGGGGAAGAAGAAGAAAATAAACTCATGTTAGGTTTAGTTGCGGGTAAAAGAGGAATAAAAATAATAGATTGGATGAAAAAAAGATGGAAGGACTTAAAGAAAATACCACCACTAATTGAGGGACCTAAAGAAAACTTAAAACAGTCCAGGAACTTATTGCTATTATGGAGATAGGGTCAGGGACCCCTAATTAATTTCCCCTTTATATAAAAACATAAAAATTATATATTATAAATTATACATATTATTATATAAATAAATAATTGTGGGCCCGACCCAACCAACCTCTGCATTCGCCCCTGAGAGTGACACAGTGGCGGAGCCACTTAAGGCCGAGAGTGAAAAATAGTACATATATGTACGTGTGTGTTTTAAATTTATAATTATCATGTGATGTAATTTGGTAGAATATTAACAAATTTTTATTAGTCATGATATGTGTATGTATTAGATAGTTTGATTATGAATTAAATTATTTATATTTATATATATAATTGTAATACATTATTATTTCATTTTGAAAAATGTTACACTTTCTTAAAAAAGAGTAAACATTGTCTTTCTTAAAAAATGTTACTATATTATTGAATTGCAATGAAAATTAAAATATATTTTTTTCTTATTTTTCTGAATAGATTAAAAAGAGACAATTAACATCAATTTTTATTTTTATTTTTGTTTGAGCCTTTTAAAAACATATTTTTAACTTTCTTATATGTCACATTATAAATAATACTTTCAAAAGATGATAATTTGATTATTGTTGCTTAATGAAAAATTTTAAGTTATCTAAGTTTGCCCCTATTAAATATAATTTCTGGCTTCACCACTGGTGACATATGTACCCAACAATTAGCTAGGCAGTTCTATTCATGGGCTATATAATTCGATTCATAGATTGTACAACTTGATATTGATCGGACTGATCAATGTCAGTCTTGACTGGATCCGAACCTATTTGTGCATAGTTTTGAAAAGATGAAAAATAAAACATTTTTTGTTTGACCAATTTTTATAATGTTTGTGAATGTGATGAAAGGTGATCACTTTGGGTGTCCTTCCCCACCAATATGTTCAATAATCACACGTCCCACCAACCAAAATTACTAAAAAAAAAGAACATATTTTTATATTGATTTAAAATCCACTAATTCCACCAATCAAGTTCGACCAACTACCTGTCATCCTTTATTTAAAATAATTGAGCTTTGTCGAATATTGTTTAAAACATTGAACAATCACCTTGTCGACCATTGTTTAAAATATTCGACCATTGCTCTGTTGAATGGGAAGAAGCACTCGGGTTGATTACACCTTAGAAGATAGGTGTTTGACCCATTCAATAATCACAATGTTAGCATGCGATTTTAAAATGCATAAAATTTAATATATTCAAATATTTGTGATTTCATTCAACAATCACATTCACGTAAACATTCACAATCCCTCAAACCAAATGCACTATTCAAATATATTAAACACGTTCAATAAAATTAAAAGCATTGTTGAAGACATTCAAGACACTAAAATATATTAAACACATTCAACATTCAATTATTTGTCAAGACATGAATTACAAAAAGCAATTCAACATTCTTTGGACATAGACCAACAAAATAACCTCAACACTCATCTTTGGCGATCATGACTTTGCTTCAACTTACGTTGCGAGACAGCTATGTCATAGTTCATCGGTCTTCTCACTTGTCTCTACCACCTCATGTCCCTCATCCTCAGGCTCCCTTACTTCATCATCCATTAAGGTACCATTTGAAAATACGTTTGAATGTGTTTTTAATTTATAAAAAGCAAAAAGCACAAATATGTTTTCAAACGTCTCTCCAAAAGAAACTTAATAAAAAAAATTAGTTACAGCTTTTAGTATAAAAATATATTTTAAAAAAAATGCAGAAAGTGTCTTTCTAGGGATCAAGTTTAATTAAGTTACTTTTATATTTAAAATCATATTTTTCTAAACGTTTCCAAACGTGGTCTAAATCTTCTTGAGCATGTGGAGCTATAGAGGTTGAAAATGCATCTTTAGCCAATCTTTCAAATTGACGTCTCCATGAGAGGTGTGTTGCTTGGGAGTCATCCTACAAAAAAATGGTTCAAAATATGTATCAATTATGGAGCATAACAAAGCACAACATTGTTTAAACAAGTATGTCATTCTAGCTTATTTATTCTTCAATCAATCTAATAACTATATTCAAACTATATATAAGTTTTGAATAACCTTTATTTAACCAGTCTATTACCATGTTAATCTTCGTTCCATGTTCATTCATTCTCCAATAATCAACTTTTAAGAATTGTAAGGAAGACATAGTAAAAACATATAAATTTCAATGAATTGAAGTACATTAATAAAAAATTAGTCGAACATTAAAATACCAACAATGCATCCAAACAAATCAACGTATGATTTTTAACTACAATGACATGATTTATTTGTAAACAAACAAATGTATTCATATTCAATCAATCTTAATATAATCAAATTCTTCCAAAACCCTACACTCTCTCCAAAATCCTAACTTTCCATCAAAATTATAGTTTTTTTTATGATCAACAATTATACTCATAGGATGACCAATAACCTTCATTTAAAAAGAATTTAATAAAAAAAGATATTAAGATTCAGCTAAATTGATGGGATCATGAATCAATGGTTGAGGAAGGAGATGGTGGGGGCGGCGATCACTACTCCAGGGTTGGGGCGGCAACACATGGAGTGTTTATTTTTACCCAATACCTACGTTGCTTCTCTTCTACACAACCTCAGTCCGCACAAACCATCGTCTTTGGTCACCTTTATCTCCTATTCAATCAGAAGAGAGCACTCCAACTTCTATACATTATTCTAATGGCATCTTTGAAAAGAAAGGGTGAGAAGATCATTACGTACCCTCATATCATGGGAAGGCCAATTTGTTTGACTAATGTTTAGAAGCATAATCCCTATTTCTTTTGTTTCCTGAGGGGAAAAGAAGAATGGAGGGAATGGTGGGGGCAATCAAAATAGATACATATTTTTTAGATAATTGATAATTTGAGCTTGATTACATATAGAGTTATAAAACGAATTAAACCAGTATGGCATGTTAATAAACCGACACAGAATGACACATTATTGTCATGACATGTTATGGTTCCAATACGGCATATTAGTGAGCAAATTGGCATGGTAAGCACAATACGACATGATAATTCACATTAGATAGGACATATAATATGTTGATTAAGTGTATTATTTCATTGATATATCATGTATATATAATAAATTTGTATAGTATTAAAAAACTATGTTTAAAGTTAAAAAAAATATCTCTTTTATAAAAATGATTGATTGGTCCATCAGCACAGCATGCTAAAATTAATGGGCCGACCCGACACGACCCAAAAGCCCGTTGTCCCATTCCTTTAATGGGCGGGGCTGGCCTGACATGGCCCATTTTATAACTCTAATTACATAACACATGTACAACCATTTTTGTAGATGCATATCATCTAACATAGTACATGAAATTACTTGAATTGTATGTATTTATTGAAGGGGTATGAATCCCCTCAACCAATGATGATGAGGCGAAACTCCTCGTATAAGTGATGATCTGTAACCCGAACTTTCAACAGAAGGCCTTTTGACACCGCTGTGCTAGCTAAGAGGGCTTCGACACTCAAGTCAATTGAGAGATGAATGAATCCTTGGTAGCTATGGATGTCATACATTTGCTATTTGGAATGCCTTTCCTTTGATCATGGAAGACGAGAGTGATCATAACCATTTTCAGTGACATGGGGGAATATTCTGCTAGATCCCTCGCGTGACAGAATAATTTTTGGGACCCTCCACATGAGGAAATATTTTGTGGGATATTTTGCATGGTAACGTAATGCCATTTTAGACAGACCACATGGGATCTCCGATACTCCTCACATCGGGTCGTGCATGCTCCTTGGTAGTAATATTGGATAAAGTGGGCATGAACCATACGAGCATAATCAGTTGTTGATCGGTATGGCTTGCTCAAAGGTGGACCCTTGTAGCACTATCCTCGAGGGAATAGACCTGAGACTAGTGTGGGCTCTTCTAGACTCAACTATTATGCTCCATCTCCTCTCCTCGAAAGATTATATGGGCGCTTCTCCTCATGGTCTAGTTTTGTCTAATATGTTCGGGTTAGTCGGATGAATAATGATGTCCAATGAAATGTTTATAGTTGACAAGTGTCAACTCTTGGGGTCGCGTTGGATTTTCCTCCACATCTATCATGTTGTTATTTTTTTATGGAAGATAGACATGAATCTCAATTGTATTAATTAAGGGGAGCATGCCCAAAACAAGGAAAATAAATAGATGAGGGGTCTACTTGTTAAAATAATACAAAAAAATTACTACTCCTCAATTACAATGATTCTCAGATGAAAACACTACTTGCCCCCGCACAAGCAAGACCCCAGTCCATAATGAAATGTAAGACAACATCTATCATGTTGTTATGTATCATATTATAAAAATATATGCATTTTATTGATTTGAGTATTTATTTTCACTAAATATATATATAATTTTAAAAAAATTGTTTAGATCCGCATCTGATGTTTGAACCATAACACCCAAACGTGAATTCATACACTGCCCCCAAAGTTTTGCTATATTTAGTCCTCATGGTTTTATACTTTTATATTTAGCTCTGATGAAGATATAGGTATATTTTTATAGGGAAAAGTCCAAATAACACCTTGAAAACTATCTAAAATTCATATAACCCTCTAACTTTTCCTTAAATTCATATAACCCCCTGAAAACACCTATATAATCCAATTAGCCCTTTGAGTTAAATTTTTGTTGACAAATTAGGATTATTTTACGAATATTTTGTCTGATTAACCTTGATTGAAAACATAGTATAAAAAAACTCTCTATAATATGTTGAAAATGTGAAAAATCTTCTATAACTATCGATTTAACCCTCCGCATAGAGTTTTATAATCTATCCAAAAAGATAAAAATTTCATGTACAGAAGATTTTTCGTATTTTTAACCAATTATAAGGGATTTTTGATATATTGTGCTTTCAGTCAAGGTTAGCAACATAGAATATTTGCAGAATATTCATCATCTATCAATAGTAGTTTAACTCAGGTGGCTATTTGAATTTACATATTTGTTTTTTTGGGAAAAATCCATATAACCCCCCTGAAAACTGATTGAAATTCATATAACCCTTTGGCTTTTTAAAAAAATCTATATAACCCCCCTGAAAATCCAAATAACCCCCTGAATAAAATTTATTTTTACAGATGATCAATATTTTATATATTATGTTTAGTTAACCTTGATAGTAAACACAATATACCAAAAAAATCTTACAATGTGTTAAAAATATGAAAAATATTTTATAAATGATGATTTTATCCATTCAGATATGGTTTTATAAAATATCCAGAGGGGGTAAAATAGTCATTTTCATCAGATTTTTCACATTTTTAACACATTGTAATATTTTTTAATATATTGTTAATTCAATCAAGGTTAACCAAACAAAATATTTGTAAAATATTCATCATCTATTAATGAAAATTTTATTCACGGGGTTATTTGAATTTTCAAGGGGTTATATGGATTTTAAGAAAAAGTAAGGGATTATATGGATTTCAGTCAGATTTCAAGAGGTTGTATAGATTTTCCCCCTTTTTTTCTTTGAGGTGGATTATATGAACTTTAGAGGAAAAAAAGGGTGTTGTTTGGATTTAGGGGAAATTGTTCAAATGCCCCTTGACTAAGGGTC
The DNA here is from genome assembly GCA_030737845.1 of Acorus calamus. Taxonomy (NCBI): domain Eukaryota; kingdom Viridiplantae; phylum Streptophyta; class Magnoliopsida; order Acorales; family Acoraceae; genus Acorus; species Acorus calamus. Next base: position 21,790,824 of record CM060869.1, on the reverse strand, counting down.
AAATTTTTTTATTTATCCCTGGACCTTTTTTTTATTATTTACCCCTGAAATCTGGTTCTATGTTTTTTTTTTACCCTGAATTTTCATAATACCCAAACTATCTCTTACAGACAGAGTTACAGAAATACAGAAATATAATTTGATATATACATAAATTATACACATAGTTACATATATTTAATAGTTATCTACAAAAAATATTAAAGTACGCAAAGATCTTTATACACAAAATGGTCATATATTATCATCTGTGAATGCATTCAATGTACAAAATTGTTATAGATATAATCTCAAAGTTTCATTAAAATGGATACATCAATTGTTTGAATTACGACATTTTCTTTAAATCTTCACGATTAATTGTTGTTTCCTTTAATCTTCTTCATGTCCTCTTAGGTAAAATGAAACAAGACTATCGAACCAAACATTTAATGTACTTTATAACAAAGAACGAGTTTTCCAAGCTATATAAAAAATACAACAATCAAACACCTAAATAAATTTTCATTTAGGAATATGAACAAAATTAGTAATAGCATGAATCCGAACTTGAAATTTATGAACAATTGTAATATTTTGGTAAAATTACTTCTTGATTCATGTAGTTAACAATTATGAAAACTAATACTTCTTGATTCATGTAGTTAACAATTATGAAAACTAACATTTACATAACAACTACAACAAAAACTATCAATGTGATGTCCAATAACATAATATACTATTTACATAATAGAAATGTAGTATTTTCTATTATTCTTATAACAATTACAACAGAAATTATAAAAAATATCATTTACAGAATAAATATGTATATCATACATAGAACTAAACTAAAGACATGTAAATTACATAAATATAATACTAATTTACATATGAGGGTGGTTTAGGTATAAAAAATAAAGTGATATAGGTCAAGGGTAAAAAAAAAATAAGACCAAAAAAAAAAATCAAGGGTAGAAAAAAAATTAAACCATCAATCAAGGGTATTTGAGCAATTCCCCCTTGGATTTATAAGACAATTTTGGACTTTTCCCCTTTTTATATAACATAAAATGGAGTTGGATGTATATTTAACCTGCAGCACCAACTCCATTTCCAATGAACAACAACAGAAACACCATTTCCAATGGACGGTCCAGATCTACAACCCCATCCAAAACTCTTCCTTTCCCCTCAACACTCACGCATTGCCTGCCATTTGAACCGATAAGACATCAGAATCAGACCCTTTAATTAATCAATTATAATTTAAAAAACACATATCGAAAGTCGAAACTAACGTCACCAACCAACCAAAAAGAAAAAACAAAAATCACGAAACAAGTGAACAAGACGCGCGCGTTCTCTGAAGCCTCTCAATCAAGATAAGATATCCACAAAAATAGAAAAACGTGAATAACTTTATCCCCATTTCTGCTCACGTTATCCCCCCCCCCCCTCCAATCAAAACCCACTCTCACTTCAAACCTCTCTCTCTCTCTCTCTGCAATGGCGTCGAGAGCCCTTTCAGTCTCCGGCCTCCTCTCCCTGAAGCGGACAACAAGGGACACCGCCTTCGCCGTCCTCACCGCGAGACCTCCCGCCGGATCCGTCGGCGACGGCGCCAATCTCATCTGGGGGAGGCAGCTCCGCCCCTCCCTCCTCCACCTCGACAGATCCCTCTCCCTTCCTCCTCCACCTCTCGCGCCGGCGAAGCGCGATCACCTCCTCCTCCTCCGCCCGATCCGCGCCACCGCCGAAGGGAGCGATTCCGCCGGGTGAGGTCCGGCCCGTCTCTCCTCCGTTTCGAACCCTAGCGTTCCGAATCTCCTCGAATCGGTCTGAATTTTTTATTCTTATTTTTTTGGGGGGGTTTTCGCAGAGAAGCGAAGGTCGGATTCGTGGAGAAGTACCCGGCATTGGTTACCGGGTTTTTCTTCTTCATGTGGTACGGATCCTATTCGATTACCCGAAAAACCGTTTTTTTGTCGGATATTTACGATATTGCCACTGCAGGTACTTCCTCAACGTGATATTCAACATTCTCAACAAGAAGATCTATAATTACTTTCCATACCCCTAGTGAGTTTTTATTTTTTATTTTATTTATTTATTTCTGAAACAGTCGTTTTTATGTTAAAATTTAATTTAATTTAAATATTTTTATGGTTTCAGTTTTGTATCCGTGATTCATCTGTTCGTTGGGGTTGTTTACTGTCTGGTCAGCTGGACCGTCGGCCTACCGAAACGCGCGGTAACTTAACCTGCTTTTACACGTCATCGTTTATGCACGTGACCATGCCTGAATGATTTTGTTGTTCGGTTTTGTCACGTACCGACTAATTTGGAATCAGATTTGTAAAATTAATTCGTCGAGGAAAAACTATTATAAAAATTGTTTTGTTGACTTTTAAAATATAAAAATCTAAATCTAAATTTGAAAATAACCATTAATTACTGATTTTGCAAACGCAAATTTTTACAATTGATTATAAATGGCAGCCGAATATTGTGGTTGGATGTGCAACTGAAATGTTAGGATTCTTAAAATCTTGCATTTCAAATCCAGCTTTTGAAAAATATTATTTTTATAATTTTTCATTGAATCTTTTTGTCTGAAAAAGCAAGAAGATAGATTGAAATGCTAGACACTAAAATGTGCTTGGATCTACGTTTGAAAATCTTTTGCTTTTCATACACAGAATATGACCAAATGCGGATCCAAACGGGTCTAAATAAGATTTTGAAGCGTAATTTTTGTGTTTTTCAAAAAGCAACGTTTTTTTAATAAAGTGGCTGATGTAAGTAACTTTTTTAATAAATCTGTATTAGGCATCTGATGGTAAAACGTTTGCGCTTTCTGTTTTATTAAAAATAGAATCGCGTGTAAACGCATTACCAAATGGAGGTTTAGGCTTGTTTGGATGTGAGATTAAGAAACAGTAATTTATATCATATTGTGTTCAAAACTCTAGCTTTTGAAAACATAATTTTCATAGCTTTTTAAACTCTGTGTGAGTTAAGGACACAACTACAAGGATATTTTTGTTTGGTTCAACGTTTAACTTTTTGGGGATTTTGATACGCAAAGTTGGCCCAAATGCATATCCAAGAGGGGCCTGACGCTTGTTATTTATTAAGAGAAGATTTTTTGAATCAATCATAAATATTTATTTTCACATTAAATGTAATAAAAATAATTTAAAGTGAACTAATGTTTTTATGAATCTAAAACTATCCTTCTAAAATGTTACAAATCATTTATGAAAATATATAATTTAAATTATAAGATATGAAATTTTTTTCCATATGATACAAAAATATTAAAAAAACATGTCATCTCCATTTTATAAAAAATTATGAAAATCACAAATAATACTCTACAATATAATGACCAACAAAATCTCATGCATGTATTTAAAAATAATATATTATAAAAAAAATATCACCACAATTTCTAAAGATATATAAGTTTGAATTGTTCAAAAAATATTTATCTAAAGAAAGAATGTTGTCACTATTAAGAGATCTCCAATCCTATATCCAAACCTTTATTCAAATTTAAATTTGAGTAAAAGTCACCAAAAATCATTTCCAACCATTTACCCATACCCATGCCAAATCAAGTTTTTACTCAAATCTTTACCCAAATCAAGGGAGACTCAAATCTTTACCTAAATTTTTAACATCTCTTTTTTTTCCCTTTATCTCCACATATTCTTCCAATGTATCATTTTGTTTCTACCTTTAGTTTAATTATATTATATGCCTTCCCATCCCCCAAAATTTTCATCTCTTGAAACCAAAAAAAAAAAAAGTGGTCTTTTTCTTAAGTCTTCATCTTTGTTTTTTTATTCAAATAAAAAAATATTATTTTTACCTTTTTTTCAAAAAGTTGGATGATAATAATTTTTAAATTTAAATATTTTGAAGGGAAGAAAAATTGAGTAGTAAAAATGTTTGGAGAAAAGACTTTGAAAATGTTTATAGGAAATAATTAGAAGAAGATGTAAATTTTTTAAAAGATTTGAGTAAAATGCAAAAGGATGGTCGGAGACACATTATATCAAATCAAGTTTTTACTCAAATTTTAAATGAAATTTGAGTATAGCTTTGAGTAAGGGCTGAAAATGGCCTTAGTGAAACATCATCAACTTATTTTTAGAAATACTAATGTTCGTCACAATTAATGTGAAAGTAAGCATTTATTACTGCTCCTAAAAACAAACCATTTGGTTGTGTTTAAGCCTCTGCCCTCAAATTTAAAAATCATTAATAAAGAATTGCTTCCACATTCAATGACATCAATTTTTTAATATTTTTATTAATCCTAAACTACCCTTTTGAATGTACAAAATAAAATTCCATTCTTTAAATTTATATATTTTTATTTTATATGATCATATTTCATGCCATTATTTTTTATAAAAATATTATAATATTAGAAAATACTCAAATGGAAGGAAGAAAATTTTGTTTTATGCAATTTAAGCAGGGTAGTTTAGGATAATAAAAATATTAAAGCACTTAGGCTGGTTTGGCAAGTGAATAAGTGGTGAGACAAGGAGTAATTATAGAGATAAGTGAGTGGAAGGACAGTTTATCCCATTTATTATAAAAAATAATAAGGATCAACTGCAGACAGTTGTCCCAATTTTGGAATAAATATGAGGATATTTTATTTCACCTAAAGGTTGATATAGCATTTTCTCCACTTTTTATTTCAATTTTGACAAATGTAAATATGAACAAAATTGACAAACTTTTTATCCCCCTAAAATTAGGACAACTTATCTTCTAAACCTTAACCATTTGCCAAACTGACCCAAAATGTGATGCCTTTGAATGTGGAAGCATTTATTTATGAATATTTTGTAATTTATTGAGGGTAATAAGAAAATAGTATAATTACTGACATGCTGTGGCTGTTGCATGCGCAGCCAATCGATTCAAATCTGTTGAAACTACTGATACCAGTGGCACTCTGCCATGCATTGGGACATGTCACAAGCAACGTCTCCTTCGCTGCCGTGGCTGTCTCGTTCACCCACACCATCAAAGGTAATATGCAATTCTTGTGTGCAGGGGGATGATCTTGTTTAATATTGGGTGTTGTGTTTTTGGTGAATGTTTATGTGTGGTATCTCTGACTGTTTTGTTTTATTTTTCTGGGTCAGCTTTGGAGCCCTTCTTCAATGCGTCTGCCTCTCAGTTCATTCTTGGACAGCCGATACCACTGACTCTTTGGCTGTCATTGGCTCCTGTTGTTCTTGGTAATGCAAATCTTCCTCGTGCTCTGCAGCTTCAGTTTTTATCACACACACACGTGTTTTTACGCGCATGACATTATGGGTTACAGCTAATGAGAGTATCGGGTGATATACCACTCAAGTACTCTTCTGTTCCAGCCCTTGATATGAGCAAATTTAGTGATTAATTTGATATTTTCCACCGTTTTAATTGGGGATGCTTCTAACATATTGATCTGTGTGTTTGTAGAGCATTTAGTACTCTTTGTGCTAACAATTTGATATATAAGCGTGCTAAGAAAATAGAATGGTGGTTATGTCGTTTTGGTTCTGTTTGTTTTTTTGGGGAAAAAGAAAAAGTGGATTGCAGCCAATTAATTTATATGTTTTTTTTTATGGTTGTTGAGGTAAGGGAATTTTTAGAAGCAGTGTCTGACTTTTTGCTGAAAACTTAGTCCCAGTTGTTATTCGTCATTTGCTTGTGGGTTAACATCCTTGTCACATATTCAGAATTCTGGAATAATTAAGGAAGGGTAAAAATTGGTAATTCGGTAAATTCATGTAAAGTTCGGGAAAATTTAGTTTAAAATAAATAAATAAATAGAAGAATTAGTCATGTTGTGCAAAATCAACAATTAGATCTCATCTCCCTGGCAACGTTATTATGTTTAATGTGTGAATTATTGACTATTGCATGGTTTATTGATTAATTCGTTATTTAAACAGGAATTATACTTTTGTTGCAAAGTATACATTTAATATATGAAAGAATCAATAATGCAGTGCATTAGGTAACAGGGGTTAGCAGGACTGATTCCTGTGTGTGTTACTGATATCAGAGTGCTGAGAATATGCTCTCTCTTTATACCTTTTCCATTGATATTCTAATTTTTAATGTATTAAACAGAACTAGTCGTCAGATTTACTTCTGTGTCTAGATGCTCTGATGTTGCTCTTATACAATGGAAGGGCTAGGAAGATTCTCTCTAGATAGAAGTTCAGTCATATTACATGATTTAACATAATTTAATGACTATTAGTGATGGAAATTAAGCTGCTTGAAATATTTACGTATTATTGAAAACCAATGTGGTTTTTACCTGATATTTACATTGCCTTGCCTTCTCCCAATTACTGATATTTGGAAATTTCAGGTGTCTCAATGGCATCTCTCACTGAGCTATCCTTCAACTGGACTGGCTTCATTAGTGCCATGATTTCCAATATCTCCTTTACTTATAGGAGTCTTTACTCTAAGAAAGCCATGGTAGATCTTTTTCACCCTCTGGCTTCCATCACTGGCTTGTATCTTTATATGTCTGATAACTGGTTGTTTCCTGATGCAGGTAGATATGGATAGCACGAATGTCTACGCATACATCTCTATAATAGCTCTCATTGTCTGCATCCCACCTGCAATCATTGTAAGTAGAAAATTAGAAACTCATCCTTGCTTGACTATGCTGGACTCATGCCATTGTCAAGTCTGAAAATAATGATACATTATTTTTGTATACATATTTAGTATTTGTGCACTCAACTTTCCATATTCATTAGTTTGTTTGGTGTTATTTTTGTGTTCTCTTCCTTCTCATTTTTCTTTTCCTTCTTTGACATGCTTCACATCTGAAGCAAGTAATGACCTCTGCATGCTAATCACATTTGGAATAGGAGCCTCGGCCACCATGTCTCTCTATCCTCACTTGTTGAATATAATTATACTCTAGTTTACAGATACCACTATTCGTTACACAGGTTCTGACCAAAATGCATAAAACATGCTTTACAACAAAATTTCATCTATTTCGTTTAACTAAAAAGTAGCTAATCTGTCTACTCTAGTTCTACTCTTTAGATCCCATAGGAAGAACCCTCATATAGGCTACAAAACAAACAAATTTCACTTCTTCCATTGTTTTTCTGGTCTGCTAGTGAAAGTCCTTACAAAACTCTTTTCATTGTGATTAGCGGTTCTGCACAAGTCCAGTCTGGATTCTCCATTATCATCACCTTTTCTATTCAATGGCTAAAGCTTTTATTTTGGTGTCATATTACTTGAAAATTTTTATTCCATACATTCAATGTCCCTTATCATTCATGCAGATTGAGGGACCCCAATTGATGCAACATGGATTTAGTGACGCAATTGCCAAAGTTGGATTAACTAAATTCATCTCAGATCTCTTCTGGGTGGGAATGTTTTACCACCTCTACAATCAGGTACTTATTTTATGGCTTCTGTAGACATCGTTCTGACCTGTCGATGCTTATTATACTGATTCAAGTTTATGTACATAGATTTAATTCTCCATATTTTGTACGTATAAATTTAGTATGTACATTATATTCCGTCTGTAGTCATTGCTTACAGTAACATTTCTGGATTTCTTAGCTGGCTACCAACACATTGGAGAGAGTGGCTCCACTTACACACGCTGTCGGGAACGTGTTGAAGCGTGTATTTGTGATTGGTTTCTCAATTTTGGTCTTCGGTATGTATCACTGATTTGTTTTTCTCCTTCCAAATATTTATGAGTTCTGTAATTCTAACTTTTCTGATCTTCACATGATACAGGCAACAAGATTTCAACCCAAACTGGCATCGGTACATCCATTGCTATTGCTGGTGTCGCGCTCTATTCATTCATCAAAGCCAAGATAGAAGAAGAGAAAAGAGTGAGTTCCCATTTTTAGTATATATACCCAAATTAAATTGATCATGAAATGCAGTTGCATGATCATTTAGTATCCCTCTTAGAAGCCAGTGGGGTTCTTTGGGCGGGTTTGGGTTTAAGATTTAGCGTTCAGGCCAACTCAAAGCTGAACCCAAGCAACCTAAATCCAATTCGGGTTAGGTTTGGGTTGAGGTGTCGGGTAACCCAAAGCCAACCCAAACAGAGATGTAGTGAGTGATAAATTTAAATCATTTAATTTTTGAGTTAAAATTTGAATTGTCCAATTTATTTACACCTTCTATTATTCTTTCATTATACTCTCTCAATGTTATCTCTCATTTTCATCTTTCATAACTCTTCCATGCGGCTGATATTCATAGTTTGAATTGATTAATTTTTAAGTCAAACCATGACTCAACCCAAATCGGACATGTTGGATTTGCAAGTTTGAGGGTGGGGTTCGATTTAGATTGACTTCCTCAAAACTTCGGTTTGAGTTCTGATTGAGCTCCAACCCGATCCAATCCATCTGAGTTGCAGTCCTCGGCAATGCTGAGTAATTTGTGCAATGATGAAACCAGACCATTTGAGTCCCTCCAAACCCATGTATTTCATGATCTAACAAGTCTAAAATATCTTTGCAGCAACTGAAAAGTGCATAAGAGAAGGATATGGGCTGTGTAGATGGAGAAAAGTTGGAGCGCAGATTACTTAGATGACTGGTGATGGAAGAATGTCACGAGGCATCAATTTGTCATTTGAAGTGAAAGTTTTCTGTTAATTATTTTTTGTGTGTCATCTCTTGTTCCAAGATAAGACAGATGCTATGCAATTGTTATGTGCTTGTCTGAAAAAAATAAAAGTCCAGTGAACAAGCCAGTGATTATGTTTGTGTATTTAATAATGTATGTTAAAATTATCAGACGTCGTTGACAGTTTTTTGTTGATCAACTTTTGTCGTCTCTGGTTATGGCCAGGAGATGACATTATCTTTGTTGCATTTATAGAATAAAAGGGAAATGCTATGTTTAGTCTATTTTGCAGTCATCTTAACATCCTATACACACGTGTTGATGTTTTTTTTTTAATAAAATATGTACTTGGCTAGTATCGTAGCTGATTTGGGTTAGGTTTGAATTAAAAAATGAGGTAACCAGAGTTGAGTGGTCAACATAAATGTTCTACATATGAACTACTTAATATATGATAAAGGGGAATGTTAGATTTGGTTTTTTTTACAATTCAAAACTTAGATCATAAATGTTTATATTTTTTTAAAATAGTAAACATTGTCTAATGATGTATATGTTTTGATAAAAAAATGTATGTCACTTCATTTCGAGTTAAATAAATTTTTTTTAGTAAGTTTAATATAAAAAATTATCGGTTTCACTGGATTTTTAACAATATATATGAAACTGCATTTTAGACTGTAAAAAGAAATAAGCACCTATGATATATAACATATAGATCTTTTAATTCCTTTTTAACTTAAGCTCTGCGTCACTTGTAATTTTATTTCTTCATTCTTTTGTGTTTTTGTCCCAGTTTCCATCATTATTATCTTTTCGGCTGTGGAGTTGTTTTTGTGTGATTTGAATGGTTTAAACTGACATTCTTTAAAAATTAAATCTAAACTTAACCTAAAACTTATCCAATCCGAATCTAGTCGAGCCCAACAGCCAGGGCCGCCTTCAGATTCGTCTATTGGAAATGAGACCTAGGAGAATTCATGAAATGAGGCCCCAAAAAAAAAAACATGTGAATAACAAATAATTAATCTTTAAAAATAAGAAAAATAAACAGAAAACAATAATATTACATTCCTTACAAATTCAAATGCAAAACTAAATTTCTATAAAAATAAAAAAATTAAATAAGTTATCAAAAACTAAAACAAAGATTAAAACAAATATATTGATGATTTTTTATAAAAAAAATATTAAAACTTTATCCTAAAAATACTCAAACAATTTTAAGGATTTGAGGCCCGTTTGAGAAGGGGCCTTAGGGAGAGTTGTTTTGGTCGCCTACTCCCAAGGCAGGCTCTGCCAATAGCATCTGAATCCAACCAAGGAAAATGTTAGACAAGCTCCGTTTGTAGCCCCTCTTTGAATTTTTATAAATAATATAATTTTGTAAACAAATAATGTATATATTTTAATAAATTGTATGAATTTATTTATAGAATGCAAAAAAATTTCTAATGAGTTATATATCTCGTTACTGGTGACTAATGAGGCATATAATGTTGTAAATGTGATTATAAAATAGGTTAGTGCAGCAAAGCTCAAAAGAAGATATGTTTCTCTCAGTCCTTTTTAGAATAGCGAATATCGTTTTATATACCTCGTTAGTCCCTCCCACTCACTATAATGAGATATGAATCACAGTGAAATTTTTTTAGCCATCCTCAAGCTTTTGCTCAAATTTATACCCAAATTTCATTAACAATTTAAATAGAAGTTTTATTTGGTATGATATGTTCCAACTATTTACTCAAATATTTTTTAAAAATTTCGATCTTCTCTTAATTGTTCATTTATTTGACTTAAAAAACCACTGAAAAAATTTGGGTAAAGTTAGTCTTCCTTTTATGGTCTCCCTTCATTTGATATGGGTTTAAGTCAAGGGTTTGAGAAAATTTTACGAGATTTTTTATTAAATTTAATATTTGATTTGGAAATAGATCTAATATTAGAAATGCTCCTACATTTTCCATAAAAGATATAATTCAATTCATTAGGGTATATTTCAATTTTATTTTTAGAAAAATGCTACATTGGGATCTGCATTTGAAGAGTTCGTTTATGCTACATTGGGATCTGCATTTGAAGAGTTCGTTTGGATGGGCTTTGTAAGTGCGTATGCAGTGTGGAAGCAGTGAAACACGATACCGCAGAACTAAACACCTCTTTGCATCCAAAACACCACACCCGACGTTCTGTGTTTACCGTGTTGAAGAATGATGCCTGTCAACACCTCAAAGCAAAGCTTCGACAAACGCAGTGAAAAAAAAATTACTTGTAGGTAGATGTAAATTACTTGTATATCCATCCTCATTTGATGAAACTTCAAGCTAAGGACTGGAGGGGACATATATAAACGAGGGGTGTTTAGGTAATTTGCTAGTCTAACGTTCATAACAGGAATGTTGTCACCAAACATGAATGTGTATGTGATAGACATCATTTCTAACACGCTCACATCAGAGTTTGACTTCCCACCCCCGCATATGACAAACGTAGAGTTCCATGACCCAAATCTAAACTAGCCCTAAGATCTTCTAAACTCCCAAACAAACGACATTTGGATCACACACAAGAAAAAAAAATCCAAATAACCCCTTGTAAATTGCTTGAAATCTATATAATCTCCTAAATTTTTTTAAAGTCTATATAACCCTTTAAAAACTATTATGTAAATCCAAATAACCCCCTGAGTAAAACTTCCGTTGACATATGAGATATTACGTGAATATTCCGTTTTATTAACCCTGATTAAGAATACAATATACCAAAATCCCCCTGTAATTTGTTAAAAACGCGAAAAACCTTCTGTACATGACGATTTTACCTCTCTGAATAGATTATAAAATCTTATCCGGAGTGATAAAATCGTCATTCACATAAGATTTTTTTATATTTTTATCACATTATATAGGAGTTTTGGTATACTATGTTTTCAATCAGGATTAATCGAACAAAATATTCGCTGAATAATCCTAATCTGTCAATGAAAATTTAACCCTGGGGCTATTTGGATTTACATAGGCCTAGTTTGATTTGTGTCATTTTTTTTGTGGAATTACTTTACCAGGAATCAGTTTACCACGAATTATTTTACCAGGAATGCTGATTCAATCAGACTGTTTAGTTCGTTAGTAGATTTCTCCAAAAAATCATTTTCAAATGATTGGTTCATACATAGAAAATGATAAGAAATTTGATTTAAATGTTTAAAATACCCTTACTATTATATATATACTTGTAAAATTTATTTCTTTATCTATATCACAATAATAATAATAATAATAAATTTATAAATATTTTTATAAATATTTAATGAATGCAAATAAATAAAATAACAAATTATGTAACATATAATAATAATAATTTTTTTAAATCAGTTGAATATTATGAACTCCCCTAAAATCTAAATAACCAAATTTATTAATTAGGATTCAGAGGTATTGCTCTAGGCCTATAAACCCACATCACACATCACATATTATACCAATTATAATATGTTCTAAACTCATCTACAAAAATAAAAACTAAATTTAAAAATATAAATTAATATCTAATACACAGTTAAGATTTTTCACATCACATATAAAAATTATAACAAAATTTTTTAGTTAAAAATCAAATAGTAATTTCATCAATTTGTAAAAGGTATAATAATAATATAATTTAGGATTCCTGGTGGAATTTGAGATTACCACCACAAAGGGTGGGAATCTGATCACCCTATTTTTCTCACATAGATGGATTTTAATTTTAGTGGGGCCCACAATTACCATCAAGATTATCACCAATCAAATACTGAAATTTATACATTTTCCTGGTAATCTCACACGGAATCAAATTCCATCTTAGAATGACACGAACCAAACGGACCTAGGTGTTTTTGGAGGATTGCATAGACTCTAGGAAAAGACAGGGGGTTATATGAATTTCTAAAAATTTACAAGGGGTTATTTGGATTTTCCCAAAAAAGAAAAAAATAACCAACAAAACAACACCATCAACAGTTATAAAGTTCCAACAAAGAACAAAAACACACACACACAGACTCACACACCACCAAAGAAAATCTCAGCCCAACCCCTCCCCCACATCGACCACAGACCCAACTTGAATCACCCACCAAAAAAAACCAACTTTTCTAAACATACGTGAATCAAAGCCTTTCGATTTTTGCAATAAATAATAATACACATTTTTTACATCATGGAATTATTTTTCCGGATCGAATCAAGCGACCCTCTTTTTATGATTTCAATTTCAATCCCTTATCGTTTTTATTATACTTTTTATTTTTTCACACATTCTCTCTCATTCTTTCGTTTATTTTTGGTTTCGAATAATACACGCCTCTCTTTTCCCTGCAAAGTCAGAAATCGAGAGAAACCCTAATTTGAGATCTCTTGATTGGGTCTTCGATGGAGGCAGAGGAGGGCGAGAAGAAGAAGTCCACGAAGAGGAAGATGAAGACGGCGTACCAGCGGGAGCTTCTTGAGGAAACATACGCGGGTTCGTGAAAAAGATCCGATTTTTGTTGGTGGGGTTTGATTGTGATCTTTGTTTCTGAATTGGGTTTCTTTTGTTTTTGATCAGTGGATCGGTATCCGGCGGAGTCGGTGCGGGCGGAACTGGCGGTGAAGCTGGGGCTGACCGACCGGCAGCTCCAGATGTGGTTCTGTCATCGGAGGCTTAAAGACCGGAAGGAACCTCCCGTGAAGCGGTCGAGGAAGGATTCGGCCACATCCGTTCCAGTTGACGAGGCGGCTGGGCGGGAAGAGATGATTGTGCGGCCGATGGTGAAGAGATACTATGATCCGGTGCCGTCACAATCGATGTTGGAGCGTAGGGTTACAGAAATCGTGGAGTCGCAGCTTGGGGAGCCGTTGAGGGAGGATGGGCCGATTCTTGGACATGAGTTTGACCCATTGCCACCGGGTGCATTCGGGGCACCGATTGGTATCATTTATTTTCCCTCCTCGTCCATTGGTATAAACGTATATGGGTATATGATTGGCATGTTTAATAAATTTATGATCACATTGTATATTATGCTTATGGTATCTTAACCTGGTTTGATGGTTTTTCGATGGGAGAGATGTGAATGAGGAGTAGTTACTCTGAAGTTCCAGTTTTGGGATTCATGGTTAACATATATTGTAGTTTTGGGGTGATGTCTTCAAAAGATTGAGAAAATATGTTGATTTCATTTGCCCTAGGTTCGAACTCTACCTGCTGATATGATAGGCACAACAAACAAGTCCAAGCATTGGGTTGTCATGATTCAAGGAGACAAGTAGGTGAGGCTATTTTCTGATACGGAGTGAGTCTTCATATTTGGAACTAGGTGGCAATAATAATTGTGAGGGAAGGCTACATTAAAGGGGTGGTGACTTTCTTAAATTGGGTTCTAATGCAAGGATCTTGGATTAAGGTCACAGACAATATTGCAGTGTGATCTTAGAGATTAGATAGACCCATGATCATAGATTGGTAGAAGGGAAGTAATAGGGTCATTTGAAGTCCCAACAATATATGAATCTAATAATGATAATGCTATTATTTCTTTCTTCAGTTAATGTGCAATATGGCGAGGTTAGGCAGATGTTTAGAATATTACTAAAGTTTTGTGCAAGCAAGAGATTCCATGCGATTGAACTTTCTGATGGGAGGAAGGTTGATTTCCTCTATATATCAGGGGATCTGATATTATTGGAAAGAAACATTTGATAATCTATCCTATTATTCCCTTATTATGTCTACATTGAGCTTAATCATGCTTCTGTTTGATGGTTTCAAGACTTTATATTTCTCACCAGTTGGAAATGCAATGTATGTTACCATACATTTGTTAAGTGTTTGGATACTGGGAACATGCTTTCTACCCAGTCCACAGAGGTTGAGTGAGATAAACATAAATGGCACGATGGTTGGGCAGAGGAAAAGTGGTGAAAAGGATAATTGGGTGTGTGCACATGTAGGTCCTGTAAGATCTTGATTTGCATATGTTTGTTTTCATCTGCCCTGTTTACTTATTGTAAGGTTACTTCTAATCATGATCATTCCCATCCAAGTAATCTGAGTTGTTTTAGTTGCTGTTCTTCAGTTACGACTATTCTGTTGACGTGCTACCGATAGTTTTGATTGTATTTTTTTCAGTAACACCACAGACAAATCAATCCATACATCCTTATGATGGGAAGATTTATGAAAGACATGATACAAAATCAATTAAGGTCATCTTTCTTCTTCCTTATGTATTAAGTCACACACTTCTTTTATAGTTTACCTGATATTTACTTGGTTATACTTATCTCAGTTTAATACTTCCAAGTTCATTCTTTTCATCATTTATGATCTTCATATGTCTTTTCTCTTAATTTCCTTGGCAGACATCAACACGTACACCCACCATGGAACACTCTTTTGTACCAAATTCGTCCAGTAGAAAAAGAAAATTTCCAATTGGAAATGTTAATGCTTCTCGTTCACAAATTGTTTCAAGGCCCCCCCCTGAGCATCAGTTTCTTCCTGAGCAGCCAAGTATGCGTTTGGATTCATATGTCTATGACTCCCCAGCTGATTCGCCAATGCCTGCTGCAGGGGCATTTATACATGAATACGAAACGGTACTCCCTAGCTATCCTTTTCAAGGCCAGGTATCAAATGGTAGTCCTGGAAATTCCATGGAGTACAGAAATCTTTCACACAAAAATGCATTTGCGAACATCAGAGCAGATGTTCAGTCTGGAAGTCATCCCCTCACTGGGCTAGAAATTGTATCATTGGAAAGGCAAATTCTCAGTGAGGAGGATGCTTCAGAAACAGAGAGGAAACACAAGGTTTCTCATTATTTTCTTAATGGTGTGTTCTACAATCCTTGTCTTGTAAAGTTCTCATTAATTGAAATGTTCTGTATGTCTTCAGAGCGAAGTGGTAAGAACACAAAAAGACGTTGAAGTACATGAAAAAAGAATTAGGAAAGAGCTACAGAGACAGGACATGTTGAGGAGAAAGGTTTCACATTTGTCAATCACTGTGTTTCATCCCTTTTTTTTATCATCTCTTTTTTAATTTCTTGAATTGTATTTAAATAGAGAGAGGAGCAAATGCGAAGGGAGATGAAGAAAGAAGAAGATAGAATTTTGCGTGACAAGCAAAGAGAGGAGGACAGATTTCAACGGGAGCAAAGACGTGAAAATGAGAGGAGGGAAAGATTGTTGCAGAAAGAAAGTTTGAGAGTAAATAATAATCTGATTCTTGCCTCTGAAGTTTTCTTTTATCTAGGTGCAGCGACTGACATTTTTTGTTCTTTTTTCTTAAGGCGGAGAAAAGAAGGCTGAAAGAAGAACATCGAAGGGAGAAAGAGGTTGCGAGAGTCAAGGCTGCAAACGAGAGGGCTGCTGCCCGCAGAATGGCCCGAGAATATATGGAACTTATTGAGGATGATCGCCTAGAATTAATGGAGTTGGCTGCTTCAAGTAAATCATTGCCCTCAATAACTGCTCTTGACTGCGACTCTCTGCAGCAACTTGAGTTGTTCAGAGGTATGTTTTATAAGCACGACCTTTTTTTTTCTTTGTATATAAACCATTAGTTCTGATGCAGATGGGTTTCAATTTCGATTGTTTGTGATAAGTCGAATGTGCAATGTTATTTGTCTTATCTGGTGTGAAAATTGTTGTTATTTAATAATTATGTTTTTAAATCCAACTTTCAATGACTGTGTTCTATGTTTCCTCTTTTTTTTATGGCGAGTGGGATATCCACCAAATATTTTTCATATAATGAAAATAAAGGATCTAAACCAAGCAATGCAAATGAGGTGGGATGACCATGCACTTTGCCCGCCCTCACCCAAAGCAACTGTATATATATCCACTGATCAGAGTGACTTGTTGAATTTGGTTATCAACATAATTATTATATAATCAACTGTATCAGATTCTCTACCAAAAAGGGAGTTAGTGTTGCTATCATGGAAGATTATATGTTATTTACTTTTTTAGTAGGTGGATTTCTCCAGCTTTAGTTCTTTTGGTTCAGTGGTACATTGGTTCCTTTTAATTATCTGTTGCCTATTCTTATCTCGCTGATAGGATTATTCAGCTAAAGCTGGATGCATCTTACATATCCTACTTGGACCCCTTTGATTCTATCTTTTCCACCATATAAAGTTGACTCATATTCTGTCCAGTTATGATATGCTTCCTGTGCCAACAGATATGTTGACTGCCTTTCCTCCCAAGTCCGTGCAAATGAAAAAGCCTTTTTCCATCCAGCCATGGAGTGATTCAGATGAAAATGTTGGGAACCTGCTAATGGTACTTCTAGTTGATTTTCCTGTCATACATCTACTTGATTTCTGATTTTTGCTTCATGGTATGATTGTAATGGGAGATGGTATTGCAACATGTCTGCAATAGTTTCTTCATTTTGTGGAAAATGTCTGATGGTTCAACCATGGAATTTCAGGTCTGGAGGTTCTTAATAACTTTTACAGATGTTCTTGAACTTTGGCCATTCACTCTTGACGAGTTTATTCAAGCATTTCATGACTATGTAAGTATTTCATAATACTTGCAATGACATGTAATTTCGAGTTTTCAGTTGGCATTCATAATGATTATTTATTAACTGTCCATTTATTTTTAGGATTCAAGATTATTAGGAGAGATACATGTTGCTCTTCTGAAATCTATCATTAAAGATATTGAAGATGTTGCAAGAACCCCTGCTATTGCATTGGGCGCTAATCACAACAGTGCTGCTAATCCTGGAGGTGGCCACCCACAGATTGTTGAGGGAGTATGTTATATTCTGCATGTCCATATATTTTTTTTCCCTGTTCATTACATATCTAGGCATATTATTTTTAAGGGTTATTTGCATAAATACCCCTTTAAAAAATGTCTTTTTTTCAAAATACCCCTGTTGAAACCTTATTCACAGCAATACCCCTCAAAAGGGTTTAAATTGTACATGAATGCCCTTTTGAGAGATACACCTGCCAAACAAAAAATATTTGTGTTGTGCATATATACCTCCCCCCCCCCCCCCCCCCCCCCCTCAATAAAGCATTGGTGCATCGTGCACAACTTAATCTCTTTGGAGGGGCATTGGTTGGAATAGGGTTTAAGGGGTATTTTGAAAAATTGGATATTTTGAGGGATATTTATGCAAATAACTCTTTTTCTTTACCATGTAGATTCTATTTATTAAAGCTGGCCCTCTTCTCTCAGGCATATGCATGGGGTTTTGATGTACGAAGCTGGAACCATCATCTGAATCCATTGACGTGGCCTGAAGTACTGCGGCAATTTGCCTTGTCTGCTGGATTTGGACCTCAGTTGGGGAAAAGGAATATTGAACCATCACATTTCCGTTATAACAATGAGGTATCGTTCCTTCTGATAGACTATATATTGTTTTGATTAATAACAATGGTACTGATAGTTTGATTGAAATATTCAACGTACATCATTACAAGCAGAATTTGCTTACAAGTCTCTAGTTTGAAATGTCCATTTTATTAATAAATAACACACAAAATTAGTAGTCACATTCTTCCATTATTGAAATGTACCATGAACAGTAAAGAGAACATTCAAATGGATTGCGCTGCTAAAATCTATAGCAATAGTTTGGGAAAGAGGACATTGGTGGCAGCGGGAAAATTTTAATGAAGTAGCAAAAATATTAAGGTATTGATATGTTAGATCCTATATGAAGGGTTAATTTTGATTACATTTAAATAAAAAAGAAAGAAAAAACTAATCGTAGTCTTGTCTACATCCTATTGATTAGAACTAGTGAATAAACGCTCTATAGCACTGTATCATCCTCCATGTAATTATGTAAATGATTGTGTCACACATTATTGATTGGGATAATTTGAGTCTGGTTTTAATGTAATGGTTTTTCCTCACCTTTTTTTAGTGTTCTGGATTATGAGCATGTGACCTTGACATCGGAAATTTGAACCATTGTATCATCGACTTATACTTTCTCTTGAAAATCTTGATGTGGGTTTGCATTTATCGGGAGGTTATGAATATTTGTAGTCCTATCTATTTCTCCTTGACCAAAATTGTTGCTTTTAGAATAATATTGTCTGAAATGATAAATCTCTGGACTGCTAGTTTACACGCCTATTATGCATATTGAAATATTGGAATGTGGTATTATCCTCCAATTGTTTTGAGTTGCGTGAGGCTTTGAGTAATTTGGAAGATTATAGTTTGTTGATTGTTTTCCCTGAAAATGGAGGCTTTGCCAATAGATATGATCAGTTAGATCCCCAGAAATAGGCTTTGGCAGCAAAGTAAATTGTGATTGTATTGCATTTTTTTGGGCACAAAGTGGCTCCTCTCAGGACTCAATCTCTGGACTCCAGTTATCCAAGTACTAACTCATTTTTTCAAGCAGTGGAATTTTTTGTTATCTAATTTTGATGCATGAATCCTTGTATTCAGGTTGATTTTATTTTATTTTGTTTTATGAAAAAAAGTGTTCAGTTTGATTGTCTGCAGCAGTGAACTACATATTTTTCTAGTTTCTGATGGGGTATCCTATGACTCATTTTTTCAGGGTAATGACTGTGAAGATGTAATCTCCACTTTACGTGATGGCTCAGCAGCTGAAAATGCTGCTGCTCTAATGCAAGTGAAGGGTTTCCCTCATCTACGAAGATCCAGGCATCGATTGACACCCGGAACAGTCAAATTTGCTGCATTTCATGTTCTCTCCCTCGAGGGAAGCAACGGTCTTACAATATTGGAAGTTGCAGAGAAGATTCAGGTATAAATTTCTGACACTAATTTTTTTTTATTTGTTTGCTATCTGTTCTTAGTTTGTGCTTTTATGTATTTTATTTCACAAGAAATCTGGGCTGCGAGACCTCACAACAAGCAAAACACCAGAGGCGTCCATTTCAGCCGCTTTGTCACGGGACACAAAACTTTTTGAAAGAACTGCTCCATCAACATATTGTGTTAGAAGTCCTTATCGGAAGGACCCAGCTGATGCTGAGGCAATTCTAGCAGCAGCCAGGGAAAATTTACGGATATTTGAAAATAGGCTGTCAGAGTCGGAAGAAGCTGAGAAGGATACAGAGGATGCTGATGATGTCGAAAGAGACTATGATTCTGAATCTGATGGAGCTGATGATCCTGAAGTTGATGATGTCAGTACTGTATCAAATTCAAAATTGGAGAATGCATGTGTTGATGATTTAAAGGTTTCTGATGCGTCAGCTTGCTCGCATAATGGAACGTCGTTACTGAACATACATCGGCATGGGGAAAAAGTTTTTTCTTCATCTCTTGAGACCCATAAAAATCATACAGTATCCGGTGATTACAGAGACCATTCCCATGTTCCTCAGATTCGTGAAGGAAGCCATGATGATTTAGAAGACACAGAGATAGATGAAAGCGGCTCCGGAGAACCTTGGGTTCAGGGATTGATGGAAGGAGAATATTCTGATCTTAACGTTGAGGAGCGATTGAATGCTCTGCTTGCCTTAATTGGCTTTGCTATTGAAGGAAATTCAATCCGAGCCATTCTTGAGGTAATGTTTTCATTGATTTTTTTTTTTCCGGTTTCTATTCATTATCTGAAGTAGAGAATTTTACAGGGGCGACTGGATGCAGCAAATACTCTCAAGAAACAAATGTGGGCTGAGGCACAACATGATAAAAGGCGTATGAAAGAAGAGTGTGTGACAATGATAAATTATCCTTCCTTTGCAGGAGGAAAGCCTGAGACAAACTCGTTAAGTACTGTTGCAGAAGGTGACCCATCACCAAAGGAACAATTCACCGACTCACAAGATCTAAATGCTCTTAATGACATGCCTACAGAAAAGAACTTGGTTTCTCAAGAATTAATCCCAAATCAAGATATGCCGCTATATGAGCAATATGGCTATGCGGCAGAAATATCACGTTTGCAGATGAAATCTTTAATCAGTCACAGAGCAGAAGAGATTTATGTGTACAGATCTTTGCCCCTAGGTCAAGACCGCAGGAGAAACCATTATTGGCAGTTTGTTACATCTGCATCTAAAAATGATCCTGGTTCTGGCCGAATATTTTTTGAGTCCCAACAGCATGGTCACTGGAGGCTTATAGATTCTGAGGAGGTAGCTTTCACCTCATTTTAAGCACAAACATTAATGGGATAATGCTCCTTTTTAAAAGTGGGGTTATTTGTAAACATGAATTTATGAAAGTTGACTTTTTTCTTTTCTTCTCTTAATTTTGGAATATTAGTTAGACAATTTTTTAGCCTATGATCATGATTTAGTGAATAAGCCATACAGGTATAGCCTATAGGTTTAGTTTATAATAATAGTTTGTTCTCTCAGTTTTTGTCAATTATATATAGATCTTGTTACTCTTGGCTGATATAGTAGATGACGTTTTCTTTGTTTTTCACTTCATTTCCTTTTGTGGAGCATATCACTGCATTTCATGATGATATGACTATGGTAAAACAGTAAAAAAGAAAATTTAATTTTAGAGAGAAGTGACTGGTGTTGTACGTTTTTTTATGCTTAAAAATTATTTAGAGGATACATGGTATTTATATTTTGTAATTTTAACTTCTTGTTAGTCATTTTTTAATTTTTCATTTGTTTCTTGGAAAGTAATTTTTTTAAACAATATGTTGTTGCACGGTGTAATATGTTGCATTTTTCTTGTTTTTCCCTTCAAAGAAGACAATTTATTAGAAAATATTTAAACATGTTTGATTTTTTAGAGATTCTTTGATGGGAAAACTCTGTAAAAATGCATGTGAACAATAAATATAAATTCTAAAAAATTATTGCTTGATTTCATCAATCATTCATGCGGGCAGATACTGTTTCTGTACTGTGTGAGTAGCCAAAATGCCTTGTCTTGACTTTTGTAAATTTCATGTTTCATTTGTTTTTCAGGCATTTGATAATCTTGTAGCGGCTTTGGATACACGTGGGATTAGAGAATCCCATTTGCATTCAATGTTACAAAAAATCGAGACACCATTCAAAGAAAGTGTCAGAAAGAATTTGAGGTCTACAAACTCTATGAACTCAGTTGGTCTTTCCTCCACAACTGAAGTTGCTGATGTGACATCCAGTCCTGATTGTGCTGCGGGAATAGATAGTCCTAACAGTACAGTGTGTGGTGTTAATTCTCCAATTGAGCAATCATCATCATCCTTCAGAATTGAGCTTGGGCAGAATGAAACTGAGAAACTTGATGCGTTGAGGAGATACCATGATTTTGATAAGTGGTTATGGAAAGAATGCTTTAATCCTTCAGTATCATGTGCCATCAAATACGGTAATAAGAGATGCTCCGAATTGCTTATGACTTGCAATGCTTGCCATGAGTCATACTTGGCTGAGGAAAAACATTGCCCTTCTTGCCATAAGACATTCAAGGCATTTCATAACAGTGATGGAAACTATATCGGACATGTGGTGCGATGTGAAGAGAAGCGGAAATTGGACTTTGAGTGGAAATCTCATATTTCAGAGTCTTCTATTCCTGTCAGAATACAAATGCTGAAGTCACTGCTAGCCTTTGTGGAGGTGGGAGGCATTCTGAGTTTCTTGATCCACCCCCTGTTTTTTTTTTTTTGAAAAGATAACCATGATGTCTGTTTATGATTGATGTGATTTATAATTGTTCTTTTTTAAATCTCAGGCTTCTATTCCCCCTGAAGCTCTTCAATCTTTCTGGACAGGAGACTGTCGAAAATCATGGGCTGTGAAGCTTCATTCTTCCTCATCAGCAGAGGACTTATTTCAGGTGTTCTATTTGTTTTATATTAATAAATTTGACTTTGTTCTAAATTTGAGCACTCGTGATGCAGCATCCGTTTCAGTTTCTTTCATACCCATTTATTTATCATAATCTAGTTCAAGCCAAAATTGTACTGATTTTTTTTTGTGTAGTTTTTATTATTTTCTTTGAGTTTGTGTGAACTGATTTTTAAATGAAATTTGAAGACACTAGGTGAAATAATCTGGCCCTTTATGAATGAGACCAAAAGTAAAAATTACATTGCTAGAAATTTACAAGTTGATATTTCCATTCCTTCCATCGGAAAATGAGTCCCTTTGAAGGTATAATTGATTTTCCTTTATAGGATATAATGGTGAAAAGGTTTTCTAAACCCTTAGAAAATTCTTGCGATGCACTACTTAAAGCTTGCAAGATAGTAAGATACATCATTGAATTGAATTATTAATCTGGATAACCTTTGTTTAAATGTTTAATGTTTGGGTTTCTTACTTTTGCCCAACTTCTACCTTTTCCTTGTAGAACTAAAAAGGAAGACCCAAACATTAAATACATATCTGACATGTTAGATTGGAAGCTAATTCAGTTAACTTGCACGGGGAATGTATGTTCAATGTATTTTTCACAACTGACCAAATATATTTTTTTAATAGAAGTCTTTTGCCTACCATGCATCAGACTGTCAGCAAATTTTTCAATCTGGAATTAATGTAGCAAAGTTGATATAATACGCTTTTCTCACTTGCAGATTCTAACTCTATTGGAGGGTGCCATAAAAAGAGACCACCTCTCACCAAACTTTGAAACAACCAAAGAACTTCTCAGTACTTCAAAGTCAGGAAGTCACATCGATCAATCCGCCATTCTTTCTGGATCAGTTCCTGTACTTCCATGGCTTCCACACACTACCGCAGCGGTTGCGTTGCGATTTATGGAACTTGATGCAGCCATTTATTACGTGATGGACCAAAAGATGGAGTCTCAAAAGGAGAGGGAAGATGATGATTATCAAGTAAGTATTCCATATAATCTTGTGAAGTTGTAGATGGGCGTTATATCAATTCAGTCCATAGTTTAAAACATCGACCTTCAATGTATCAATTTTAATCTTCCAGACAATAAATTGGACCACTTGTTGCTCCAATTTATTTATTGGGAGATTGGGAATATATATCGATTACGTCATCGATATATCATCGATGTACCGAAAACTATCGATATATTATATCAGTTATATATCTATGCATAGTTCAAAGTGCGGTCGCACGTACCAGTACGTGTGGACGCACATGCTGATGTGCCCCCCTTGGCGCACATTAGCACCCTGATGCTATCCATGTGCGGCCATATGCCGCCAGACATTCGAACCCAGTTCGAACGGGAATCAAACGGCCCTTAGGCATTCGATTCTAGTTCGAATGGAAAATTAAATGGCCCTTCTGCGTTCAAACTGAGTTCGAAAAGGAAATCAAACGGCTCTTCAAGCGTTAGAACCCAGTTCGAACGAGATTCAAACGGCTCCTCTTCAAGCGTTAGAACCCAGTTCGAACGGGATTCAAACGGCTCTTCAAGCGTTCAAACCCAATTCGAACGGGATTCAAATGTGATTCAAACTGTTCAAACCCAGTTCGAACGGGATTCAAATGGCCCTTACGCGTTCGAATCCAGTTTAAATGGGATTCAAACGGCCCTTAGGCGTTCAAACTCCGTTCGAATGGAATTCAAATGCCCATATACTAAATTTTTTTAAAAATAAACTATACAATGTACTTCCACATGTACTGAATGCGGACCCCACCACATTTGGGGTCCGCACATGTTTTTAAACTATGTATCTATGTATGTTAAGCGGGTTGGGTTGTCTGACCCTAACTGTTTACAATTTGAATTTTTAGCTAGCCTAATTATTGCAAACTGTATCCAACAACTGAAATTACAGCTATTAGACGGGTTAAAACCCCCCTCCCCGAACAATACTTTGACTTTTTTATATATATATATTTCTGAATTTTCAAAAAAATTGAAAACAAATTTTCAAGTCCCAAATCGATAAAACAATCTATGTATCAATGTGGGGAACCCAAAAAAAAGAAATTTTAAACTATGATGGAGTTCTGAAATCATTTTAATATGTTTCCATCTATATTTTCATGATCTTTTTGTAATTTTCATGTAGCAGAAATTCCAATCAAGACACAAAGTTGTGAAAAATGTTCAAGAACCAGACCCAACAGACTTCACCACCGACCGATTAGAGCATCGGCTACAAGATACCCATCCGTATATTGGGATGATTGGTCAGGGGTTTAGACGTGGGCAAGGTGGCCGTGGTCGGGGAGGTGGACGAGGTCGGGGTCGTTGGAGTGGACAACGCAGGCTAACAACAGTGGTCGGTGAAAGGACCCCTCCATGTGGGTCAAGCCGTGGTAGGGTTGGGAGGCCTCCCGGGAGGGGACTCAAGAGGGGCTGCGTAGCGTGAGATCAAGACCGAAGATGGTTAACAAGATCATCATCAAGAAGGAACCGCTTCCATTAAGCTTCAGTAATTCTGGTCCGTCAAAGCGGAATATAGACGTGGAGGGGAGTAACAGTGCGAGTCCTTCATCTGAGTCGTCGGGTGATGGATTTGAATATCAAAGGAGACCTGAGGAACTGATTGGGGAGGCGAGCGGAGATGATGATATGGATGGTGAGGGAGATGATGTAGATGGAGATGATTATGTCTACCCGGATGCAGAGGCTGATGGAGATGGTGGTGGTGGTGTGTCTGCATCGTCGTCGTCAGAATACAGTGATTGAAAGAAATTAGTCTTTTTAGATTTTGAAAGAATACAAGAGGAGGTGAAGATGGGTGATGGAGATGCATTCTGTATCATTTCAGAGTAGGATTAGGGTTAGGTGGTAAGTCCATATTGATGAGCAGAATGCAATACCCTTGGATGATCTGCCCTTCTATTATTATTATTTTTTATTTACTGTGAGAGCAACCAGAAGTGAATATATTGTTTCTTGGGTATGAACTGATAGGGATCTTCTCAAAAATTGTATTGAAATGTCATATAATAGCTAATAATAATAGTACATACAAAATGAATGTTTTTTTTGTTAGATAGTCCTTTTTATTATTCTCAGTGAAAAAAATGAATCTGACAATGTTTTTTTTGTTGTTTGGTTCATCTTAGTTAATCTGAAGATGTTGCTTGTTGGTTTGAATTCAGGAATGTGTGAGATGTGCATGACTTTTCAATTGAAAATTATGCTTCAACTAACAATTTAGGATGCCCAATGGGCTATTTACCCAAAAAAAAAAAAACACTAACAATTTAGGATTTGCGTGTCCAATGACATGGAAGGATGTTTTCAAATGTTAGGGACAGTATTTGGAATGCAGTACGAGCATATCTGTATATGTATATGTGCTATGTGAGAGTATATGCATTTTGGTATTTTTATTGAGGGGAAATTAATTACAGATCCTTTAGGCCACCCCCTTATTATTTTTAAGCCCCTAACACTTTTGAATTTTTTTTAAGCCCCTAGGTTAGTGAAAATATTTTTTGAGTCATTCCATCCACTAGGGGTTATTTTCTACTTTCTTTTCCATTTTACCCTTGTCTTCTCCAACACCCCCCCCCCCCCCCCCCCTTCACACACACTTAGTAAAGATGAAGTGATATGGCTCACAAAAAATGAGGCTCTCTTCAAAAAAGGGACGAGGGTCTACGTGGAGAATATATGGGCGTTCGCAGCCTCTCTGATCTGAGACTAGGCGTGGCAACTGGCGGGGGTGCGAGGGGTCACCATGCGCAGAGGAGACATATTGATTACCATGTAGCCGTTCTTGCCACTACTTACTACCATAGACTGTCAGGGAGGGTAGATGCCCTATCTACCTCCACGGTCTTATCCACTAGTTCGGTTTATCTGTATTTTGATTTTAACTATATTTTCTCTCATCCCCCATTCAAACAGTGTTGTTAATCTATTTTTCAATGAAAGTGATTCGTGGACTGACTCTATCTTATTTATAAAAAACAAAATATATGCTAACCTAACTTGATATAGGATCTGTTAGGATGTGAGATCGACACACGGTTATTCTTTATAATCATTCGTTTCAAACTCAGATTTTTGAGAAGCGTAACTCTGACCTTTTATACTGAAAAAATAGATGAGTGAGCCTGTTTGGATTCACTTTTATCTTTTTGGGATTATGCACTGCCATAGTTCTGTTTGGAAAGTGGGGGCCGAAAAAGGGATAGCTTGCACATATCAATACCAATATTTTAACCTACATGAATATTTTACCTTCCATGCATTCACTTAAAATTACTGTAAAGCCTATGCTAGTGTAAAACCTATGCTAATATATTTAGACAAAGTATCAGATTATATTATAATGACACTTTTTGAACTATCATGACTCAGACTAAAGAAACAAAGATTAGGCTGTTCACTTCATAAACATACAAAGAACACAACCACCATACTTTCCTCTTTTGCTATAATAAAATAACCAGATTTGAACCCAAAAGTACTCTCCAGTTATTTTATGAACTTAAAAAATACAAACATTTTGTTCAAGAATGACTCCCACTACTGAATTTGATCAAGTTTGACATTACGAGAAAAAAAACATTTAACCATATATACCCAAATCCCCTCTTGCTAAATCTAACATTTTTGATACATAAATCTCACTAAAACCAAATAACCAATTCAACTAGGCAGAAACACAGCTTTTGATCCAAAAATATTCACAGCATGAACACTCTTTAAGTACCCCATTATCAAGCTCCCAACAGTCTCTTTATCCCACTCTTCTGCTCTGCCGTCAGCCTTGTCGGAAACTTGATCTGGAACTTGATCCTCAGATTCCCCCTCTTCGAAGGCTCCTTTGGTATTGGCATCCCCTCCTTCGGGACGACCTCCTCGTAGTTGGGATGGATGATAGAGTTGATGGGGATGGTCAGAGTTCGCCCGTCTAGGGTTGTCAGGTTGACAGTGTAACCCGTCAGGGCCTCAACGAGTGTTATCTTCTGCGTCGTCACCAGATCATTGCCTTCCCTTGTGAAGACGCTGTGGGGCTTCTCGTCGATGATGAACACAAGGTCGGATGGTATGACGTTGGGCTGCTCGTTGCCTTTCTCCGGGAACGTGATCTTCGTTCCCTTCTTCCACCCGGGTTTCACCTCAATCGTCAGGATCTCCTCCACTGGCATGGTCTTCCTGAACATAGAAGTATCAAATGTTTGCAACATCAGTACGTGACCTTTTGTAAAGATGAATAACATAACATGATAAGAGCCCAAAAAATTTGCATAAAAAGCAAAGGCCAATATCCACTACGTTTCGATGGGAAAATGTTATACTCGGTCATTCCTAGTCACTTTTACAGTCTGATCATGTTATGAATTTTGATATGTATATGTGACTAATAAAGCAGACTATCACAAAAAACAAAATGCATAGTTGAATGAATTGAACGCACGCCTTTTTTACATTTTTCTATGATAAAGTATATACTATCATAGTACTCTATTAGAGATTCATATACTGCAGGAAGCAGGAATGACTGAAACAGTGCCCATTTTGGAGGGTTTGACAAAACAAGAGAGTTGAAGCTCAAATCCTGAATTCAAGATGATCCATTTTCAGACAGATCACATGTTAATAGTGAGAAGCATAAGAGATGACCTATGGCTAATTGTATAATGGGCGCCCTCACGTACATTCATGAAATTTCACCTTCTCACACACCTCCTGTTCCTATTTTGTTGATCTCTATCAAACACACACCAATGTTACACACACAGATGAAAACTCAAACCAACAATTAAATATGACTTCACCGTCATCTTTTTCGTGAAATCAATTCACTAATACAATCAATATTTTAGGCTAGTATGTTCCTATGATGAAACATGCATTGACTTGTTTAAGGATGAAATGGGTTGCAGAGGAACCAAATTAAAGATGAGGGTCACCCATCAACATTCTATACTGTAACAGACTTTTTAAGATAAAATAGGACAATCTAGAAGTTTCAAAATTGATGGACTAGTCAATATTGATGGATAAGATTGAGTGCTTTCTTATTGGGATCCATTCTTCAGAAATAAGGTGAAGTCATGCATAGAATTAAAGCATGATGGTTAAAGTGGAGAAGTGCAACTGGAGTGATATCTAATTATAGTATACCCATGAAATTGATAAAAAAATAGATCAACTATAAGGTGAAAAATGCATGAGGTCAACATGTTCAACAATTAAGAAACATGGAGTATGAAAAACAAAGATATCTGAGATAAGAATGTTGAGACAAATGAATAACGGTGAGGAGACATGATATGGTTGTTATTGAAGCTACACCTAGGGCAAGGGACAAACCAAAACAAACATGAACAACAACAATAAAGAATGACATGTTAATTAAATATGTTTGGAAGTATGTGGCTCTTAATAGGATTGGATAAAAAAATAATTCATGTGACCCATCTCAAATTTTGGGGATAAAAGTTGTAGCATAAATGGTTAGGAATGAGACTCTGCTACCTTGTTTCCTAATCGTGCTAGTGTCGTAGCCTCATTGGATGATTAGGTGGACATGACATTTCAAGTCTCTAATCAAAATGTTGAATGTTTAGAAGGAATTTGTCTAGGATAGAACTGGAAGAGATCTGTCTTTTAGGAAGTGTACATGATATATGCAGCCCAAAAATGATGGAATGTGGTAAGAGTTGGAAGAAACTCAGATTTCCGTTAAGCCACTACCATGATATTCATTCATCAAACAGCAGCGGGTTCTGAGCACCATGGAAGTTCTGCTCCCAAATTTTCTATAGTTTCCATGTGCTACTAAATTTCCTCTGAAGATTCATGCTTATATGTGGCTTCTGGGCCTCAACAACATCTTTACAAAAGTGAGACACCTTCTTGGGTCCCTAAAACATAGTATGCGACAATGTGTGGTCTGAATGATGAGGATGTGGAACATTTTTTTATTCCACACTAATTCAGTAACAAAGGAAAGGATTTCCAAGGACTTCATCTTTTTCATTTTTTTTTTTTTTAAATGAAAAGATTTCCGAGGACTTCCAAGGAGGTGACCCATTCTAGTGCTCATCAGGTCCTCTACCACTAAGATAGCATTTAGAAACACGTTCGGATTGCTTTGCAGGATCAAACATAACCTAAACATGTTTCAAACGCCTTTTGAAAAAAGAAAAATAAGAAAAGTTACAAAACAATGAAAAAAGAGCTTTTCAGCAATCTAACAAAAGCATACTTCCTAAAAACTAATTTCAAATGCAACTTTAAGTGAAAAGCTATTTTTCAAACCCATTTCAATGAAATGACAGTGAATCACTCTGACATTTTCCATGAACATATATTCCAATCAACATATAGAACTCTTGGGCATCAATTATATGTTTCTTCATCCTCCCCTCACAACCTCCCTTTTATATTCCCCTCCCATTTTGTACCAATGTTTTACCAATCAGTGAATCTAACAAAAACAACTAATCAAACTCTAACATCTAAATCATCCAACAATCACTTCACTAACATCAAAACATCATCAATGCAAAAATCCCAAACACATTAAAGAGAAAATCAAAACTCACCCACTCGCATCGGCGATCTCCCGAGAGATCTTCATCTTCTTGGTAGTCCCCTTATACAGATCCTCAAGACTACACGGCAACTTCTTCTCTATCGGCGAAGCCTTCCTTATCGCACCGCCACCGGCCGACGCCCCCTCCCCACCAAACGAACTGAATATATCCTCCCCAAACATCCCTCCCCCAAATCTCCTCCCCGCACCGCCACCGCCACCTCCGCCTCCGCCTCCCCCGAACGGGCTTGAAAACCCGAAGAACTCGGCGAATATATCGTCCGCGCTCCTCGGACTGAACCTGAACATCGTCGGCCCGTCCCCGGACGAAAAGTACGTCGGCATAGCTCCGCCAGCGGCGGCCCCCGGCGGAGGGACCTGCCCCTTGAGCCCCTCCTCGCCGTACTGATCGTAGACCGCTCGCTTTTGGGGATCGCTCAGAACCTGCGGAGAGAAATCAAAATGGGGTGGGATCAGAAACCATGAATCCTTGAATGGTTTGGTGTAAAGATTGAATCTTTAAATGAAAGAGGGATGACCCACGTCATAAGCTTCGGAGATCTGCTTGAACTTGGCCTCGGCTTCCTTCTTGTTGTTTGGGTTCTTGTCGGGGTGCCATTTCATGGCGAGCTTTCTGTAGGCCTTCTTGAGGTCGTCGTCTTTCGCTGTCCGGTCGACTTGCAGGACTTTATAGTAATCCACGCCCATCTCTTCTTCTTCTTCGACTAGATAGCACAATCTCTCTTTGGGATTCTTTGGTTTTTGGTGTGAAAGGTTTGGTTTTTGATGGGTTTTCTCTGTAAGAGCTAAAAAGATGAAGAGATTTGAATGTATATGGAGAGAGAGAGAAGGGTCTGGACTCTGGAAGAGGTATAGATCGGGATGAGTGTGGAAGATTCTGGAACTACTCTTGTGTTTTTCTATGAGTGCTGTTGCATCCAATTTTTTATTTTAAATTTTTTTATTTTTAAGTTCATGTTACATGTTTATTTAAGATTTGATTTTTTCCTTCTTTACTTTTTTTAGTCCCCACATACAACCGTGGTTTTTAGTGTCTCATTAAATGTCCGTCTATTTAATGAGTCACCGTTAATTGTAAAAATGTAATTTTATTTTTAAATCCCTATAAACTATGCTATTTAATGAGTCACAATTCTTAAATAAACATGTTTACATGAACCTAAAATTAAGTTTTTTTTTCTTTTCCATGCTTAATTTCAATTTATATGAGTTCATAATCATTATAGTATTCGTATAAATATTATTTTTTTACATATTTTATAAATGCATTTATGCAATTTATTAAAACATACGCTTATAAGATATTATTTAAAAAAATTTAAAACACTTGTACATTGGAATGGAGATTAAAAAAAGATTGTACGTAATATTATTCATTTTATAATTACGAGTGGGGTTAAATATTAGTTTTATCATTTAAAATGAAGTCTTGTATATTTTATTAAAAATTCAGTGAGGCATATACATATATACATCTTTAAATTTTTTTTTACATTTATTAAAAATGGATTCATATAACTAAAAATGGAGTAATATACATTTTTTTTTATCAAAACATATCTTTTTTTTTTTGAAGTGGAATGTGGTCATTTCTATTTCATATAGAATAGTAATGTCCGAATGGAGGTGAGAATACAGATAATGTAAAGCATAATTACATGATGTAACGATCCAAGAGGGGGGATTTAGTGTCCCAGTCTCAAAAAACACTGCAAAGATTGGTAGCCAAAATTGCTACCCATCTATTGCCAATCACAATCAGCTACTTGTCACGTTCCATCCATCCTCTTCGAACTGAATCCCAGGTGCTTCCGCCAATCCCCTGCCCCAGTCCCTCACACAGTGTCTCATCAACGTCCATAGGTTCTCGTAGTAAAAGATACAATTTTTGAAAACCACCTCATTCCAGCAGCGGCATCAAAACATATCTTGATTAGATTTTTAAAAAATAATGAAAAAAATGTGTGATCCGAGTGTTTGGATTGTAAAAATATCGAGGGTAACATTTTCTAATAAAATATAAGGGGGTGTTTGGTTGATACAACATTCAGCACTTATTAGGTTGATTCCGGAAACATAAACAATTTTTTTGAAATCTGTTGTTTGGTTGGCTATCAAATTCAACACTTAAAAACCCTCAAAAAGCAAAAAAATGCCGTATTTTTTAAGTGCTCGAGAGATCACTTTTTTTACTCTTTCCGCAAGAATGCCCTCACCAAATGACAATACTGCCCTCATTTAGTTGATGTATTTACCATATATAAACAATTTTTTAAACTCTCTCTCTCTCTCTCTCTCTCTCTCGATCAAAACATTTTCACCCAAGTGAAACCCTAGCGATCTCCGCCGATCGCCCCGAACGACCTCCGCCACTGTCTCGCTTTTTCGCTGGCCCCTAATCTTCGCAACTCCGGGTAAGATTGAATGTGTTGCCCTGTTTTTTTCCTTATTCCGCCTCCGATTGAACGTGTGCTTGTCACACGGGCTTCACCTAAGCAGTCAAAAGGGTTTGTCTAACTCCTTCTTCGCCTCTCATCGTGGTAGATCTGAAGCCAGGCTCGACCGTCACCACCACCACCCTTCGTCGTGTTCAAGGCCTCTTAAACCTCTCCCCAGTGAGTTTTTATGTTCCTTATTATCTATAATTTTGATTGTGTTCTTTCGGTTTGATGGGGTTCATTTTGGGTATGGATCAAAGCACTTGAGTGGGATGTTTTGGAGGTGCAATATAGTCAGATCTGGAATATCTGTGTTAAATGCAAGGTCTTACTGCTACAGTCTCATAACATCATGCTTTGTTACTGTGGATGTTGATTCTTTCCTAATTGTAGATTTTATACATGTTTCAGTTTGAGTGGGTGATTATTTGCAAATGGTTCTTTTGATATATCCATTATTATACAGGGTCCGAACTTTTGTTTTGATCTTGTTCTTGTTTGGTTCAATTCACTTCCTAGTTCTAATAGCTCAACAGTTATATTTGCTTGGTCCTGATTTTAATCTAGTCTCAGTTCCATTCTAAATGTTCTCCAAAAGTGAATATGGTCTTCTATCAATTCATAGAAAGAACAGTCATCTTAATTGCTCAATGTAAGCTCTTTGAAAGCATTTTGAAAATCATAAAGTATTGATGACAAATGAAACAATTTTTCCAAAATTTCATCACAAATTTTTAATAAATATCATATCTGGCATAATTCATGCACATTTCAGTTGGACTTTTAATTTTAGTTGCTTGCTGAAATGCAGAATAACATTTATAAACATAACTTTTATTTGTATACCTTTAGTTCTGTTGTGGTTAAATAAACGTATTATTACAACAACCTCAAAAACAATTGTATGAACATTATTACAATTCTAATCTCAACCATCACTTAAATGGGAAAGTTTATAATTTAAATTGTTGCATTAAGGACCAGGGTTAGGTTGATGTGTGTATGCTAAAGTCTGAAAGGATTAAACTTGATTTCTGGCTTTTAGTATGACCAGGGTTTGGTTATTAGAGGTTGTAAAGACTTAAGGAGCTGAATGTAGCTGTTTTTCTTTATCTTTAGACCAATATGGATTAACACCATGCAATCTCATGCCATTATTCATTAACACCATGTAATCCCAATTCATTCGTCACAAGAAGGCTTCATGGTTTGTGATGTCTGTGAAGGCTGTTAAGGCTGTTTTGATGACTTTTTTTAGTTTCTGTGATGTCTGTCAAAGCTGCTTTGATGGCTTTCATTAGCCTTGCCACACCCCTTCCCACAGTCAATTCAGGGAACCCTCCATGCCCAGTTGTAAGTCCCCCACCTAAACAAAATACAAATCACTCTGTCATTTCAAAAATTCAAATTGGGACTAGGTTTTGCTATCTCAAGAAAAAAATGGAGGGAACACCAAATTCAAGAAAAAATGGGAAAAAAAATTCGTGCTCATAGTCCTTCCCATACCATAATCTGCCGAAGAGATGGTTGCAGTCATACCCATCTATCTACTATAAAAGCAGGCTACACAATGGAAAAGGCAAAATTGATTGCAACTTGGTGCATGGTAGAGCAGTAGTGGTCCATAGAGAATTCCCCCCAAATGCCTGACCTTGTTTGAGCTAGAATATGCAGTCTATACACATCATGCATGCTGTAATCTCATGAAATGTTTGAAGTCTGATAAATACACTTCAAAAGTGGTCCTTCATATATGTTACATTGCATTGTCATATGTTACATTGCATATGTTATACCCATCATGCATTGTCCTTCAAAAGTGGTCCTTCATCTGATACATACACATCATGCATGCTGTAATTACACTTCAAAAGTGGTCCTTCATATGCTAGTGGGATTGTTTTGATCTGATAAATTGAACTCTAAGACATTGATCTATATAGGTTTATAATATAAAAGTAGTTGGTAATCTGAAAATTAAAAAGGTTTGGGTTCAACACCTAGGTTCTCTTACCAGTAATCATAAATACCTGACTTATCGTTGCACAATATATCAAATTATTGTTCCGACGATAAGTTCCCACAAGGCATATTTCATGGCCTATGAATTTAATCTTCTCATCAGTCATTCAAATCCAATTTTTGCTTTGAATGAGGTCCAGAGGATGCTTGCTGTGTTTATCAATCACCCTCATATGTTTATTAAGGTTGTGACTTATTTGCTTTAGTTATGTGGGATGAGTCAGCCATTGGTGATGGTACATGAGTTGTGTTTTCTATATCAGTCATTTATGTGGTTGAGTGTCAGACCCATGTATACTATGCCCATGATATACTTTTTCAGAAACATTGTAGTCCATGACATCTAATTTGAAAGCTCTCCATTGCCGGTCCCAAGCCGTGTATAAAAGGAGGTTAGGATATTTTGGAATAGGGTCAGGGGTAGCTCCTAGTTCCTCTTTCGTGTGTGAGGTTGGTTTTTTTTTTTTGGTGTTTTCCTTGTTCTTGATCTTGTTTTTGAAAGAATTGAAGTTAAATTTATGTTTGCTTGGTTATACGGTTTTTATTCTTCAGTAATGTGCTCCACAAGATTGATATATTTTGCTATAAAAATTAAAATGGTGACTAATTTTTTAATGTATCTTGGTCACAATGGAAGAAGCTTAGCTTATTACACTACAAGAAAATGTATTTTAAAAGTTAAAAAATGTGAAGTGGGTGGTTGAATGTGAGTTTCCATTAGACAAATGTTGTGAAGTATAGCCCCTCCTATTCTTACAAGCCTCCCTAAATTTAGAACCCTTTCAACCGATTTTAATAGAAGAGCACTTGTATACATTTAATAAGGCATATTTGTAGGTCCTCATATCTATTAACAATCCCTTCCATCTTAAATAAATTGGTCTTTGGAGTAGGCAAGAATTTAGAAAAAAAAACTCACAATGCATTGGTGTTATTCAAGTCTTCTTTTAGATAATTGGATGTGGACAACAATAGTGCCAATTATGGATGATACAGTCGGGAATGGGATAGCCCTGTAGTGGAGTTATGTGGAGTCAGTGGTATTATAAATATAGCAATTTCTTAACCATGTATGATGTAAATGGTAATCTCTCCTCATAACGCAGAAGAATGGGCCTAATTATTTGCATGATATGATGGAATGTTCCATAGGAGGGTTAGAAACATCTGGTAGCATGGGAAATTCTGTGCACCAGTTGAGGAAAATTGTGTAACAAGTAGTTGGAGGGCTAATGAAAGGACAAAAGAGAAGATTGGGCTCAAGTATTTTGTTTGAATCCATTATAGTAGCATTCTACAAGTTATGGATTTTGCTGAAGCTCTAAAGGCTTGTAATAATTCCTTTTATTGTTTCATTATTATTATTATTATTATTGTCATTTTGCTTTGCTGGTTGGAAACATCAGAAATCTGAAAACATCACACATTGTTGTCCTGATAAAGGAATGAAGTGGAGAAACTTGAAGTGAACTATACCAGAATGAAGTGGCGACTATGAATTCTTGGAGAGTTCTGTAAATGTCGAGCCTACTCGTTTTTGTAATGTTTCAGTCATATTTAATCGGTTTACAGTTTTTTTTTTCAGTCCCCTGAGCTTATGAAATACTGGAGTTTTGAGTGAAAAGCTCTTTGTAACAACATTGTATCTACTGGGCCTTGTACTCAATTTTGTGGCATACAAACAGACAACAATATGTTGCACTTAAAACATTTGTCTGAGTTGATTCCATACCTTTTATTCTCTCTTGCAAGTATGTCTTTGATCCATTTGTATTCCACAAAACAAAACAATGGATCCTCAATGTATGCAGTATCATGAAAGTATTATTTACTGTTGTGGTTCTTAGTTGATTAAATTTATTCCAGTTTTAAAATTCTGTTACAACCATTTGGGACTGAAAGTAAAAAGACTGGTATTTTTAACATGTTAAAAAAGAATAATCTTTAATATTTATAAAAAAACATGTTTTTTCCATTTCAACCAAACATCAAAATAATATTCAGCACTTATAAAATGGACCAAAATACCCTTCCAATAATCACATAAGTCAACTAGTTAACTAAACACACTTATTTAAAATACTGCTTAATATTTTTCATTGAACCAAACGCTTTTTTTCCCTAAACTCTTAAAGATTATCATCCTTCCTCTTTCTGCACTTAACAATCAGCACTTAAAATCCGCTTTCCGCTGCTGCCAAACAGCACCTAAGTGTTTTATGAATGTTCTTTTAAGAAGATGGGAGTGTGACAATTAGAGGGTGCGGGCCGGGTGTGAAAAATAAATAAATGGATTTTCATATCTTATATCAGCTTGGTATGCAAACATGTTTAAGAGGTGCAAATAGAGACACTTTTTAACAATGAATTAGGTTATATCTGATTTATGACTTATTGGGTAAATGAGTTTTCACTTAAATGAACTTTTGAGAAGAGAAAACACATTTTTGTTAATTTACAAAAAAACTAATTTTTATAATACTAAAATTTTAGCATTTATTAAAAACTAGGACCACTGGATTGTTTAAAATTCCGGTACAAAAAATTGGATCTTTAAAAACTTTCCAAATCTATTTCTAAACGCACTCTTATAGGTCGTCTGATTTAAATTTTTGTTTCATATTTTAATTTTTATAAAATCAGCAAAATAACATTCATAAAAGATAGATAACTGCGAGAAGTTGTAATGAAAAAAACAATATTGGTAAGATAAAAAAATTGTTTTCAACGTGGTCTAAATAAATGTGATTATATCATGAACCTACACAGCGGCGGAGCTAGGATTGTAGTTAAGCGGGGGCTTTAAATATATTATTTAATATTGCTTTACTTTATTAATTTCAATACAATTCAAAATAAGGATGCAACTTGGACAGATTGAACCTTACTTATCCTGACTTTTAGACGGGTTTGGATTGGAGTTTTAGCGTTTGGGTTCAATTCGAACTCAAACGTAATTCGGGTTGAATTTGGGTTGAAGATTTAGATAACTCGGACCTAATATAGGGAGTGATAAATTTAAATGTTTTAGTTAAATTTAATTGTTTAATTTGTGAGATACATTTTTAATTATCCAATATTGCTTGAGTTGAGTTTGGGTTGAATTCATCTACTTTCAAGTTGGGTTCAAGTTGTGCTCCAACCTCTAAACCCGCCCGAGTTGCACCCTAAATCTTAAAACATGAAAGCAAATTTTTATAAATCAAATATATATTGCTTAAAAAGATGATTATAAAATGTCATTCAAATTAGAATTTTTGTTTGTTTGGTTGTGACATGTCTGAGAGAGATGAGTTCTATAGGAGAAGGGAGAGAATTCTAATATTGTGGACATCAGGAATTACATAAAAAATGTAGGAGATTGAAAAATAAAAACAAAAACATTTATTCATATAATAACAAGGTATTAAACTACTGCTAACATTATTCAATCACACCTATTGTCTTGTTAGAAAATTCAAGCAGGGGCTTGAGCCCCCCCCCCCCCCTTGCCCTTTAGTGCCTCCGCCCCTGAACCTACATATCTAACACAAAATTTCAAAAAAAGAGGCTGGAACCTATAAATTTTATTTAATAAAAAAAACAACAAAAAATATTTTATCTATTTCAAATTTTCACTTTTTTATTTATAGATGTATCACACGTGCTTGCACTAGTCAAATATCGTTGAAGTAGTATAGCAGATTAACATTCATTGATTAGAAGATTTTTTTTTTTTTTGAGGAAAGGTAAATTAGAAAGATAAAGTTTAGATTCATTATTAATAATCAACTTATAAATAATCAAATTATTTCTCAATTGCATATTATTTCCCTGGAAGAGATTTTAATCTTGGGTTTTGTTAGAATCAACTCTATTTTTATTTTCGTATTTAAGGACATATATACCTTAATTAATGAGATAACTAAAATTAAGGTCCTATATTTTTTTCAATAATGATTCACATGCCCCATTTTAAAGACCCCAGAAAGGCCATGACACAAGTGTTAATATCTATTTTGTCATTTATATCTTTTTCAATAATTACTTCTCATAATCAAGGAGTTGGTTACAATGGCTGATGTGTCATGATTTTTTGAATTTGTTTAGAAGATCAAATCCCATAAAATTTATGGTAATTAATAATCTTCTCTCTTTTGTTTTATAATATAAAAAAAGAATATGATTTATCTGTCTGTCCATCTACGACTTCTTTTTCTTTTCCACCTAAAATGAAATTTGTATTTGAATCACATTATTTGTTTTGCATTTGTTACAATTTTTATTATTGAATTTGATGCTAAATGTTAAATTCGATAACTCTTTTACAACATTTTTTTAAGAACACAGAACCAGATCAGAAGAATGTTTTGGAGGTTTTTGAAGCATTAATTTATTTTTTGAATGATTGAAAATTTTTCAAGCATTAATTATTATTTAGAGGATTGAAGGTTTTTCAAGTACCGATTTATTTTTCGGAAGACTTTTTAGCCTCCGATCATATCGGAAATCATAATTGAACGATTAGATGTTATTTTCAATGTTCGTCGATTCAGGTGTGGCCTTTTATTTTTTGTTTGTTTTGCATTTGTTACAATTTATTTTTATTAAATTTGATGCTAAATGTTAAATCTGACAGCCTTAAATCTGGGGCATTTAATCTTTAAATTATTTAACAATTATATCTGAAAGTCAGTTAAATTGTGGAATGTAACTAACTTTTAATTACTTTGTATAAACGAAGTCAGTTATATTTATAAATGTAATTGACTTCTAATGCAATTTATTGTTAATATTAAGTTACATTTTATAAATCTAATTAAATTTTATTCTGAACTCTAATTTTATACTGTGATTTGTGTTTCATTTATGCATTTATTTAAAAAAAATCATAAATACTTTGTTGATTATTAGAATCGAAAAATTACAAATTAACAACAGTGTTTAAAAAAATATTGATTATTCTTTATCGCCATCGTTTTCTGGTTGAATGAGAGGCCGTAAACAAAAATTTTCTTTGTTGGTGTTTTTGATGAAATGTATTTTTTGAATGATATTGTTTTTCAGTTTTTAATAGAAACCCAAGAGGATTTGAATTTTGATTATGTTTTTATAAATATCATTAATTGGTTTTTTAAAAAAATAGGTTTCTTGAAATGAATTGATTAGGTTGATATGTTTTTCGAAAAAGGTGGAGATGGATTTAATGAGGAAGAAAATCGTGGGTTTTAAATGAGGGTAATATTGTATTTTGATTTTTTAACATTTAAAAAAAGTCAAGCAAGCAACCAATGAGAGAATGACACCTTATGAGGCTTGTGAATGAGGCCTAAATAATGGGGCGTGTGTAGCGGGACTCATTTTTTTGTTGAGTGTTTTGACACACATTCTCTTTTTCAACCTCAATTCTAATCTTATATGATTTGTTAGCATCGCGTACTCACATTAATTAGACATGTTTTAATAGAAATTTTTATTCATCTATGCAATTCATTGAAGTTATGCTTCATTTTTTATAAAAACATGCATCTCATTAGATGAAGTACATTATTTAAAAAAAATCAAAACATGTATAGACTGGAATTAAGACTGAAAAATGACTTGTAGTTAACATTATCCTTGTATGTTACCTATTAGAGTGAAAAAAATATGAATAAAATTGAACTAATTAGTTTAATCTTCTTTTCAAAAGGAATGATAAAATTCTCCCTTACCTTTAGCTCTGGTCTTTCTTTTTACGATATGGTTTCGAGCTCACTTCATATTTTGTAACTACATATGCAATCATCATATCACAAATACAGTATATGCAATTACTTAGCATTGTATATGCTTACTATCTCAATATATACTTTATTAAAAAAAAATGGATTGAATTCATACCAGAATATATTTTTTTATAAAAGAATTTATACATCACTGTCTAAGTATATATTAAAAAAAAAATTTAAAACATTGTGAATTTTTTCTCTATGAAAACATGTTGAGGTTTGAAATGATAGAATCTCGACAACATCACTTGATGTATGAGGAACCCAAACATTAGTTAAATAAAAAAATTCTGGATGCACTGAATCACTTTAAACCCTATGCATCAGTTTAATATTGGGATTCAAGTTCCAGCAAACTCATGCTTCGAATCAAAGAAACAACCCTGAATGGGTTGTGACACAATTTCTTCAAATAGACCCAATGCTTTTTCATAATTGTCTGTTACTCAGAAATTTCTGCCTTTTGACTTTTCCTTCAATTTTGGTAGATGATACCTAATCAATCTAGACTTATCAACCAGTTTAATAAATGGAATTGATTTTCTGGAGGACTTTTGTTTTCTGAAATATCAAATGTCACGGGTCATTTTTTTTTTATAGTGGAATTACTTTATCAGGATTCCTGATTCCATCAGACTATTTGATTCGCTAGTGGATTTCTTCAAAGAATCATTTTCAAATGTTTGGTTCATACATGAAAAATTATAAGGAATTTGAATTAAATGTCTAAATTATCCTTACTATTATATATATACTTATAAAATTTATTTATTTATCTATATCACAATAATAATAATAATAATAAAATTTATAAATATTTTTATAAATATTTAATGAACTCAAATAAATAAAATGACCAATAATGTAATTAAACATACAATAATAATAATTTTTCTAAATCAATTGAATATTATAAATTCCCCTAAAAACTAAGGTATAGTTTGACAACTTGTCTACAAATACTTCTTGAAGAAGTTACTTCTTGAAGAAGTTACTTCTAAAGAGGTAACTTCTTATATTTGGAGTAGAAACTGTTTGGGAACACATATTGATGAATGTTTTCAAAAATTATTTTTATAATAAAAATCACATCAATTATCTAAAATACAATTATTGTAATAGATCAATATAAATAAATAAATAAAATAAAATAATAAACTATATAATCAAATTTAAAAGGGATACAATATAACTTTATCAATTTGTAATTTTAAAATGAAAAGCTATAATAAAAATCTTATAAAAAGACTTAGATAACAATTGCACATTGTTTATATGTTGCTCTATATGTCTCGTGAAATCCCTCTAAAACTTCTCGGATCAATTCCAACAATGTGAAGAAATACAAAAACTGATCTCATAAATTTGAGAACATCTAAATTCGTGAGAATAATGAATTGCAACAATCGTGCGGTCGGTGAGACCGCGATCACGGGCCGTCGATCACAGGTCCATCGCATCGGACGGTCGGGTGCGAATCACGTTGACCGTTGGATGCGATGGACCCGCGATCGGACTGGCCATGACCGCACGACCGCACCTCATCGGTCGCGTGTGTGTGTGTGTGTGTGTGTATATATATATATATATATATATATATATATATATATATATATATATATATATATATATATATATATATGATTAGGTGCGGCCATGTGGCAGGTGCGAACTGTGTATATACATCGCATATCATGGTATATGCGTGGATAAAGATAATATATACCTTGATAAGCTTCAATGAGATGATCAGGTGCAAACTGCGTATATACATCACTTATCGTGGTATTATCGAGGTATATGCATCGATAAAGATAGTATATCAGATCATTGAAGCATATCAAGGTATATACTTTTTTTATCTACGCATATACCACGATAAATGATGTATATACGTGGTTCGCACCTGCCGCATGGCCGCACCTAATCATGTCCCTATATATATATATAGTCGAGTGATAGCGTGCGGTCGTGCGGATTCGATGTGCGTTGTTCGATCGCGGGTCCATCGTATCCAACGGTCGATGTGAATCGCCCCTGACCGTCTGATGCGATGGACCCGCGATCGGACAACGCACGTCGAATCCGCACCGACCGCACGACCGCACGCAATCACGAGTATATATATATATATATATAGGGATCCGATTACGTGCGGTGTGCGGTCGGTGCGGTGCGCGATCACGGGCCGTCGATCACGGGTCCATCGCATCGGACGGTCGGGTGCGATTCACGTCGACCGTTGGATGCGATGGACCCGCGATCGAACGGCCCACGTCGTAAACCGCACCGACCGCACACCGCACGTAATCACGACCATATATATATATATATATATATATATATATATATATATATATATATATATATATATATATATATATATATATATATAGAGCACCGATTAGGTGCGGCGGCCGCACCGTGCGGCGTCGACCACGGGCCGTCGATCACGGGTCCATCGCATCGGACGGTCGGGTGCGATTCACGTCGACCGTTGGATGCGATGGACCCGCGATCGGACGGCTGCCGCACGGTGCGGCCGCCGCACCTCATCGCGGTCGTGTATATATATATATATATATATATATATATATATATATATATATATATATAGTTACGATTAGGTGCGGTGTGCAGTCGGTGCGGTGCGCGATCACGGGCTGTCGATCACGGGTCTATCGCATCGGACGGTCGGGTGCGATTCACGTCGACCGTTGGATGCGATGGACCCGCGATCGGACGGCCCACGTCGCACACCGCACCGACCGCACACCGCACCTAATCGTATCACTATATATATATATATATATATATATATATATATATATATATATAATATAAAGGAAAACAAGAGGGGTACCTTGTGATTTGTTATATGATTATAATATTTGATCTTTCTCACGAATATATAAACTATATATGGGGAAGTGATTCGGTGCGGGAATGCGGTCGTGCGGGAA
Organism: Acorus calamus; assembly: GCA_030737845.1. Taxonomy (NCBI): domain Eukaryota; kingdom Viridiplantae; phylum Streptophyta; class Magnoliopsida; order Acorales; family Acoraceae; genus Acorus; species Acorus calamus. The sequence goes on along the minus strand of CM060869.1, from coordinate 21,747,564 downwards.
GCGATCACGGGCCGTCGATCACGGGTCCATCGCATCGGACGGTCGGGGGCGATTCATCTCGACCGTTGGACCCGCGATCAAACGATCGACGTCGTTTCCCGCATTCCCGCATTCCCGCACTGAATCACTCGACACTATATATGATATAACAAACTATATATAAGAGACACTATATATGATATAACAAACTATATATAAGATACGCCATGCATTAATAACGTACCGTGGGTGAGTTTGTTATATGATTAAGAGTTTGTTATAATATTATGCTATATCCCAGTGCATTAGATGGTCAATAATAAACGAGAGTGATTTTTTTATATATAGTTTTTTTTAATTAAATATTTTTTATATATAGTTACTCGAACAAATTAACATAATAAAAAAAAATTAACAATTTATAATGAAAGAGATGATAGAAAATTTGTTATTAATAATAACTAAATATGGTTTTCTGAGAATTTATAAAATTTCATAAGAGTATTTTGTCAAAAATTTAATTTTTTTAAAATTTTTACAGAAGTGAAAAAACTCATTCTATAGAAGGAGTTATTTTCTCTTTCTGTAAAGATGAGTTTTTCTCCTTTTACAGAAGAAGAAGTGGTAATTATCAGGTTTCCAAACGTGATTACTTCTCCTTCTATAGAATAAGAAGTTATTCAGAAGTACTTCTGAGCAGTTGTCAAACGATACCTAAATAACCAATTTTATTAGTTAGGATTCGAAGATATTACTTTAGGCCTAAACCCACATCACACATCACATATTATACAAATTATAATAATATCTAAATCCATTTAGAAAAATAAAAACTAAATTTAAAAATATAAATTAATATCTAATATATAGTTAAGATTTTTCACATTACATATAAAAATTATAACATAATTTTTTAGTTAAAAAATAAAAATGGCTATATAAACCTATTATATGTGTGGTGAGAAAAAAAGAGGGGGCTATTTATTTTAGAAGTGATATACATAGTAATTTCATTAATTTGTAAAGGTATAATAGTAATCTAATTTAGGATTCTGGTAGAATTTGAAATTACCACCACAAAGGGTGGTGAGAATCTGATTTCATCATATTTTTCCACATGGATGGATTTTAATCCGGGCCTAAAAGGGAAATTAATTTTTAGTATTTTTTTTCCTTGGACCTTTATAGCATTTAAAACACCCAATTTTTTTTTGGTCAATCTGTCTCCCTTGTGTACTGTTATTCATCTCATTTACATTATAGTATTTACAAGGATCTGAAAAAATATAACAATTAATTTGGAGATGTTTTCATATGTTAAAGATAGTTGACAGATCTGAAAAAAAAATAGTGATTGAAAAGAATACTTGAAGTTAATTCCCCAACATTAAATAAAAATCCAAATTATGTTTTAACAACCATTAATCAACAAAAAAAAAATACACATAGACCCACAATACACACTATCCTGAAAAATGTATCAGATGAGTAACAGTTATCACCCTCTCATTTTTGTGAAATTTATTTGTGATATTAGATTTGAAATTACATCAATTGAAAAGCTAACCAATATAATGAGAGGAACAAATTATGAACATGTCATAAAATGTAATTGGAAAACTGTATCTTAAATATAAAAAAATGTCACAAAATTAATGAAGACATAAATACATAAATAATTGAAACCCTATAGATTACCTTTTTTTCTCAGTTAATAGTCAATAGAAGTTAAAAAAAAAAACAAATTGAGGAAACCAAGAACCCATTTCATAAACCAACATGTATGTCAAGTATTCAACAACAAACCACCCCCACAAATCAACAACACATCCACAAAGATAAAATAAAACAAATCCAATCACAATCTCTCAAGAACCCTAAAAAAAATCAATTCCCCACCAAACTCAACAAGGGATCTGTCCAATAAACCACCTAATAACCTTCACTGGGAGCTTTATCAGATCAACCGCCAGATTAGCCAACCCAGCACAGCAGACACAGCATGGACAAATGCAACTGATCACAGACCTGCCATTACAAAATCCAAAAAAAAACAAGAGTCACTTTTAGGACAACAAACAATATAAATAAATAATAATATCAATATAGATCCAGTCAACCAAAGTAATGGGATATGATATAAAAATGGGTCCCTAAAAGGATTACATTTACCTAAAATTTTAAAAACATTGGAAAATTAAGAAAATTCATCAATTCTTTTTCTTTAAAAAAAATCATAATAAGCCCTTAGATCTTGGGGTTTTTATATTTGTTATTTTTTGGGGGTGTATATAGTTTCTTAAAAGAGAATCATTTTAAAAAAACAAACAATGAAAAGAACATATGGATTCAGGGCCCTATCACGTTAGTGCTAAATCCCATCAATATTTGCCATTGTTACTTAAATGAAACCATTGAGATCCAACACTGATTGGATCTATGTATATTCACGATCGGAATAGAAAATCAAGATACTGACCCGATGATCCAGATAACAACGCCGACGAGGGAGAAGAGGAGGGCAAGGACAGCGAAGGGGAGGCCTATCAAGAAACCAAGAGGCCTGCACTCACCCATGGCTTCTTCAATTCCTCTTTTGAATCTCTCTTTCTTCTCTCTAAAATTTAAAACAGGAGAGCTGGTCTTAGAAGGCCTTTTGTTTTGTGTTTAATATACTCTTGGAAGGGAAAGACATTGTGACAAGTCTTTATATATATAGATTTGAAATAACATGGGTGAGGCAACAACCGAGTGGCTACGTGGCCTTTGTTAATTGACGAAACTACCCTTAAAATAAAGGGGGGGGGGTCTTTTTTGGGTGGGTTGTTTTTGTAATATGGAGTCTGTAAGGAGGGTATTTATGGATGTGTGGGTTGGGGGACATATTTGACTGAACGCGGTTTGACTCGAGATTGGCGGGATTTAATGTATTTAATTATTTATATATTTATATAATAAATTATTTATTTAGATTTGTTGCCCGATCCAGTCTTTGTACTTGGAGAGGGAACATGCAAGGAAATGCCATCTAATATCAAACAATAATGTTTTTTAGGTCCCAACTCAGAGGCCCCACCGTAGGCCCCATGACATGACAATTAGTCATTTCCTTAAATACCCTTTAGTCATAATGTCCTCCAACACGTTTTCGTTTTGAAGAATAACCGCAGATCATGGAATTATGAGATCCCACAAATCATAGAAACTTGTTTTTTATTGCATCGTTCTCGTTTTGATCGACGAATTCTGAGATCCCTAAAATTTGACATCGTAAAAATTTCTTCATCGTGTGTATGAAAATTTCTCCATTGTGTGTATGATAATTGATTTCGTATCTATATTTGATTAAGAACAATGCATTGGAGCCGATTTAAATGTTCATTTTGAGGAGCTGAAGGCACATTTTCGTTTTCTTTGGTGTTGGATCCCACAACAATGGTCATCGATTCAGGTTTGATTATATTGTATTTATAATTGTTGTATTAGATGCAATTATACGAATTGATTTGTGTTCGTTTCAATCATTTTAATTGTGAAATTGGATAATGTAAAATTTGATAATGCTTTTTATGCGCAATGCTGAAATTGTTAATATGCATTTTGTCTAATTTTTTCTTTTTTTGTTTTGTTATATTTGAAATGTAACAGTACGGTAAATGTGTACAATCTGGTAAATGTAACAGTCCAATATTGTGTTTTTGTTATATTTGGAATCTGTGTATTGAAGCGTGCTTATATGTTTAATGTTAGTGAACAAAGATTGAGAGGTTTAAATAGATTGAGACAGATAGCAGCAAGAAGTGTTTAGAATAAAGTCAGCAATTAATAAATATAACGGTGCTGAATACTGTGTTTTTATGAGAAAGATTCGCATTTCTAAATGTAACAGTTCCGAATTCTGTGTTTTGATGCGAAAGAGACATTTTTTGTATTGTTATCACTTTATAAAATATGTATTGAACGAGAGCAAAGTTTTAAATTGTTTTTACAGAGGATTCTGTTTCATTGGAAGGCATTCCACAAAAAATTGATATTGTCGACTCTTAAGAGCAAAGTGTTGGAATCGTTGTTCCTACTGTTTGAATGTACTGAGGCCATAGTTTCATCTGATGAGAAATTTTAGTATTGTTCTCAATTGATGGACTCTTTGCAGGATGCTCTGATGAACTTCAAACATGGGAATGCTAATTGTGTATCTGTAGGTGAAGAAGCACTGCCAAAAAGAAGTGTGCACTTCTCTAAAAAGGTGAGAAGTAAAGGGCGACCACCATAAAAAAGGAAGGTATCTAAGATTTATAAACCTAAGGCCAAACAAGTGAAGATACGTGAAAGTAATACTCAAAACAGTGAAGAAGTTATTAGTTGTGGTCCACTTTAACTAGGGTTATGTAATTAGAAGTTTCATTTTTATGTGTTGAAATGTTGTGATGGACAAACAGTTTTTGTTACATTTGAATTCTTATGCATTGAAATGGACAAACAGTGTGTTTAAATCTAGTAGCATCGTCAAATGTAATAGTTTTTAATAGTGTTACATTCTCTCTTTCCTAAATATAACAGTTTTTTAACAGTGTATCAGCTCTTTAGAATGTTACATTCAAATGTAACAGTTCTGCATAGTGCTACATTTTAAATGTAATAATTATTCACAGTGTTACATTTAAATATAGCAATTCTTGTATTGTAATAGTTATTAACAGTGTTACATTCAGGAAGTCTGTAAATTTTATTGACACTTATGTGTCATAATTCCATTATAATTTGTTATATATATGTATATGTAATATTACCTGATAGTGATATTGAAATAATAAATATTACATTCATGTTGATATAATAGCATATCAACATTTGACTTCAAAATTTTCATTTCACACACCTCAAACAATATGGAGCAGTTGTTTGTATTTACATAGAATTGACTTTACAAAATTGACATTACATGAAGAGATTAATTGTCAAGATTCATTGTAAATAGTCTATGATCCTCTTCTGTGTATGTCCTCCTGTTGTCGTTGATAAATTGTTTTATGAGGTATGCTCTTATGCAATGGCACATTTCAAGAGACATCTCTGCTGGCAACTCTGCTTGAATAGCATGTTAGTCATAATATGAATTATCACTAACCCGCATTCTATTCTGTAACACACAAAATAACTTTAGTTCATTTAGTCACTTACATATAAATATAACAGTTCAAAAAAGTTATAAAAAAGGGTTTCACAGAACAATGTGTCAACATTCAACAACACTTACATTTAAATGTAACAGTTCATAAAAACATAAACATGAAAAATGTAACAGTTCAATAAAGTAACACAAAGACATTTACAGAACAATGTGTTGACATACTACATGACAAGCATATAAATGTAACAGTTCAAAAAAAATGCAAACATATAAATGTAACAGTTCAAAAATGTTACAGAAATGGCTTTGCAGAAGAATGTGTTAACATTCTACAGCACAAATATATAAATGTAACAATTCAAAATATCACAAACATGGAAATGTCACAGTTCAAAAACTCACAAACATATAAATGTAACAGTTCAATAATGTCACAGACTGTTACATTTTATATAAATCACACAACACTGTTACATTTTATATAACAGACTGTTACATTCATAATTTTAATATAACAAACTGTTACATTTTATATAAATCATACAGCACTGTTACAATCTATATAAAAAAATGTAGCAGTTATAAATGTAACAGTTTGAAATGTAACATTTATTCGTGTATTTACCCATCACGAATGTAATAGTTTGAAATGTAATATTTATTCATGTATTTGCCCTTCTTGGAGTATCATCAATGGCCGATCAAAATTTTGATTGATTAAACCATCAAAATTGTCTTGAAAACAATTTTATTCAATCACCCCTCATCGGAATCGATTTATACATGATGAAAACATTGTAGCAGATCTGAAATTTTAATTATGAGAATTTAAAGAAACTGATATTTTAGATCTTTTGATGTTCGAATCTGTTTCGGAACGAAGAAATGATTTGAAATGGGGGGTCTCAAGTGTCGGTGTGGGAAAAAATTCCGCGGGCGTGTGTGGGGGTTCTTCGGGGATTCGGATCTGATGCGTGCCCTGGTGGGCTTGGTCGGATTGTCTCTCGGAAGGGTGGTGTCGTTCCTGGTCGAGGCGCCCGACAGCTGCTCAAGAGGATTCAAGGGTGTGTGTGATCGTCATCTGCTTTTTTAAAAAGCAGGAAAAAGGTTGGTGTTGGATTTGGTCGCCTACGTGGGGAGTTTATGGGGTCTCCGCTCTGAGACACGGATATACCGTACACAGAGGTGAAAAATAGGTAATCCTATTATGCTTCCGGGGCTTGACTAAAGGAGTCTTGGGACAAAGGGGTGCAGGTGGGGTGTGGATATGGGGCGGCTAATGGGTTTGAGCCGTCGGGTATGGGGCGGCTACTAGGGTTTAGCCGTCGAGAGCCTGGGTTTGTTTGGGCAGAACTTTGGTGGGAAATGGGTTTGGTTTTGGACAGTGGTTAAGCTAGGTTTAACCCGGGTTTGTGGAGGGTGGAATAAGAGTGTATTTTTGTGTAGGGAATGGATTTTTCTCTCACAAAAGGGGGGGCTCTCTTTCTCTCTCTCTATGGATTTCTAGTGGTGGAAGGGAATGATCAAGTGAGGATTGTGGATTGGAGATTGGTTGATGTTGTAAAAGTATTTGAACCTCCTCTATTTATAGTAAAAAAGAGACAGGGGAATATCCAGGGGGTAATAGAATGGATTGGTTAATACTGTGTTTGATTAGACCCCTCATTAATTCTCTGGTTCTTCTGTCAGAACCAGGTGAAGGGCGGCTAGTTGAAACTAGCCACCCAAGATGGGGCGGCTACTTCCTGGTAGCCGCTCTCATCATGACCTGCCAAACATTCCATCTCTGACAAGCGGTGGCTTGGGTCGGTTACTTAGATTAATCCGGCCAAGATAGGGCGGCTAAAGGTCACAACCCGCCGCAATGATCAGCATTTAATACTACTGTATGTCCCATCCAGGGAAGCGGTTCAGGGTCGGCTAGGGGGGCGGCTAGTGCCAACTAGCCGCCTGGTATGGGGCGGTTAGTTAGGGTTAGCCGCCCCCGTCCAGGGTTTTAGAGTTTCTAGGGCTTTGGGGTCTAGGTGGGTTTTGGGTTAGGGACCAGGTTTTTATGGTATGGACCAAGGGTTTAGGTCAGGGTTAGAGTTTCTGGTTTTAGGGTTTAGGGTTTAGGGTTAGGGTTTGGGCAAGGGTTTGGTTTAGGGTTAGGGTTTGGACCAGGATTAGGGTTTTCGATTTTGTTTTCCTAAGTTCTGTTTTCCATTTGATGTCCAAATATGGTTTGATTCTAAGTGTTATTTGAAGTATTTCTGTCTTTCTGGACGGTCAAAATTGGGGTATCTACAATTGTCCCTCATCGGACGGAGTCTTTGCGCGAAGCAGGAAAGACTTTGATTGATGATGAGGAAAGAGACCCCTATTTTGCCGGCCCGACCTTCAAGAAGTTATGACTACACGAACTGTACTATTCGGGGAGTTGATTTAGACTGTCAGAGGCTAGGTCTTGACTAAAATTTTCAACCGAAAGGATGATCCAAGTGGAAGGCGGAAAAAGTAAATGGTGAGTGATCCAACTAGCTATTGTGCACGGAGCAGCCCATCATTAGTTTCCTCGTGCCTACCATTCCGTGCTTGGGAAAACTCAGTAAGGAGGGGATATCGCCGATAGAAAGCAAGTAAAGTGTTTTGAATTGTTGGATTGGATCATCCGAAGGGAAAAAGACTCCGGAAAAGAACCAGAACTGAAGAAATTCGAACTGGACGGTACTGGAAGTGTGGTAAAACTTTGAGAAAGTCGTGTTTGATCACGTAGTGCTTGAAAATAAACCAATACATGGCCGTTTGGTATTGAAAAACTTTAAAACTAGGGCTGAAAAAGAGGTTTGGAAAGGGTTTTAAAGTAAAAATGGGAAAACAGGGTGGGGCGGCTAGTTGCAACTAGCCGTCCGACAGGGGGCGGCTACTCATCGGTAGCCACCCCATCATTGGGCCCCTTATAACCGAATAAAGTCCATCTTTCTTCCCACTTTTCAAAACGGTTTCTCTCCCTCTTCTTCTTCTTCTCTTTGGTTTCGAAACAAAAAAAAACTTGATTTCTTGGCCTTTTTTTCCTCCAATTCAACCTCAATCTTTTCTCTTCCTCTTGATTTCGAAACTCTAGGTTTGGGTTCTCCTTTTTCTTTTCAAATCGAGGAAGATGATGAAGTCGAAGGCGATCGCTTCGAGGGGAAACGACCACGGGTGGCTCGTGGAGAGCGTAGCCCGAGCTCTTCATCATCGGAGAGCGATAGGCCGGAGGTCGAGGCCGTGGGGGAGGCTATGGGTATGATGGAGGTGCCGTCGGTGGGCACCCGCGCGGGTGGGGTTGGGGACTTGCCTTCAGGGGCTGCCCCGGAGGTAGGGGAAACTATGATAGGTTATACACGCAAGAGGAGGCGTGGGGATCGATCGGTGGCGGTCGAGGAGGTGGTTCTGGAGGTCGGAGGGCCGGTCGAGGGTGCAAGCGAGGGGGTAGGGACTGAGGGAGTTAGTGAGGATGTGAGGGCATCGTTGGATGCCATTGTTAGGATGCTGGATAAGGAGGCCACAGAGGCCAGGGCTGAGGAGGAGGAGAGAAGGGCTATGGGGGCCTTTGCGGAGTTTGTCTCCGGTGCGAAGAGGATGGGGGGACTGGAGATGTTGGGGTTGAGGCCGTGAAGGCCGGGGTATTGGGGTTGAGGCTGATGTGGAGGCCGAGGAGGCCGTGGTTGGGGAGGAGGGAGAGGATGAGGAGGAGGGGGATGATGATGGGATGGACGTTCCGACGAGGCTGAGGCGGACGCTCCCAGGTCTGCATGGGCCGTGGTATGTTCCTAACCCTTTAGTCTTAGCCTTTTATTTACATATATGCGTATACATGTCTTTGTAGCATGAAATAGGTGATTCATGTGTAATATTTGTGCATGTGTGTTCTAGTAGGCATGCTTTGTATGTATAGTTTGATTACAAAGGGAATGTAAGCATGATGCATGTCGATATGGGTTTGTTTTTAGAAAGGGGGACAATTTTTATACATATATCCATGTTTGTTCTAAAAGAAGAGAGGAATGACATGGCTAGTATGCTTGCATGTGATATATTCTTGTGTGCATATAGTTTTTGAGGTGTGTCTTCTTACGTGTTTTGATTGTGGTAGAGAATGGGGGGAGTGTATGCATGTATCTCATGAGTCCAAGTATTCTTCCACATGTTTAGATGAGTTTATGGAAAGTATATAAGCATGATAGACTGTGATGAAAGAAAGAGCGTAAGTGGTGACCACGGTGTGATTTAATATTTTTAGCATGTGTGATCATATGAAGAGTGTTTTGTAAATAATGGGAGGTGGTGAACCTTTATGTGAATTAAGTTTCCTATCTTCATGCTTTTGTCTTTGATTTAGTACATGCAAATTTTATCTTGCTAAGCATGATTTCTAAACGATTTTTAGGCTTTGGATTCTTACCTCTCGATTGCTCTTAAACTAACCCATGTTTTCTTCGTCCGTTTGTAGCGACCGAATCATATCCGGGCTTTGTGGCACAGGACGAAGATGTGGTATGATGCTTTGGGGCAGGGGGAGAGGAGGTTGGTGGACAGAGCGGCTTCCGTTCCTTCTTTCTGATTGAGCCGTTCCACGTTCATCGCCCATATGTGGAGGCATTGGTAGAGAGATGACCGGAGAGTTGCATGTTCATGCTCCCCACCGGCGCCGTTATGCCGACCCTCGAGGACGTCCATCAAATCACCGGTCTTCCAGTCTCAGGGGAAGCAGTGATCGCGGCCACCCTTGCGGACTATAGGGGGCTGTTTCAGGAGTTGATCGGGGAATGAGAGTTCGTGGAGCGGGAGCGAACGCTGAATCGGATCCCTTTGGGGAGGCTTTCGGGGCAGTATGGCCTCGGTTCCTTCACAGAGCATCAGAAGGGTGAAGCTGCAGCTAGCTTCGAAAGGAGGCGGGCGATGACAGAGGGCGCGAAGTGAGTTGAGGGCGTTCTTCTTTATTTCTTCGGCCGGGTCCTCTTCTCGACGGCCTCTGACAAGGTCTCCTCTTATTCTTTGTCGTTGATGAGGGACCTGGAGGTAATGGGACGCTATGCCTGGGGAGCGGCGATGCTCGCCCATCTCTTCGTGAAGCTCTCGAAGAAGGTCAGAGGGCCGGGGGAAAAAACCTTGACGGCTTCGCGCCATTTCTTCAGGTATGTGTAAGTGAGCAGTAGATGTCTTCTTCTCGGCTTTAGTTCGCTTGATCATGACAATTTCCCTCTTGCCTTGCTAGATTTTTGGATACGAGCACTTCGCCATTGACCGCCCAACTCTGGCGCCGTTTGACCGTGCCCTCCCTTGGGCCATGAAATGGGAACCCCGGGGATCTTCGCGCTTGCACCGCCTCGCCCAATTCCGAGAGCCCTTCCGTGTCTTGACGGAGGAAGAAGTATAAATTTTTCTTCAAATTTTCTTTGGCTTGTATTTTGTTTACTTTTGGCTAAGCACTATTCCAATCTTTTGATGCTTTATAGATGACGTGGAGGCCCTATATGGAGGAGGAGGTCCCCGAGGATCTGTCACGAGACGTCTGGCTGATCTATTTCAATGAGGTCGTGTTTCATGCGATCAGTCGGGTCGTTCGCCAGCTTGGGTACCACCAGTGGGTGCCTGATCCTCTACCGAAGTGCCCCTCGATCCCGATGGCTGGGATTCCTCAGGATACAAACCTCCCAAGGAATAATGCTACGTATGTGGCGGGATGGATGAGCCGGGGTATCTTGGTGGAGCGTCGCTCCAAGGTGACTTCAGATTACGATTACTTGGCTTGGTATCGTCAGGAATATGCGGGCATCCTTGGGACGATGGAGGAGGAGATGTCGGTCCTAGCATCAGCGGGTACCTTGTGTCGATGTCGGTCACGAAGCATGCTACCTCACAGATGAGGGGGCCGATGGATAGCTCGAATATTTCGGGGCCGCGCAGAGCTCTCCCTGTGTGATTGAAAGCTTGGATAGTAGGGTGGGTAATTTGAACGGGAGGGCATCCGAGTACGAGTATCTTCTGGTAGGTGGAGCACGTCATTATGTTCATTCCCGACCCTGGGTCAATGAAGATGTTGTTTAGCCACAACATCTGAAGTCATCCGCGGACGTGTAGTGGGTAGACTCGCAGTCTGGAGTCCGGGAGGTCTTTGTCAGTGAATGATATGGTCATTGGACGGCGGGGGCCGACGACAGCGTCGGTACTTGTGGAGGACCCATTGTCGTCTGGATGCAGATCATCCAACGTACATTCCCCTCCCTCGGGTCCTTCGCTGGCTCCTTTGGGAACCTCCTCAAAGGGCTTTTCCTCTTCATCTCCTCCCGGGTTTTCTAGTCCGCTCCCGTCGGACTCTGCGTTGATGACTGCGGGTAGGGCGAGAACTACATTTTCTTCTTTGCCATAGAGTATGGCAAGGTCATGATCATCGAGGTTCAGCTGAAAGGGCTCGCTCTGCTCCTCCTCCTCGGATTCCTCGGATAGACTGTCATCAGTGACATCCTCCGAACTGCTTGGTTGCGGCGACGGTTGTCTCTCTCTCCTGACCATGTTTACCATGTGGGCTTCAGATGTGGATGCTTGGTTGTGACCTAGCAATGGGTCAGTAAATATGCTAAGTGGCGTGGAGGCTCGAGAATTGCACTGGTTTAAGTGGCTTTTGATCATGACCCAATCAAGGCGCATGTCATCATTCAAGTCATAAATAAAATCCTGAAAAACAACGCATTGTTCTACGGTATGCCCATGCTGTTGGTGGTATTGACAGTAACGCAGTCTGCTGGCCTCGGAGAGTGTAGGCTTAGCAACTGGGAGGGAGATACTATTAGTGTCCATTAACACCCTAAAAATCCTAGTTAGTGTTTCTGGGAGGGGAGGGTAAGAGTCCCTCTTTTCCACTCGTCTCTGATCACAAGATTTTGGAGGGGAGACCTCATTATAACTACTTTGTGTAGGCTGCCTAGGATTTAGGTTTTGATTCTTTAGGAAGGTGGAATAGAAAGGGGTCCTAGGCTGGCATTTTCTTGAAATTACGGGGCTTTGGACAAGGGAACTCTGGATTATCGGGTTTTGTTGTGTCGGCACGGGGACGGGTACTGATCGAGTAGTGAAATTTTGGTTGGTTGGCCGAGGCGGTGCGTACCCGGATGAACCGGACGTGTACTGTCTCGGAGCCGTTCCTCGATCAGGAACTCGTGCTCCTTTCTGGAAGAGTGCCGATACTTGTGTAATCCCCTATACCGTGGGGGTTTGCGCTTTACGAGGCAGTTGTCCAACCCTATAGCTGATAGGTAGGGACTGGGTTTGGACTACTCGGGCTGCACAACGGGAAATCATGTTGTGGCGGTAAATTAGAAGCTGATACGTAGTACAGTCTCCGTACGAAAGGCTCGTATGAAGCTCTGGACTCAGGCTCTGTAACATCATGTCAATTTCTTGACATTCTGTGAGTTGCAGGCTGGTTCGGTGGACAAGTGTGCACCACCGAGACACGTATTGTTGAAATTCCTCCCAAGGCCTCATTCTCCCTATGGTCAAGTCTAAAATAGAGGGAGTTCTGATCCTCTGGTAACCGTAGCGGCCCAAGAACTTCTCGCTTACAGCTAAGAAGTTCGACAAGTGATCTACAGGGAGGGTGGAGAACCATTGCAATGCTTCTCCTTCCAATGATTTCTGGAAGAGGAAGACTAGCAGAGGTTGATTATCTAGAAATGGTCGGGCATCTAGATAAAAGGCAGTTAAACAAATGTCTGGGTCTCCACGACCGTTGTACCAGCATAATTTGGGGATTTTGAAACCCTCCGGTAAGTGGACTGACAGGATTTGTCTCAGGTTATGTAGAGACATGTGCTTGGGGGCTGAGGGACCAATCTCGGAGAGGATTCTCCAGATGGTTTCATCCAGCATTTCTCCCGTGGGAGGGCTGCCTAGCGGTCCCGGGTTTGGGAACGTTGGATTCGCGAGGGAAAGGGGGGTGAACGAAAAAATGCTCGGATTGAACGAGCGACTGGGTGTGAAAGGGGTTTTGGGAATGGTCTTGGGGGTTTCGACAGGGGCCTCCTGTCTCAAGGTCTTGGCATGACAGTAGTTGGCGAGGTCATGAAACATGTCCTCTACGGATTGGTACCCTAGACTGACCATCTTTTCCTCTAGATCGGTCAGGAATTATGTGGCTTGACCCTCTTGGTGGGTTCTTTCTTCTAGTATGTCCTCTTCTATATGGGATTCCATGATGTAGAGTGAGGATGAATGCAGATTGAAAGCATTAAATAAAGCAGTAAAGGATTGCGCAGCTGTGTGCGGCTTATAAAGTAGTAAAGGATTACGCAGCGGTGTGCGGCTTACAAAGCAGTAAAGGATTGCGCAGCGGTGTGCGGCTTACAAAGCAGTAAATGATGCGGTGATGCAAATTAAAGGAGGATCTGATTCGAGGGGTGGGAAACTCTAACCTTCCTAGAGGGTTGATAGCATTCTAGTCAAGCTTGTAAAAGGGGAGGCAGAAGAGGATTACCTTTTGTTATTTTTCACGAGGGATGTCCCACCGTGATCGTCAGATTTGTCGGTGTGAGAAAAAATCTCGCGGGGCTTGTGTGAGGGTTCTTCGGGGATTCGGATCTGATGCATGCCCTGGCGGGCTCAGTCGGATCGTCTCTCGGAAGGGTGGTGTTGTTCCTGGTCGAGGCACCCGACAGCGGCTCAAAAGGATTCAAGGGTGTGTGTAATCGCCACCTACTTTTTTAAAAAGCATGAAAAAGGTTTGTGTTGGATTTGGTCTCCTACGTGGGGAGTTTGTGGGGTCTCCGCTCTGAGACACGGATATACCGTACACAGAGGTTAAAAGCAGGTAATCCTATTCTGCTTCCGGGGCTTGACTAAAGGAGTCTTGGGAGAAAGGGGTGCAGGTTGGGTGTGGATATGGGGCGGTTAATGGGTTTGAGCCGTCGGGTATGGGGCGGCTACTAGGGTTTAGCCGTCTAGAGCCTGGGTTGGTTTGGGCAGAACTTTGGTGGGAAATGGGTTTGGTTTTGGACAGAGGTTAAGCTAGGTTTAACCCGGGTTTGTGGAGGGTGGAATGAGAGGGTGTTTTTGTGTAGGGAATGGATTTTTCTCTCACAAAAGGGGGGCTCTCTTTCTCTCTCTCTATGGATTTCTAGTGGTGGAGGGGAATGATCAAGTGATGATTGTGGATTGGAGATTGGTTGATGTTGTAAAAGTGTTTTGAACCCCCTCTATTTATAGTAAAAATGTGACAGGGGAATATCCAGGGGGTAATAGAATGACTTGGTTAATAGTGTGTTTGATTAGAACCCTCATTAATTCTCTGGTTCTTCTGTCAGGACCAGGTGAAGGGCGACTAGTTGAAATTAGCCGCCCAAGATGGGGCGGCTACTTCCTGGTAGCCGCCCCCATCATGACCTGTCAAACATCCCATCTCTGACAAGCGGTGGCTTGGGTCGGTTACTTGGATTGATCCGGTCAAGACAGGGCGGCTAAAGCTCACAACCCGCTGCAATTATCAGCATTTAATGCTGCTTTATGTCCCATCCAGGGAAGCGGTTCAGGATCGGCCAGGGGGGCGGTTAGTGCCAATTAGCCGCCTGGTATGGGGCGGTTAGTTAGGGTTAGCCGCCCCAGTTCAGGGTCTTAGGGTTTCTAGGGCTTTGGGGTTCTCTAGGTGGGTTTAGGGTTTGGACGAGGTTTTTAGGGTCTGGACCAAGGGTTTAGGTCAGGGTTAAGGTTTCCGGTTTTAGGGTTTAGGGTTAGGGTTTGGGCCAGGGTTTGGTTTAGAGTTAGGGTTTGGACCAGGATTTAGGTCAGGGTTAGGGTTTCCGGTTTTGTTTTCCTAAGTTACATTTTCCATTTGATGTCCAAATGTGGTTTGATGATAAGTGTTACTTGAAGTATTTCTGTCTTTCTAGACGGTCGAAATTGGAGTATCTATATCAACGAAACGATTTAGGGTTTCTTTGAACTCATTTTGATCGTTTGTTTTGATATGGGGGAATTTTTGAATTTGAAAGATCGTTTTGGCTTTCCTTAAGAGACGGTGATACTTAATTGATGGAGAGAAAAAACCGGGATTTGTTGTTTGAGGTGTGTGTTTTTTAGAAGGTTTTATGGAAGGGTATTTTAGGTTTTTGCTTTGTTACCCTTTTTCAAAAGTGAAATAGCAAACCAATAAGGTGTTGACAACTCATGGGGCCTATGAGTGGGGCTTATATTTTGGGGCCTGGGTATCACCACTGAATATCAAATATGCAAAATATTGAGACACTTTATTTAAGGGATTCAATAGTTTTTTTTATGAGGTGGTCAATTTATAAATTGTTGAATTTTTTTGTTTTGATATGATGTATTAGTAGATTATTGTTATTTGTGTTGAAAAATCAAACTTGGGTTGTGTATTAAGGGGGCGTTTCGATGTGGGTTTGGGAGGATTATGAGTTTGCAAGAATCTAATTATTTTTAATCTGTTACTAAACAGTTAAATAAGCTATAAATTTAATTAAAAGCTACCAAAAAATTATAGTTATACATATATTATAATAAACTGATTTAGAAAAGTGACGGAAGGGGTCGCTTCTCACAAAATTTATAAAAAAGTGGATAGAATGGACAATTATACCCCCGCCATTTATTAGTATTTACCATCCTATATAAACAAAAAAAAACCCAGCAATCTATCCATTTCATTTTTTATATCACTCATTAGAAACCGTCACTATCTCTAGTCTATGTGATCTCACTCTTTGATGGGTGCTGATGGTGGCTTAATCCTTAAAGGTAAATGTTTAATGTTTAGTGGCTTTCATAACCCCTCTCTCTCTTCCGTTTTTCTTCCATCTCTCTCTACGTGTTTTTATTTTCTCGGGGATTTGCTGTTGGAATTATGTGACCAAATATACATAATTAACAGTGTGTGTAACCGGGTCATTTCAATTGCATGCATTTTGGATGTTACACTCACATATAAATTACTTATATTGCATTCTTAAATGATAATAAAATGCATGGGAGAATGAGTGATTCATTAATACCCATACGTTACAAACAATGTGCATTTGTTTGAAATAAAACATTTGTGGAGTGCATTAAAATAAAATACAATATCTTATATTGAATGGGTTTTGAACGTTTCACATGTTACAATTAATATGGTATTATTGGCATGCATGAATTACTTATTATTGCATGAGTTACAATTGAATATTAACTACCCATTATGTTTGAGATGTTTTGCTATTTGGTTCCTTGTGTATATAAAGGACCATATATCTCATTTGTGAAAGGAGAATCAACCCATGAAGCACATACTCGCACTGCATGTATCACCTTTGTCTCTATGTGAAGAGAGTGTAACAGAGAGTCTCTTTACTCCCTCTACTATACAACCTAGGGTCTTCATCTTCCACTCTTTGGTTGATGAAAATAAAAAATCAGAGAGAGAGAGAGAGAGAGATAGAGTGATAGAACTTGACTGATTTTATTATTGTTTTATAATCTATCTTTCCCATTCCACAATTTTTCTATTATCCGGGCATCTGAAAGGATCGCAGTCTGTTTACCATAGTTCTTCCGTAGCTCGCACCCTAGAAGAACAAAACCAATTGTGGTCGTATCTCTCAATGGTAAGAGTCATTCAACCCTGTGTGTGAGGAGGCCTTATTCACCGAGGACAGAGTGTCTTCACTCGCTTTTACATTTTCGATACACTTTTCTAATCCCTTACTATTTTATTTCATGCTTTTACTATATATTTTAGAGTATGTATGATTTGATATATATTTGACGTTTATATTCTTGATGTGATTATTATAAGAATTTGTGTTTAGCATAATATTTGATTGTCACGTACAACAATATCGGTGAATAAGTATACAAATTCTTATATTTGAGATTAATATACGTTAGATCTAAATGGATTATATGAGTTAATCCTTATTAGAGATAATGGAAAAAGTTTGGATATTCGGAATGACATGCATGCAAATATTTGGTATTAAAATGCATCCATTTTATTTTCATGCATATGATGAGTTAAATTTGCATAATACAATTGCATGCATTTCATTTTTCCATATTAAACCTTTTAAGCCGTTTTGTTTTGTGTGAGTTACACATACATGGTGTTGTTACTGTTTTTTAAAAAATGATAGCTTATGCAATGAAATTTCATAATTTAATGAACTTGCAACCGTTTCTACAGTGGATTCTTCTCAAGAGCCTTGCATTAAAATTGTTGGTATTCAATGGTATTTCTGGCTTATTGGTGGGTATAAAAACAAATCACTTTTTATTTAATGCACGCGTTATAATTAACATTTTTCCAACTCTTACTGTTTAGACGTTAAAAATATTTGTTTACATGCTGCGGTTGCATGGAAATATATATTCACATTCTTAATGACTTTCCAATTGCATGTGTTTCATTTTGTGAGTTATACATGCATGAGTTACAAAATAAAATATTGAATCCTTTTTTGTGTTAATGGGTCAACTTATGTGATTCAATGTGTAGGCGTTTCATTTCCCATTTCATGAAATGGTTAATGGATATTTTAATTTATTATTGTATACTTGAATGTAATTTAATTACATGTGTTTCATTCATTTGTCCAAATTAAACCCCTTAAGTGTTTTAATTTCATGAGTTACAAATGACATTTTTGATGAGATGTTTTTGGACATAGACCACATATTGTTGTTATATGTCTATATATATGAGTATTATATTATTGAACATGCCTTTTACTCTGAGATGACATGCGTTGCTTTTGAAAATATTCATTATTTTGGGATTTGATATTTCTGTGGTGCTAGTGTTGTAATTTATGCAGAGCACGTTTATGTATTCTATTGGGATATATATTAAAGTCAAGGAAGACATGATTATATTTATTTGAAGGCCAGTAATATTCCAATAATATTCTGACATGAGATTGAATAAATGAAATTGTAAAATATTTGACAATTGACACTATTGGTATTCTTCTTCTGGATTTCATTATTGAGACTATTGGAAATCTTCGCTCGGCCACTATTATTATTTATTCAGAATTCTCATTATCTGTGACTCATGGGGCTTCTTATTTCGAGGATACCATATTTTGCCGATGATCATGGGGCTTCTTATAATCTATTGTGTTTTCTGATTATCATCTTATGAGGCTGCTATATTATATTTTATATGCCGCATGACATCAGTTGGGTTTTCGATCACTATAGAATGACAGTTATCAATCAACATAAAATTTCAATTTATGCAGATAAGGGACTTATAAATGGGTTTCACACATCATATTTTACACTATTGAGAAAGGCTCATTATACTTACCAATTATCATTTTGTGGAAGATATATTTGGCTTTTCTTGAGGTAATTATAAAGAACTATCTGGATATATTCTTCTTGTCGCTATTGTATTCTAGAAGAATATTCAATTATAAATGGTCGATCCGAGGTACGTGAGTATAGACCCAACTTTTGATTACCTTAATTATTAATGGTCATATTAAATAATTTTATGGTAATCATTTAAATGTCTTGGTCAATTGCATACTCTTACAGTGAAATTATTATTAACATGCGAGATATTATTTTCTATATATCTGTATGCTCATGTGATGATGATCAAATTTTATTGCTTGCATGCATAAATAAATAAATAAATTGTGATTTATTTGTAGAGAATATTTTTGCATGCATTCATATCCCAAATTATTTTTTGAGTAGTCTCTAAATGTGGGGGTAATTTGTGAAAATAAAAAATTACAATGGTAATTTACATACCCTAAAAATATGGGGGGTCATATACCTCATTAATTAAAAAAAAATTGAGAGAGAAATATTGGGACAAGAAAATGAAAATGTCTAGACAACTATATATAAAACTTGAATTGTTCACCTTATACTAAAGGAATATAACTCGAGTTTGTGATGTTGCAGATAACTTCACTAAAGGACTTCCGAGATGACTTGTCCTTAATATTGAGACCGAGGGGGATGTGGGTTAAGCCCATTAAATAATTACCTGCAGTGGGCTCCCTACCATTGTGATTGGAGATCCCATGAATATGGTTTTCAGGGGTTAACGAAGTTGTATGGGTAAACTTGTGAGTATTGTAGAGGAAAAACTCCTCTAACCCATCCCTATGGTAACAGTGCTAACTGTAGTGGAAGTAGGTTGAGCTAAATGCACTTAATGGGTTCGAGTCCTTTTCGGACAGGGTGTGGTCCATGCAGGCACCTTGGAGAACTCACCTATATGAATGCACGGACGTGGGGCCGTGTCCTTTGGGATTTAAGCTAAATCTCTAAGGCATTCAATAAAGGATACGAGCACATGGCCGTAACGTGGTACCCCGCAGAACAAAACTCATATCATGTACCATGTGTGTGATCAGTGAAATCGGGCTAAAGGGGTCGAATTCAAGGACTTGGTCTAGTCAGGCTTTTCCGGGGGATATGATTTACACTAAGTGAAGGTTCAAACCCAGAAGGTACCTTCACCTATTACATGGTATAAGACGCCCGAAATTATTTGCTTCCATTCTTGATCAATTTGCACCATCCCAGATTAATCGTTCTATCCTAGATCTATTTCCCTCCATTCCAAATCAATTCGTTCAATTTCTCAATTTTCTCTATTTTGTGTTATAGCTGATTCTATTATATATTTTTGGTCAGTGGGGGATTGTTGGAATTATGTGACCAAACATACATAATTAACAGTGTGTGTAACTGGGTCATTTCAATTGCATGAATTTTGGATGTTACACTCACATATAAATTACTTTTATTGCATTCTTAAATGGTAATAAAATGCATGAGAGCATGAGTGATTCATTAATACCCATACGTCCAATGTGCATTTGTTTGAAATAAAACATTTGTGGAGTGCATTAAAATAAAATACAATATCTTATATTGAATGGGTTTCGAACGTTTCACATGTTACAATTAATATGGTATTATTGACATGCATGAATTACTTATTATTGCATGAGTTACAATTGAATATTAACTACCCATTATGTTTGAGACGTTTTGTTTTTGGTTCCTTGTGTATATAAAGGACCATATATCTCATTTGTGAAAGGAGAATCAACCCATGAAGCACATACTCGCACTGCATGTATCACCTTTGTCTCTATGTGAAGAGAGTGTAACAGAGAGTCTCTTTACTCCCTCTACTATACAACCTAGGGTCTTCATCTTCCACTCTTTGGTTGATGAAAATAAAAAATCAGAGAGAGAGAGAGAGAGAGAGAGTGATAGAACTTGGCTGATTTTATTATTGTTTTATAATCTATCTTTCCCATTCCACAATTTTTCTATTATCCGGGCATCTGAAAGGATCGCAGTCTGTTCACCATGGTTCTTCCGTAGCTCGCACCCTAGAAGAACAAAACCAATTGTGGTCGTATCTCTCAATAGTAAGAGTCATTCAACCATGTGCGTGAGGAGGCCTTATTCACCGAGGACAGAGTGTCTTCACTCGCTTTCACATTTTCGATACACTTTTCTAATCCCTTACTATTTTATTTCATGCTTTTACTCTATATTTTAGAGTATGTATGATTTCATATATATTTGACGTTTATATTCTTGATGTGATTATTATAAGAATTTGTGTTTAGCCTAACATTTGATCATGCACAACATTTGCTTCATGGGTTCTTTAGAGTTTCATGTTTTATGGTTTGTTTTTGTGTGAGTTTTGTTGGATTAATTTTTCATGGATTCTTTAGGATTTCATGTTTATTTTTGTGTGGGTTTTGTTGGATTAGTTTTTCATGGATTCTTTAGGTTTCATGTTTGTTTATTTTTGTGTGGGTTTTGTTGGATTAGTTTTTCATGGATTCTTTAGGTTCATATTTTATGGTTTATTTTTGTGTGGGTTTATTCATGAGTTTAATAGATTGTAGGATTTGGAGAATGAATGAGGACAAAACTGTAATGTTGTATTTTCATAAGCTGTGTTGTTGATTAGTTAGCAAACATTTTATTAATTCTAGCATTTCAAAATCTTCCTTGTCATTATTTATCAAACACAATTTTAAAGATTATTTGAAAAGCCATGTAAAAAAGTAAAATTCAAAAGCTATAAAAAATCAATGTTATACAAAAAGCTGGGTTTCTAAACCCACATCCAAACGCTCCCTAAATGAGTGTTGTTTGAGCATACAGTTTCATAGAGCAATTTAGCAAGGTGTGTATCTCTTCAGAGCATCTCAATCATATAGTATCGAAATTTAAATTTGAAAAAAAATCACTCAAAAATCTCTTTAATCATTTATGCATACCAAAATAAGTTTTTACTTAATTTTTTTATTAGAATCAAGGAAGACAACATTTACCCCGTTGATCTTTTTTTTTTTTCAAATTCATATTTTAATTTTTTTTTAGTAAAACACAAAAGTGATGGTTTGAGTCTTAGAGATACTATATCAAATGAAGCTTTTAGTTAAATTTTTTATAAAATTTAACTATAAATTTGGATAAAAACTGGAGGTGACAATACTGTGTTATTCACATGGCGACAACAAATATAATGTTGCAAAAGACCGAGAGTATGCGGGGACCGGATCCAGTCAGGACTGGATTCGACCAGTTGGGTTAGTACCGAACTGGACGACTTGAAAATCGAACTGCACCACTTATAAATCGAACTACACATCCAATTGTTTGGTATATATTTCACTCTCTTATTGAATCCAATCAACTATTAGAGAAAATATGTATTCCTAAGTATCATTAGTATCCAATAGGAGAGTGAAATATATACCCAACAATTGGTTGGACAGTTCGATTTATAAGTGGTGCAGTTTGATTTTCACGTCGTCCAATTCGCTACTGACCAAACTGACCGGATCCAATTCTGATTGGACACATCTCGAGCATGCGCCCATTTTAAAGAGCAATGATCAGCAATGATCATCTCAGCTCATTTAATAGCCACAGTTATAACCCCATATAAATATATAAAAATATATAGGCACTTCCACTCACTATAATAAATTTAGCACATGCAATTCATTAGAAAATATACATCATCTCTTAGAAAAATACATAAATTATTAGATGATGAATACTATTTTTTTTAAAAATTTATAAAGGTATGTCTAATTCTCATTCAGCTTGTTACACTCAGTCTTTTTTATAGTCCAAAATACAGTAATATATGCATCATTAGCCCCTCCACTCACTTTATCAAGATATATTTCTTTGAATTTTTTTTACATTTTTATAAATTATATAATTCAATTCATTGGAATATATACTCACATTTTATAAAAGTACATAACTCATCAGATAATGTGTATGATTTTAAGAAAAATGAAAACATGTGTTGTCTTAATTTTAAACTATAAAATGGAGTGAGTGTAACATTTTCCATTGAGTGCTATTACACCTGATTTTTTTTTCAACCACAATTCCAGTCAAATATGCGTTGATACAAAATTAACAGTATATATACTCACATTAATGAGGTATATGCTTCGATCAAATTTTTTTATTTTTTCTATAAATGTATCAATACAACTCATTGAAGTATATGCTTCATTTTTTTATAAAAATATGTACTTTATTAGATGAGCTATTCTATGTTGAAAAAATTCAAAACATATATAGACTCAATTGAAGCTAGAAAATGGATTGTACATAACATTATCCATTTTCATTACCATTTCTTCCCGAGCCCATTTCATGGGATCCTAAAACTCTTGATGGGCTAGGTCGGTTATCAGTGCAGCCCACAACACAGCAGGCCCATCTTGGGCCCCAGTCATTTGTATGGGTCCCTCGTTTCATACATCTCAACAAACAAGTTACTTGATGTGCACTGGAAGCAATATTTTTATCTTTTTATTATTATTGCTTTTATTTATATATATTTATTTTACACTGAGTTGGAGGAATGATGCTCTCGTAAAATAATGTTCCATATAATTCTCACAGTTATAAATGAATAAAATTATAAATATCTAATGAATGTCTTAACATTTTGTGAGTGCAAGTGCCCATATAAATGTATAGGCACTTGCACTCACTATAATAAATTTTGTGAGTGAATTATCTCAACAAACAAGTTGCTTGATGTGCACTGGAAGCAATATTTTTATCTTTTTATTATTTTTGCTTTTATTTATATATATTTATTTTACACCGAGTTGGAGGAATGATGCTCTCGTAAAATAATGTTCCATATAATTCTCACAGTTATAAATGAATAAAATTATAAATATCTAATGAATGTCTAACATTTTGATGACAACTTATTCCAAATTTTCAGACGATGAAAATATACATGCTTCATCATTATTCATATTTGTGAAAATTAGAATAAAAATAAATAGATGATCATTTAACCTTTATGAATAATAATTATTTTTATTCAAAAATAAAGATATTTGTCTATATATAACATACATTGATTTCTTTTTTGTATGACAAACATGATATTACTTATCATCTTACTAACCTAGACATAAATGAATGTATTGAGTCATATTGTTTGTTTGTGAATAATATATTTAATTAAGATCTGGGAATAAAGTTTATTTATATGGTATATAAATTGGCATACATAAAGGGGTGGAATAATTTGTTATCTAGTTCTTGTTTGAAAGATATATAAAAAAATTCATTGTTTAAAAACTATATTTTCTCTTATACAATTAAGAAGGGTTTTGTTAACGAGTGTCATTGGACACTCGTTAACTCATATTAATTACTAACTTTTTAGACAGTCCAACAAATTAATTATGATTATGATATGAGTCAATAAAAATGAAAGATTTTTAAAATACTAACAACACTCCTAATAAATTCACCACATTTTTTTTTCTTCCCTCCCACACCCAACCTTTCCCCCTCATATCCAAAATTTTAAACTGAAAGGTGTCACACACATAAAAAGATATTTTCAAGAAAATACCCTATTTATATAAAGATATATACGTATACCCAACAACTTAATGGTGTTTAAAAATATTAAACTGTTTAAAAAAAAGGCACAGGGATGGCAAAGCTCATGTTTAATAAAATAAAATCGCTACTCTATCACCTGCTTTTATTTATAAGACTGCCATGCATCATTATCAACAATATTTCATCAAATTCAATCAACAGGACATAAAACCAACTTGAAAAAAAATCTAAATTATCACTTTTGTATTACCGTATATAAATTCAATTTTTTATATATATATTATTTGTGAGTGTTATTTTCTGTATTATAGAGAATAGCGCACCAACATATAACTTAGGCATGAAAAACAATGTCTGATATAAAGTAACAACAAACAAGAGATTGCACCGCTCACAAAAGATAGATGTACCAAGTGTAAATTATTTCATTAGTATTTCACTGTAAAAATTAGATTTAGACCCAATTAAATTGCAGCCACTTTCTTTCCTAAATCTTTTGGAGCTTTTTTCTTCTTTTTTTGAAAACCATTGAAATCTTTTGAGAAATTTTTTTGGTACGGGATACAAAAATTGGATGTGGGAGGGAAGAAGAAAAAAATGTAGTGAGTTTATTATGGATGTTATTGATATTTTTTAAAAAAATTCATTTTTGTTTACCCATATTATAATTAATTTGTTAAGTTATATAAAAAATTAATTTATGAACAAGTAAAAAAGCCCATTGAAGAAACAATCATTTTTGTTTACACTTGTTAAAAAAGCCCAATGAAGAAACACCATTATTAAAAGGAATATCTAAATTGGTCCAAGAGAAACAGTGGTATTTCTATGAGAAAATTCTGTGGGGGCATAGAAAATGATATATATGTTTTTTTCTTTATATCGGGAGGGAAAGTCCATTGGTGCCTCAGTGGGGGGACCTCCTACAATGACCAAATGATTGAGAAAAAATTAACAAAAAAATTTGTTTGGTTTTGTTTTAGTGATCATCCCCACCACCTAAAATCACTGTAGAAGACTTGTTGACATACAATGGGCGGCGAGAGGCCCGTATTGCTGTAGATGACCTTCCCTGTCTTGAGGGATTTATGGCCACCATTTTTGGATGTTTTCATTGAAAATGTTTTAAACCCATTTTGCCGCTTATATTTTTTTTTATTTGCTTCATGTGGTAAACATAATTAATATGAATGGTTTAAAACATTTTGAATGTTCACAGTTAAAGTCATTGATCACTACACTGTAAACGTTCGATGGGTCTTCCGTCGCCATAAATCCCTCAAGTCGACTGGCCTATTGTCGTCCTCCAGTAATATGTTCAACAGTAGGACTGTCGTACTCGATCCATAACACAGGCTACCTAATGGTTTGTTCGACGGGCCTCCCATCGCCTATGACCCCCCAGGTCGACTGACCAGTTATCGTCCGCAAGTATATCTATTCGACTTCAGGGTTGTCGAATGACTTCCAGAACACATACATCAATTATACTCACCTTAGTGATTTCAGGTGATGGGGATGGCCTTTCTAAATGTTTTGGTTGTTGGGGAGGGGAGGTGGGGATAGTGGATTATAAAACCAAACAAATTAACTTTGTTAATTTTTTCTGGTTGGGAGGGATCAGCATCTAGGTTGGTGGGCCTAGACCTACCCATCATAGATTGCTATACTTCGCCCCAAAAAAAAAAAAAAATCTCATAAACATACACAAACACTCATTTGTCATTGAATGAACACGCTTGTGATAACGTCGTAGTCACATTAGAATGATAATTTATTAGACGTGTATGATGCTCATTGTTGTAAAATGTCATGCATTCTAAAAGAATTGTCTGTTGAGATTTAGAGAGATTTTTTTAGCAAGAGACAGTTGTGTTTATAGTTTTTCTTTGAGAGAAGGGGATTAGGAGAAAGAGATTGAGAGATTTTATGAGAAAGAGAGAGAGATTTTATAATCTAATTTGAGAGAGAGAGAGAGAGAGAGGACTCAGGCGTGTTTGCTTGTTTGATATTTACTAATGATCAAGTAAGATCACTATTGTGGAATTTTTAATAATTAAATTCATGTCATCCTTTTTTAAAAATTTAAAAGGTCCTAATATCATTGCATTCACGTGGAATTCTTCTCTTTCCAAAATCTGAAATAGTTTTGACTTGGAACAAATTGGGCCAAAGTATAGGCTGATAGATATTACAATTCTTTTTTCCTTTTGAATATGATACATTGAGTCTTGTTAGTTCCCGGTCTAGATAAGTTTTGATTTTTTCTTAAATATATATACTTATGTGAACTGAGCTTTGAAAAAGTCGATTAACACTTCTCTCTTCATAATAGAGATGAGAGGATCAAATCTTGGGCCGGGGCACCAATCTTCAAATGAAGTGTATATATTTATAAACAAATAATTATATAGTCATACGAATTGAATGCATATATTTTTATATTTTATGCAATAGAGTATATACTGATATAATGGAGGATAAACGGTGTACGGAGATTTCATACATTGCGTTAGTTAGTGTAATGACAATTGTAATGAGGCTACAAAAATAGACTAAGTAAATCAACGCTTTTATTTGTTACATATGTTTTAATGGGCTACAAAGTCCCTTGTGCAATCTACCCACTTAACTAGGAAAGCTAGCTTACAAGAATCGCATAACACCTTTACCTTTTTTCTGGGTTAATGGTATCGAAGTCCCCCCCAAACACTTATAACTTGGGGTATGACATACACATCCTTACAAAAACAAAAAAATATCATATTAATCCTTAATGTTAAGTACTATTAACTCATCAAAGATTAAAATTAAGTATAGATGTAATTTGACTATTATATCCTCAAAAAATTGAAAACCCTCGCTTGATAAAGTTTTGAGGGGGTATCCAAAGTCTCGGGTCATCCTCACCAAGTGTTCTTCCCACCTCTTCAGGGCCGACTATAAGAATTGAAATTTTTAACTGAGCTCTAGGTGAACTTTTAAAGTGAGACCCTAAATATTTTTACAAAAAAATATAGATTGTTTGAATATTATACATTATTTTATTTTAAACTATATAAATATTATAAAATAGATACACAACATTACAAAATTATTTAAATTAAAACTTCCACATTATCATATGCACTTAATAAAAAAACAACAAAAATAATAAATATTTAATGAAATGAAAAATTATAAAAATTATAAAAATAAATAAAGAGGATTTAAACATTATATTATTCAACCCGGGAAAGTGAGAGGCGAGAGGGACATTGCCGACGGACGGCGATGAGATAAGCCCAGGACATCGGATACAGTTCGTTCACCCATTTTTTTGTCCAAGATTTTTTTTAAAAAAAAAAAAAAAACTTTCATGTGTATGTATTGAATAATCTTTGGAAGATACAAAATCAGGTGTCACCACATAAAGACATGATGTTAATTTGATTCGGTGGAAAACCATAAAATCTTTTATAATATTTAACACAGAAACAAGCAGTTTTTTACCATGCATATGGACATGAGAAGGGGTTGAGGAGAGGGAGAAACTGTGACTCTGTGAGAGAGGAAGGTTGAAAGAGAAAAGTAATTGTCATTTAAAAGTAGGGAAAAATCCAAATAATCCCCGTAACCCCTGAAGAACCCCCTCACTTTTCCTAAATTTCATATAACCCCTTGAAAATACTATGTAAATTTAAATAACCCCTGAATTAATCTTCCGTTAACATATGAGAAATATTATGTTAATATTCTGTTTAAATAACCCTGATTAAGAACACAATATACTAAAAAAACACCTACAAATTGTTTAAAATGCGGAAAACCATATGCAAATGATGATTTTACCCCTCCAAATAGATTATAAAACCCTATCTGGAGGGGGTAAAATTATAATTTATAAAAGATTTTTTTACATTTTTAATACATTGTGAAGATTTTTTGATATACTATGTTTTCCGCTAGGGTTAACCAGACGGATTATTCGCAGAATAATCAAAATTTATCAATGAAAATTTAATTCAGGGGACTATTTGGATTTATATAGGTATTTTCAGGGGGTTATATAAATTTCAGGAAAAATCTAGGGATTGTATAGATTTTAGGTAGTTTACAGGGGGGGCTATATGAATTTTTCCCTTAAAAGTATTAATGTCTTTTTCAGTGTTTATAGGGACTTATATAGTATATAATTTCATAAGGATGGAATGTTGTAAAAATATTCCGTTAAATTTGAAGAAAATTTAATTCAATGACTAAATTGACAAATTTTTACAGTTTAAAGGATGTAGTGTGTGTAATCTTGAGTTTTCAAAGATTTATATGGGTTTATGCATGTTTAGAGGGACTTAAATGTAATTAACACTTTTTTATAAAACCTTGTTCACAACAAGAATTGGTAGAGGTGTCGTCCCTCTACCATTAGGTCACATACTCACATGCCTTTGGGACATATATTACAATAAATTTGAATGAGAGATGGAATATTGGGGTTGCGATCAAGCTCATTTGATGGTATTAAAATGATGTTTTAGATCTTAACGGAATATGATTTTTGGATTCTCACTTGGGCTAAAAGCTAGAAGAACTAAACCCACATTGGGTGTGGAAAATTTAATGGGCTGAACACATGGTTTTGATAATTATAATGATCAATTTAACATTCATTCTCATTTTACTGAAACATTCAGACAAATTTAATTTAGAAAATTCTCCTTCTAGACTAGAGTTAAAATAAATCATTGCTTCAATTTGAAGGAGGAATTTAAACATGGGATAATAAGAATACATGGTCAATTATCCGAAAAAATTCCGCATGATAATTATGATGAAAATATCAATCCGAAAAATTATCCGTACGAAAAAATAATTCTAAAAATTCTCATACGGATTACCCCTATTGAAACATTCATTAAAAAATGTTAATATTAGTATTTAATATCTACATTGGATTTTGAAATTTAATTCTTTTTAGAATACTTGTGTTTGTGAATTTTTAATTTTAAGAATTCTTTAAATGAAAATTTGTTATATTTAATTATTTATTTATTCTTTCTAGTAGTTGTAAAGTTAGACTTGTGTTTGTGAATTTTTAATTTTAGTCAATTTTTAAACTTTAAATAAAAAGTTATATTTAAAATATTTCGGAATCGGATAATTTCAATTTGATTTCGGAGGAGGCTTTTTAAAATTTAAACATGATATATAAAAAAAATTTCGGATAGTAAGAATATTCGTATGGGTTATAAGTTCAATAAACCTAGATTCCATGATTTTTTTTATAAAAAAAAAATCATAACATCAATAGTATATTTATCCTCTTTTTTTTCCCACAAATAAGTTAAATAAAAATCACATCAAAACAGGCCCCTTCATACACTGACTGGTTTATAATAAGGTTGAGACATTTTAATTGTTCAAAAACAATAAATACCTATCTCACCTTCTTGAATTTGACAAAGACCAACCTCCTAGATCAGGACATCTTTCACATGCTACCTATTCAAATACTGACTGAATTTAATAATGCTATGGTTTTCCCTCTGAAAGTGAAACACCCTTTTTGATTTGTTTATTTGGATAAGGCCATCTCTGGATTTACTGTGCATCAAGCAAAGAAAAACCACACATTCAACCAAGCTGTCAATCAGTACATGTGATGTAAAACATCTGTTTTTGGATGACTGGTTCGGATCATCTGATCATGAGAATTGTTTGGATTGGACGGCCATGATTTGATTTGGGTGTGTGTCTTTTTGGGGGTCCATTAGAAGAGGTGAAAGCCAAAAGAAGAGCTTTCTTGTGATCTCTTGCCAAATCCAAATCCCAATCCCCTTTTTCACTTGCAAGTTGCATGTATTATTATGTAATAACACCCTGTCAGGTTGATTGACTGCATTGCCTCTGCATGTAATAGAGAATTCCGAACGTGTCCCAAAGGAAATGCAACTGGTCATGGGTGCGTTTGAAAGCGAGAGTCAAGTGTAGTAGTTTTCATTCAAAACAACTTTTAAAAATAGTTTTTCTGGAAGCACTGCTATTGGTAGATTCTCATACTTCATGATTAAAAGTATTTTTTTACCTATATCTATATTATCTATATTATCTATACCCGGATATCCCAATACTCCGTGATGAGGACAAAATTTTTTCATCTTAGATGGCACATTTCGTTATTTTATGGGTATGTTAATTTTTTAAGAAACACCTTTTTATTGTTCATTCATTTATCTATGCCCAAAAAATTGTAGGCACAGTGGTAATTTTGCTTATCTATTGGCAAATAACACCTTCCAATTATGCATTTCAATTTGATTTTCGCCCTGCTTGGTTATTTTTTTTTGGTATTGCCCTGCTTGGTTATTTTGATATAGCCCCCAGATCTCTTATATTTATAACTAGCTCTGAAAAATCGGCCATCTTTGTCATTATCTGTGGTTTTGCAAATAGGCCTCCAGGCCCCTCATCTTTATGACTAGGTCCCTAACAACTCCCTTTCAAAGATATATAAAGTTCCATGTAAGCCTATCAATTTTCTGAAAAAATATTCGTATCTGGTCCGAATCCGTATCCGAAAATACAGAAAATATTCAATATCCGAAAATCCGTATTTGTATCCGAACCAAATTTTTCGTATCAAAAAATTTTCAGATCAAATCGGATATAACATATATCCAATCCGAACAATATCCGTATATGAACAGTTATTTTATTTATATACGTTATAATCAGTTTCAACCCTTAGATGAAAATTCAATGGCTCATGATGTAGAGCAAAACACAAACATATTTAACAATGTGGGATATTTGTTTAACTATATTAGGATTTATGTTTTTATGTCTCTGATGGATACCTATTTAATCATGTTAGGACTTAAGATTTTAGAAATTCTTATATTTTAATCTGGTTCGGATATTTCAGATATTATCCGAATCTAAATTTTCGGATTGGATACGGATATATGTTTTGTAATATCCGACGGATATTGGATACAGATATTTTTTCGGATATCTAATTCGGATACGGATATGGATATGGGCCTATCCGATTCGTATCCATCTGATTGACCAGCCTAGTTCCACCTTCATTTTCTATCAGTTTCACAACCAGAGACCCCTTATCTGTGTTACAAATAGATCCATTATTCAGATTTTAAGATT
The DNA here is from genome assembly GCA_030737845.1 of Acorus calamus. Taxonomy (NCBI): domain Eukaryota; kingdom Viridiplantae; phylum Streptophyta; class Magnoliopsida; order Acorales; family Acoraceae; genus Acorus; species Acorus calamus. The sequence continues at coordinate 21,716,390 of CM060869.1, read as the reverse complement.
TATAACAAAGTCCCTGATATCATACCATAACTTGTCGAACTTCAAAATTTAGGAAATTTTATTCAAATTGCTTTTAGACCATTAAGATACTTATGAAATTATAAAATAAATATTTTATTGTCAACATTTGAGCCCATAAAGTTATTTATGGCAAGTCTTAACTACGGTTTCAGTTTTTATTTTCATATTTACATTGATTATCATAAAATTACTATTACATAAATTTTCATAAATTCTTTTTGATTTCACATATCAAGTGTATCCACTTGTTCTTGAGTCTTTTTCTCTCTGTCTCTCTGGATTCTTATTTCAAATAAAAAGATTTAAATCGGTTGATTGATTATTAGTATCATAAATATTATAATTGCGTTGTAATTTGAGAATTTTGGTAAGGCATCAGTGGTTCCATGCGAAAAAGCCCATCTCGAAGAATGGTGGGAAAACATTAATACATAAGAAAATGAAATTTCATTAATATTATTAAGAAATTTTGTACAAATATAACAAGAAATGTTATTAGATACCTTATTATTGATGCTATTAAGAAATTATGTAGAAACATGACAAGAAATGTTATTAGATACCCTATTATATAAATACATTATTAAATATTTCTGATGTAGATATTAAGAATTTGATTTTTTTTCTTATGATATGGATTTGAAATCATGATAATTAAAATTTTAAGGATTATAATTTGGCATATAAGATAATTACACCTTTTTTTTTATTAAAGTATTTGAACTGCATTCCCCAAAAACCAAATATCTATTTATATAGATTAATACTCCAGAGACAACAAACGTTTGGACACATGAAAATTTTTCTTCACTTCTGATGTTACTTGATAAAAAATTTGTTTTACTTACCTATATGTCTAAAATAACATGTATGTATTCATTTTCTTAACGTGACTTATGAATTATGACATTTTTACAATTTAGTTATTTATGTTAGAATTTTCACACTTTGATATCATCCTTTACTTTAAAATCTAAAAAATATAAATATTTCATTATCATATTAAAAATGTATTTTATTAACTCGCGCAAATACGCTTACATTATAAATCGGGACAACGGTGACAAAATTCACCTACAGGATAGTTTGGTAAATTCTCATTCATTTAGCATTTCGTGGGTCATTCATGCATTCAACGGCTCCGTACACGTGTTTATATTATTTTATTTCTTGGGTTGTGACACTACATTAAAAAAAAATGCTTCATTGGATTGAGAGGAAATAAGATATTTATCATGTAAAGATATATATGTAAAGATATATGTTTTGATAAAAAAAATTTCATATTTTTTATAAATATATCAATGCAGTTCATATATTTCATGAGATATATAATTTTAAAAAACATGTATCTTATTATATGTGGTACATAATTTCTTAAAAAATTCATATTTTTTTTATAAAAATATGTACCTCATGTATACTAAATTTAGGATGGTAAAAGGGTTGTAAGCAACAGTCTTTTTTTTAATTCTCTGTTTCTTTTGCTTATTTGTGGATTTGTGGTCATGACTTATGAGTTTGGTTTCATAATCATATTTTTTAAACTTTGGTTTTGATGCAATTTCATATTTGTAGTTATTTAACATATTAAATGTTAACTTTGCAAGTACATACAACGTTGCAGGTACATATTTTTATACAACCAAAACTTTTTGGAGAGTGAGAAAGTTCTACTCTTTTACATAAGTAAAAGTTGTTACCAACTACTAAAAAGGAATAATCCATTTTATATGCTCACATGATACTAGGAGTATATATTATTAGTGTAACTTATCTAGCAATAGAATATTTAGGTATACTGTATACATATTATCATGTGATGTAATATTTGATGGTCACGTCTAATTTCTATTCTTTAATTGAATTTTTCATTGTATAGTTGTCTTGTCATGAAAACGTTACAATTATTGGTTTTGATGATTTTTTTTTCCTTTTCTTTGCAGTTACATGAAAACTGAGAGAAAATCTACCAACAACAGCATTAATGGCACATACCAGTCATTTTGTCTACTAATCATTTTGATATAGCCTTTAGGCTTTAGTGTAAAACATTCTAAAGTTACATCCATACATATATTTATTTATGCAAACCTTTATGTTACTCTTTTGAATTTTTATTTGTCACTTGCATATCATATTGTTGATGTTCATAGTTTTCATATATAATAAAAAAAATTGGTACCCAATGAAAATGTATCCAAAGTATAATAAATAACATGCACAAGTGCGCCTACACATGACTAGTTTTTCTTAAAAGTTAAAATGGTTGATGTGTTTGGAAATAAGTTTGGATTAAATATGATTTCTACAAAAACGAAATCTTCAGAAGCTGTCTAAATTCATTTTCAAACACTGACTTTTCCCAAATGCGTTTGGATGTGAGTTTCAGAAGATTATAAATTTTCATGAATATGATCTTTTCAAACTCATTTCAAAAAAAAAAAAAAGAGTAAAGCTTAATTAAACATTGCAAACACTTTTTTATAAATAAGTATTCAAAAGCTAGCTTTTTTATAATATGTGGAGAAACAATTTCCTACAAACTCAGTTTTAAATTTAACTTTTGAATAAAAGCTAATTTTCAAACGCATATCCAATCGCCCCCTTTAGCTAATCATGTTAAAATCATAACGGTGCAATTTGGGTTGGCTTAAATACATATATGAAACCAAGCGAATTCAATCTAACTCAGGTTGGGCTTGAGTTGAGGGTCCGGGTTAACTTGACTCAACCAAGCTAGAAATTATGAATGATGAATTTGAATGTTCACTTTGGAATTTAATATGAGAGATAAAATCTGAATTGACTAATTTGTTTTTGCTTTAATCTTTGACATTATGATTTCTTCTTCCTCTCTTTATTGCTTCTTCTCACATTTTTATCTCTATTATCTTCTCTGCTTAGGCGTCACATATTCTTTTTCGTAGTTACCTCAAAGTTTAAATTGTTTGAATAACATTGTTTTAAAACCAAATCTAAAATTAATCTAAACGTGATTTAGGTAGCATTTGAGTACGCTTTTACTTAAAAATAAAAAGTAAAAACACGTGTTTTCAAACGTGTTTATAAAATCAAGCTTAATTAAAAAGTTATTTATAATTTTTAAAGCAAAAACTATGCTTTTTTAAAAAATGCAGAAAGTGAGCTTCATAGGAATTAATTTGATTTAAATCACTTCATTAAAAATTATACTTTTTCACTGTATTTCTAAACGCATCCTTAATCTGAATCAAACTCATTGATTCCATTTGAGTTGATCGCTTCGGGTTGGGTTGGATTGGCCTTCTCCATCTTTAGTTTGGGTTGGGTTTGAGTGAGCTTCAACCTGACCAATTAGTCTGTACTACAAGTCTACAACCCTGAAAATTTTATTAAATAAATTGCAATTATCCAGAGTAGTTTCTTGACAATTTATTTTGTATAGATGACACATAAAACTTGGTGCTGTGAGAACAGAGAGACTCATCAGTCATCATAGTACTAACTTTTGAGTAATAGAATTCTCTGCCTTAATTAGAAGTTAGAAATATAGAGAATATCTACATAGTACAATAAAACAAACACCATATAGACAAAATGAAACTATTAAAACTGTACATGTGTGTTTTACGTGAATATCAAGTTTTTTTTTTAATCAGGGAAGAATCTTGTGTGACTGACTATATAGTTAAGCTGGTAAGTTACATAAGTCTACTTGTTCTGGTTTTACAAAAAATTCTTTTATATTTCACCAAACAAACAAAATCTTTAACACATCTTTAAGAATTATCAGTTAAAGTATTGTTTTTATAACATTTTTATTGATCCACCCAAGGGTCTTATGAGTCCAGACAACCTTTAATGTGATTTTTAGAGTGATTGCTTTCAACACTGGCATGAACCCCAAAAGATAAATTTTATTATAAATTAAACCGATCGAGAGGAAGTTTAATACTTAAATTAATTAACATGATGAATATTGTGATGACAATTATTAATTTACAAAGCTGATATACTATCAAAAAAATGCTTTATAAAAATCATTAGTGCTTATTAATCCAGTATTTAAGATCCTTACCAAAAAAATACAATAATTACGATGTACATGTTAATTAAATAAATATATTATCTTTTGTTGAAGGATTACCAAAATGTAATTGGAACACTTTAAATTATAAACCGGATGACATGGCATGTGTTCATATCAGGAAAGATAGTTTTAAATTTGTTACAATCTTAAAGAAATAAATAAAAGACAACTATGATCAAATTGAGAAGCCAAGGTTAATTTGCTAGGCTTTTATATAATTCTTAGAATAAAGTCATTTTTATATGCAGTCCTATATGTATAATTAGAAATCCAGTAAAGCATATGCATAATTAAACGAGGTATATACATCGTTAAATTTTTATGTATTTACTAAAAATAAGTTCATTCAATTCGAAATTGAGCGATATACAATTTTCATCATCAAAGTATATACATCATTAGTTAAATGATGTTTAATATTTTTTAAAAATAAAAATATACGTGGTATGCATTTTGAACTGTAAAAGGGAATGCGTCTAACATTTTCCAATTCTTAATGCACAAAATTTATTGAATTCCAGCTTTGCAAAACCCTTGTTTTTTTGTCAGCCCAATAGCATATGGTTTTCTATTTTTTTTACTTCCCCAATATATATCACCTTAGAGTTTTCCAAAAATAGCTGAAATATTCTTTCAAAGATCTAAAATAATCAAATTGATCATTTGTTAAAAAAAAACAATTGTCCAAAAAATTCTTTATTTTGCCACTATATCACATAAAATGACCTAATTATCATTCTGTCATTGGTTAATCATGACAATTATGCTCATGAGATACATAATAATACTTAAAAAATATGGGCGCCGATATTGCCACCCCACATTATTAGAAACCCACCCCTTTAAAAAAGTATAAAAAAAATTTGTGCACTGTTGCAGTCAAAGTAAACCCATCCTGAGGTCGGCATTTCCTCTGGCGATGGGGGTGAATTATGGTCGACTAAGAGTTTCACGTGTGTACCAAACTAGGTCGACAACCACTTGGGCGACGGTGTTGAAGTGTGGTCGGTAATTACTTGGGCGATGGTGATGAAGTCTGGTCGCCAGAAAGCTCGGCGAGCTAATATATGTGGAATTGTAAATAAGTGATGCCCTAGGTTGGGAGCTCAAATTTGTAAGTAGATAATGCTTCTTTGTTAGTTGAGGGTGATTTACTTCCCATTTCTGGTCTTTAACGTTGTAGTTGTAGTATTTTATTTATTTATTGTGGTGGCTGTATTGGTGTTGATTGTGGTTGTTGTTGTTGTGTTTTTGGTGTGGTGATGGTGGTGGTTATTGTGTTTTTGGTGTGATTGTAAATCTTGCACATACAATATATATGAAATGATGTGAATTCAATATATATGTAAGACTCATTTTGGTATACATGATCTAGCAAAAATATTTGATTTGATCCATTGTGAATGGGTGTTTGACTCTTCGTAATTCTTTGATGTGGTTGTATAAAAGAGAGATAACATAATTTTAAGTGAGTTTGTAATTAGAAGCTACGATGTCAAAGACATTGTAATCTAAAGGATGATGGGGACTCTATAAGATATTCGACATACTAATTGGTGTGAAATCAATTCCAGGTTGGCAGGTCATTCGGCGAGCCTTTTAACTATATGTCGCCAACTGGTTCGACGATTTAAATCAGAGGGGACATGCCCTCTATGATGTATTCGACAGACCAATTGACGTGTGTCGCAACCCAGATCGACATTACCTCTGGCGATGGTCGTGAATTTGGGTCGCCCAATGCCCAGGCGAGTTAAAGTTGGATCATCCCTCACCAATGAGTACGCCAGACCAATTGGCATGTGTCTCATCCCAGGTCGGCATGTTCTCTGGCGATGGTCGTGAATTGGGTTCGCCCAATGCCTAGGCGAGTTAAAGTCGGATCATTCCTTAATCCTTACCAATGAGTTTGCCAGACCAATTGGCGTGTCCCATCCCAGGTCGGCATGTCTGCTAAAGTGATGAATTGTGATCACCTGATGGCCCGGCGAGCTAAAATTAGATAGAACAATTTGACATTTGAACAAGTACAAACCCAGGCAGTATTACAAGCTTAGACCGAACACGACAAACAAATTGTTATGGCAAACCAAGAGAATAATTTGACATTTGACATTGTAGTCTAAAAATGCATAATAGGTAACCATTTTTAACACATCCATAATACAATGTTAGGAGCAATTCCATAACCATCTATTCATGTAACTACACAATAAAATACATGGTCAAATTTCATAACCAATCAGTATGGTGGTCACACATCAAAATACATTGTTCCCAAACCAAATCCATTGTGTCATTGATGAAAATACAAAATTGAACACATGTCATACATCAAAATACAGTAATATATTCCATATGTGGTCATATAAGTGAGTTATGTCAATCATGTTGTTAATTCTTCCTTCATTGCGTAGCCGATTCTTCGGGAATGGGTGTTTCATCTTTTATATGATCAATCGCATGATGTATGCTCCTCTGTGCCATTGAGTCGGTGATCCCTCTTTCAAGATATTCAAGACATCGAACCACAGTAGTTACACGTTGTAAAAAAAAGTCTTTGTGATTTACGTTTTTGAAGAGAAGCAATTTGTGGAGTTTCTCTCTTAGGTGACATTCTACAAAAAAGGTATTTTGTTACATTTTGTTCAATTAATATGTCAAAACCAATGTGTATACATACTTCAATCATGGCTTCAGACCTCAACAACACTAGTATAACTATGACACAAATAACTAAAGAGTTTCAACTTTCATCAAGAAATACACACAAACAAGAACATGACAATTAGTTCAATAAAAAAATTATTTCAATGTGTTTTTCAATACAAATATGGTGTTGATTTATAAATCCTATTATGTCATAAACTATTATATCAGCATCCATTACTATAGTAAGTATGCTTATTACCTTAACATTGTCTTTGTAGGTCTTCCTATTCTTTGCCTATGCCACCATCCATAATATGTTCACTCTTTATATATATTCAATCAATTAGATATATTCATTATGTCCATATATACCATCTAAAATAATGTATCATTTTACCATTTATGGAAGTTACACCTAAAGTTCCACTAAGAACAAATTTATATCATTGTTGCTTGTTTTGCAAAATGAAGTTTCATCCTCATCTCTACACACCTAAACTAATTACTGTTTCCAAACAATCCAATAGTCACCTCCATGCAATAGACACACCTCCTATTTATCCAAATCATATTCAATTCTATTTTAAAAACCATCAACCCCCACCATGTGTTTTCATGAAAAGGGCATAAGCTTGAATAGGTATTGTAGGATCATTTACCCTTCTAAAAAAAATCAAAGAGCATAAGCTTGAATTGGTATTGTAGGATCATTTACCCTCCTAAAAACCAAAGAGCATAAGCTTGAATAGATATTGTATAATCATTTGCTATCTTAAAAAAAATCCAAATATCATAAGCTTGAATAGGTATTATAGAATCATTTACCCTCCTCAAAAAAACCAATGCTAAAAAATCTACACAAATCTTCTACAAACATATGAAAACATATACAAACAAACCTAGGTTTGCAAGAAGAGGAACAAGAAGAAGAGAGGAAGAATGATCTGAAGAAAAAAAGACATTTACCTTGAATGACATGGCGGCGATAGGAAGCGGTCATGGTACAACGGTCACTGGTAGGAGAGGTGATGGTGATCCAGCACACGGAGATGACACAGGGAGCCGCCGAGTGGGGGGGATGGAATGGAGAAGAGAGGGTTTTATTGTTTTAAATGGTGAGTTTACAATGTCCATGCCCTAATATTTATATAGGGGTGTGTTTATAAGCTTCATAAATTGGGATGGGTGAGTTTCCAATCGGGGTGGGTTTCTAGAGAATGGGGTCCATATATCTGTCCCCAAAAAATATTATATAATAATTTATTTGTTATTTTTCAATAATTTGATTATATTTTATGTAATTTTAGATAATTATTGGTGGATGATGATGAATATTGATGGGTGAGAAAATATTACATGTAACAAATGGGGAGGGTTAACATTAAAGATACATCTCAGATATGTTTGTCAACATTTATTAACTAAGTAAAGAGTGTGAAATTTCTTAATGATGGAAGATGGATGAGAGAATTCAAGTATTGTATGAGAAGATATTTATCTAATTTAGAATTTAGATGATATTAGTAACTAAAAAAATGCTTTGTTGGATAGAGCTAAAAAAAAAAGGGAAAAATCCAAATAACCCCCTATAAATTGCCTGAAATCCATGTAACCCCATGGCGTTTTCTAAAATCCATATAACCCCTAAAAATACCAACATAAATCCAAAGAATCCCATGAGTTAAACTTATGTTGATAGATGAGGGATATTATGCAAATATTTCATTTTATTGACCTTGATTGAGAACACAGTATACGAAAAATTTATTATAATTTGTTAAAAATGCGGAAAACCTTCCGTACATGACAATTTTACCCATTCGAATGGATTATAAAACCCTATACAGAAGGATAAAAGAGACATTTAAAGAGGATTTTTCGCATTTAAACACATTGTAGGGTGTTTTTGGTATACTATGTTTTCTACTAGAGTTAACTAGACAACTGAGAGGGCTATTTAGATTTACATAGGTGTATTCAGGAGGTTATGTGGATTTCAGGCAAAAAAAAAAAAAAACCCAAAAGTGTTGGTTCAGCGAATTGCTGATTTATTAATACAAATAATATAAGTCCTTGGTTCGAAAAGAAAATTAAATTCTTATTTGTGGTACTTATAAAAGAGTATTAATATCAATTTTATATAATTTTTTTTATTGATATTTGGTTAACCACTTTTATCAAATGGAAACATTGAGGGCAAAATGATTTTTCATCAATCAATAAATAAAATACTTTTAAAATAAGCGTCAAACTATTTAATTAAAAAAATACTTATTTGTTAATAAGTCCTTATAATAAACACTTAAAACAAACACCCAAATAGGAAATAAATGTTTATTTTAAGTAATAAGTTAAATAATTGCTTGCTTTCCACCGAACCAAATTCCCCTAATGAAGAACAAACCTAATTGAGATCCATCAAGTACTCAAATTTTCTAGTTTTTTCCCCCAAAAAACAATATTATTAATTAAGTAAATTAAACAATATTAATTAATTATGGGGGGAAGAACCCACAGAGATGATATTACAACCAAATATCCATCAAATTGTACTTCACACTGTTGCAACTTCTAAGTAAAAACAAAATTAATTAATTATATGGGAACCCACTGACAAGAAATTGTAACCCACGGTCCACCAAACTGCATCCATCGTGCATAGTTTTTCTAGATTCTATGTATCACCTTAAAAATGGCTGTTGTCAACTAATAAGGAAAAACAAAACTAATTAATTATTGTAATTAAAGACCCCGCAAATTGTACTGCAAGAGGTGGCAAATGGCACAAGTGGAAGGTTCCTGTGATTCAAAGCACAAGGCACTCAAAAACAAAACTCATTAAAACTCTCCTGATGACATTTCGGCTCCGTTTGGTTACGCGTTTGGGATGATTCCGTTTTTTTAAAAGCTGTAAATCCTTAAACGCGCAACCAAACGGGACAGCTTTTGGCGGAATCAAAATCTGGATTCCTTTTAATTTCTCTCTCGAAATCCGTGTTTTTAAAATCTAAAAAACAATGATTTTTTGTCAGAATCAATTTTTGGAATTGAAAAGCAATTTTTTCTACCAAACATTAAACTCCTTTCAAATATTGATTCCTGAATTAAAAAAAAAGCATCCCAAAAAAATCAAGGTCTAAAATCATCTTAAAAAACAGCTTTATTCTAAAATTTACTTTTCAATCTGTGTTTTCAAACGAGCCGAATCTTCTGGTACTTACCCAAAAAAAACAGAGAAGGAAAACTGTCTCTGAAATAAAACAAAAACTAATATATAGTTTTTACTGGATAATATTTATATTTCAACTGTAATTCCTCAAGGGCTAACTAATTGTACTACAAGTGGTACAGGTGGGATGTGATTGACTATTTTTATAACATAAAAGAATAAATGAAATTGTTTTTTGTTATTGGTTGTTATCCTGCAATTTATCAAATGCATGGGCATTGAATATTTGTGCGTATATGCAAATAAACAAAGGTGTAAATCAGAATGTGTGTTTGCTAGCAAGTATAAACCTATGTTTTTCACTACTTTGGAAGTATTGCAAAAATTCCTCTTATTAAGAGGTTTGGGAGAGTTCAAAAACAAAGGTAGAACTACGAATTTACTTTGGAACTTAATAATAAACTAGAGAAAAACTACTTTAATTTATATCTTTGGTCTACTCAAGCTGTACACCTTTTTAAATATCAATTTATCTATAAATAAAATATATGATAATATAAAAAAGGAGATAAATGTGTGATGGACCTATATTTTTCTTAATATTTTATATAAGTGTATGTCTCTATATCAGTCGGTGAAAAAATATCCTAATCCATCCCTAGGGTGGACTTGTTAAACCATTTTTTGAATATTATTAAAATAATATATATTCTAACAAAAATATTCTCAACACCTATATTACCAAATAGTAGTAAAATATCATTTCAACCCTGTACCATTGCCAAGGGGATCTTAGAGCTTACACAATTGATAATTAATAGTCAGTTACACAAATAGATACTAGTTAATGCACACATACATGGCAAGTGAATTGTTTTCAACATTATTTATCAAAATTAATTTATTTCTACTCAATTTATCATTTTTAAAAATAAAATTTTAAATCTATTTTAATTTCTTCATATAAAAAATAAAAATATATTATTTATTTTTAATCTTAATTTTCCATCACTTTATTTAAATACATTTTATACAAATGATATTAAAATTATCTATCTAAATTGAATGCTATAATTAACATAAGGATTTTATCTATTTTAATTTAATAAACGGTATTATCTTATAATATAGATTCAACAATAGAGACCTAGGAATAACTTGAAACAAATGAGGGACACAATTTAATATCCATACCTTTTTGTTTATGTGTTCCTCTTCGAAAATAAAAGATTGAAAACTCAAATATGATTTTGTTAAGTGGTACCTATATTCAAAAGATATCAATTTTTTTAGATATCATTAAGATCTAAAATAAATAAATAACAAATAAATAAGTAAATAATAAAATATCTTCATAGGAAGATTTCTCAAAAACAAATGGGAAAATTAATTAGAGGTCCTCCCAGCCTCTCCCCCATTATTTTTAGGTCCCTGGAGTCTTTTTAATTGTTTATAGATCCTAAAACCCAAAATCCATTATTTCTAGGTCCATTCCATCCACTGCCGTTTCAGCCCCCTTGTGAAATGTCATCCATACCCCTCACACTTAATCTCCCTCTCTCCCTGAAATTTCCATCCAAAACCTCTCCCTCTCCTCGAAACCCCTCGTTTATCCCCTAAAACCCTAATTGAACCTCACGAAATCCTCAAAAAATCATCACGAAATCATCCGATCAGCCTCCCTCCATCGAAGGAACCGTGCATCGAAGACGACATCAACGAATCGAGAACCCCTCGGCGATCCTCCGCGGCTGCGAGGTCATTCACTAGGCTCAAACGATACTTCCTGCATAGAGTGCGTCAAACTGAACCTTTTCATCACCTGATTGAAATAAATATTGTTCATATTTTAGAGGATCTGCTGATATGAGTTTCAAATATGGGTATTTTGTAAATATAAACGAGTACATTGTTATCTTATTTGTATATGACCTAATTTCTGCTTTGATAAACAACAAATATATCTGATGCATATGTCTTGGGTTTATTTTCTGGTTATGCTATGTAAATGCAAGATATAAAATTATACTGTCTACAATTCTTAGGTTTATTTTCTGGTTATGCTATGCACAAGCCTTGGGTGGATTTGCTGTTTATGCTATGCACAAGTGGTTGTGTCATTAGTACGCTATAATATATTCATAATACATTATTAAACGTAATAGTACACTAGTAAATCTATTGAGTACACTGTTAAACTAATGATATCATGTGTCTTAGTAAATTTACTTTATCAATTTAACGCCAATTCCAAATATTTACATGTTATTTTGGTTTGTCATTTGCATTTTATGTGTTTACATGTTTGTTACCATCTAATTTATATTATTTATATTTTTGCATACTGTATAGAATTTTAATAATGATTCGAACAGATGGTTTGACACCAAGAAGAAGTCCGAGGTTCAATACAGAATCCTCTACTAAAAACCCACCCACATAAGCTCCTTCAAACCCATCCACTGAATCCCCTGTACAAAACCCATCCACAGAATCCCCTGTACAAAACCCATCCACAGAAGCTCCTCTCAAGCCATCCACCAAACCCCCTAGTGAAGAGCCATCCCCAGAAGCTCCTTCAAACCCATCCACTGAATCCCCTATACAAAACCCATCCACAGAAGCTCCTCCCAAGCCATCCACTGAACCCCTTAGTGAAGAGCCATCCACCGAACCCCCTACTAAAGAGTCATCATCTCAAACCCCTACTGAAAAACCATCCTCTGAAACCCCTACTGAAAATCCATCTACCGATTCCCCTACTAAAAAGCCGTCCACAAAATGTCCTGCCAAGCCTTTCACCAAATGCTCTGCTAAAAAGTCATTGACAAAAGATCCTGCCAAGCCTTCCACCAAATGCTCTGCTAAAAATTCATCCATAAAAATTTCTTTGAGGCCTTCTACTAGATCACAAGCTGCTTCCAAGCCCTCCACCAAATCCCCCGCATCAAAGCCTTCCAAAATAGCTCCTTCCAAGACTTCCACCAAATCCCCCGCTTCAAAGCCGTCCAAAAAAGCTCTTGCCAAGCTTTCCATCAAATCCCCTACTCAGAAGCCATCCCCAAAAGCTCCCAAGGAATCAACCAAACCCCCTTTGAAGAAGAAAGTTACAAAAGAATCAGTGAAGAAGTCCAATGTTTGTATGGAAGAAAGTCGAGGTAAACAATTCTATGTGTCATACTTATTGGTTGATTAAAATGTATATTGTTATGTGCTGCTATGTGCATTTTAATATAATGTGGGTGAACTATTAATCCTTATGATGGGTATACCTTATTGAAGGAATAGCATATATAAAATCTAAATAGTTGTATAGCATTTCAGAGATATTTAATTATTAGTACATTGTTATATGGTATGGGTACACTGTTAAATTTGATAAGTACATTGTTATAATTGATGATCACACTGTTAGTACTCAATAACTTATGTTTGTCATATGTTATTATTCACCTCATTAACTTATGTTTGTCCTATCATTCCATGTTTACAGGAACAATCCAATTGCCTTTTATTCCCAAATCTTTATTAGTTCAGCACCATTGTTTTCCTATTTATTATAAGAAGACGATGGATGAGATAGACGTGAGGGAATGTCATCGCGATCTTTTGAAGAAGACACCATTCTACATCTTGGTGGACATCCCCAAGATAGGATTCGAATCAGAGCTACTTGACACACTTGTTAGTAACTACAGTTTTGATGAAAATATTTTTAAGATTAATGGAAGAAGATTATCGTTTACAGTTGAGGATGTTGCCCTCATCATAGGCTTGCCTGCCTTTGGGGAGAGGGCAATCACAGAATCAAAGTCAATGGATTCCAGGCTGAAGAAGAAGTATTTTTGCAATGATACCTAAATGACAAGGGAAGCCTTGAAGGTGAAGATAGTGGATTTGGTGAAGTCAGATGAGGAAGAGGACGTGAAAGATTTTGTTCGATTGTGGATTGCATTCATGTTTGCTAGTTTCTTATTTTCAGTCGGCCACTACAATTGTCCACTGCCCCTCCTATCATATTTGGATGATTTGGAGGGAACATGGAGGTATGCATGGGCTGTTTCATTCAAAGACCAGTTGATGGAATCACTGAGGAAGGTGTGGTAAGCGTTAAGAGCCGCAATGAGGGAAAATACCTGAAAAGTTCAATTAGGTACTTGTTTGGATGCACGACTATTTTATGTGTAAGTTTATTTTATCTTCATTATTATATATAGTTGTTTGTTATATTATTTCGTATATTAATGGATAAATTTTTGTGTAGGCCTGATTTTACGAGCATGTTAAAGGAGATCGGTGGAAACCTGTGGGACATCATGTGTCCCCACGGTTGTTCAAGTGGGTTATGAAGATGAAAAGAAGGGGTGAGAAGAATGTCAACCCCTTTAATGTGAGGGCAGATGAGGTATATGTCATTTACTTTTAAGTTTAGAAACTCAATTGTGTTAAATCTATATAGGACATAGTTAAAGCTCTTAGTACACTATTATATCGAAACGGTACACTGTTAATTGTATAAATGTTATTTATTTTAGACTGCTAGAAGCCTCACTCCTGATGATGGTGAAAGGTGTCTCCTTTTTGGAGGCCCCAAGAAACAAATCAAGCAAAAGAACATCTCATTGAATTACTGGAAGGGTGACGAGAAAGATGAGGAAGAACATGCCCCGTTGAACCCAAGAGAGTTTGAAACATCACGTGTCCATTGGTTTGAAGAAGAGAAAGCTCACACTCATTAGACAATATCAACATGTGAGATTGATTAAAAGATGCAAGAGGCTGGAGATAGAGGTTCATGATTTAAAGGCTGAGAATGCCCTTTTGGATGCCCTAAGAGCTGAAGTGGGAGTCCTTCGGGCTGAGAATGCCCGCCTGTTGGCTGATGAAGCAATGAATCAAGACAAAATGAATAAAACAAAGGAGGAAAGTGTTCATGATGATGATGATGATGATGAGAATACAACGTATGATCTTTATGGTGATCTTGAGATCGGGGATGAAGAGGAGAAGAAAATCTTTGAGGAGCATACCCAATTTTGCTCCCAATCATACTCCCATGCAATGGAGATGTCCCCATCCTCTCAGAAAATGGACATGTCCGGGTCCATCGTACCGTTTAGTCAAGATCCCACTGAAAGGAGTGATTGAGGATGGTCCGAAGCATGCATCCTATGTTGAGCTTGTGAAGAGGAGATCGAGGACTATATCTCACCTCCTTCGTTCCCCATACATGACTTGTCCGTTGGCTAGAAAATTAGCTAAGAAGATGGAGAAAACAGTGATCACAATTTCATCACAATCATCGACAGAAGTTCTTTCTATTTGTTCATCACCTAAAAAGCACAAAAAATTTGGTTGCAAAGGGAGGCAAGAATGTGCAGGTAATCATGCTTGTATGACTGTATTGTTCATTTTTATGGTTATACTGTTAGTTCATATATAGTATACTATTACGTATTCACAGTACACTCTTATGCTATTATAGTACACAGTTAATCCGTAAATGTATATTACATATCTCAGCTCGTTGATTATGTAGTACCTGGAGAAGAGAATGAACTACCAGGGAAAGTTTTTACTCTCAGATGAAGATAAGGGACTCATCGAGGAGTTCCTTTCACTACCGATAACAGGATATACTTTACTTAGGTGTAATAATTTTATACATTGTGAATATACACCTATTTTACCAATTTTATGTTGTTTTTTCTCAGTGACTCCCTTGTCCAGGATGGTCGAACTTTTATTACTAGGGTTTGCTTGGGTGAAGTGCTATTGAAGGATGAGCTACAAGATGATGTGAGTAATTGCTATTACTCATGTGATGATACGGTTATGTAAAATATTTTACAGAATTATGACATTCATTGTGTTTGTCATAGGCAATAGACATTTGGTTTGCAATATTAGAAGAGGAGCATGTTGAAACCAAATGATTATACATCTACTCCTGGGCTCAGGTGAACTTTATCATTGTTGACACCTTAATGATAAAATGATTCATATAATTGTTCTTCTTCTTATTGTGGTTATTTTTCTTAATACAGAAAAACTTGAACAACACAAACCCTTGCAACGTCGATGGAGTTGCAGCCGAGAAATATGTCTAATTTTACTCTTTTTTTTGCAAATGATGCACCAAGGATGTCATAATGGATCTTGACAAGATCTTAATGCCAGTACACTCAAATGTTAAAGAATGTCATCATTAGCATGTTTTGAAGGTTGACTTGAAGCAACATCAGCTCGTAGAGTATAACTCTATGAAGAATGTCCCACGTTTTATGAAAAGTACAGATAATTTGGTAAGTTCATATTTTCAGCATTATGGTTTTCTCTTAACTTTTCTTTGGGACACATTGTTAGGCAATATGGATACATTGTTAGGCTATAAGGGTACATTCTTTGGGATACACACATCGTTATGATTGACTGTATTGCTAATAAATAATACATTGTTAGTCTATAAGGGCACATTGTTAGGCAATATGAGTACGTTGTTAGGTGTTTTGGGTACTTTATTAAGGTTAATTATGCAGGTCATGTTGATGAAATTGTATCTGAGAAGGTATCATTCCATAGAAACTGAGAACTGGCCAACCATCAGGGATGAAGAATGCCCCAATCAAACGAATGTGTAATTGTACTTCTATCTCTCCTTCAACAATCCTATAAAAGTATGATATAATATAATTGTGTTTTATTTTAGGGTGGACTGTGGAAAAGCATATAAAGAATCGTCTAAATCTATGGTCATCAGGAGTTCATTCAAGCTCCTCATAACTTTCGGGATTTGTAACCATCACCGCATTGGCATACCACCGAAGATTATCGAATGAGAGAGATTCATCTCTATGTAAGTCCTTACAAGCCACCTCTTTCCCATGCCAAGCCTTGTGATATGGTAATTGGATTCCATAATCTCTAAATACATCCTTTACTATGTCTTTGGGTCGATACAATGGGGTGTCAATAAGCTTAGTATTTGTAATCTCAACCATCCATCTTCGCGATGCTCTTGGATGATCATTTGTTGATATTTCACTACCACATGAATGAATAGTGTTCAACGATTTGATTTGAATATAAGGGCCTAACCTGACTCTCGAGCAATGAACTCGCCATCCACAAGAAGGATTTTTGCACTTGACAGTTACTCGTACCTTATCGTTCTTCACATATTCAAAATCAAATGAATGCGCTATAGAATAATTGGTCAATTGCATGCGAAAATCTTCAACGTTTTCAAATTGTTGATTGATCGAATTAATGATATTCTCCCAAAAACTTGTCAGCATCCCACTGCTTGAACTCCCACAAATGGCTTCCCCTTGAGAAACCATGCTACAAGATATAGGTACTGAAGATGTTGGTACAGTTGTGCCTAGGTTTAGGTGGACACTGTTGGACATCCTACAATTCATTCTCATCGTAGCATTAGAAGTCATACAATAAAACATGTGAATCATTGTCATACAGAAGGTAAAATGATAATGTAATACATTGTTAATCAGTATGGGTATAATATTAAACCATACGAGTACACTATTAGTATATAAATAAATAATTGGATCATGACAGCAAGTAGTAAAACAAATTACATTTGTCTTGCATCTCCAGCAGAGTTTTGTTCAGAATTTATGAAAATATTAATCTGGATAAAGTTGGACCCACACATCTTGTGAATGTCATACATTGTCTCGACATCTTCATTGTTCACAAGAGTCGTTCGCATATTAGCTTAAACGGGAATGTCATACTTCAAATTGACTTTTGACGCATCAAACTTTCATCTTTCACATAATTTACTCATAATATCTGAAAGTGTTGTAGTCCTACCAACATGAACTACTCGTGTTTTTCCATTGTAGGAACAAAATGCCATTAGGGTATCCATGTTTAAACTGAAATATTTTGCAAAAAAGAATCATGTGTTCAGCCTATGAATAGTATGAAATGCATTACGTACAATATTAATCCTGCATACATTATGTACCTACTAAACGTAAAACAATAAATAACATTATGTACATTGTTAATTGATCTGGACACACTGTAATCATATCACTATATAACCATAGAATTAAATGAATAGCATCAGTTGAAATGAAGGCTAATCCAATCTTCTTTTCGTACTGTAAAATAAATCCAGAACCAAAAGCAACGGTATTCTTTGATCACTTTTTTTTATTTTGAGCATGCAATCATTGTTTTTTCTTTGGATAGAGTATTATGATTCTCCATTCCTATTTATAACTCGTGGTTCCTTCACCGCCGTCGTGAGGGGGACATTTCTTGTGTTTCGTATACTATTTAAACTTTTCTGTGGAGAAGAAGAAGAGTGGATGGTTCAAACACTGTCATTGTCGAGCTCTAGGTGCGATTTAGGGTGTCGAAGACTCGATTTTAGGGTTTTAAATGGTTAGCCATGGGAGGGTTGTTTAGGGTTTTGAATGTTGGCTCGGTGGATTAGGGAAGAAGAAAGGCAGGGCAAATATGTTTGTTTCAGTGGTATTTCTGGTATGCTAACAGAGGAATGGGACGGCAACTGTTAGTTTGGACTTAAACATAATACCATGTGATGCTAGGGACCAATAAATAAGGGACCTAAAAATAATGAGGGAGAGACTGAGGGGACCTCTAATTAATTTTTCCAAAACAAATTCTTCAAAATTCAAAGTTGGAAATTAGAGATTATATGAATGACTAGGGATTTAAGATTACTAATTATAGGCATGTAATATGATACATGTGCAATTATAATTATATAATTAAATTATAAAAAATTCTGTTTAGATCTTAAACTTGTAAACTTGGCTAACAACTAGTTATTTATAAAATAATTCAAAAATTTATAATTTTTCAAGTATAATTCCGATTGGGGTGATCAATAGCAGTTTAGAAAGCTCTTTTTGATATATATAGATTTTTCCACAAATAACTATTTCATAATGAAAATGAGATTAAATTTAACATTCATATTTAACCTGAAATTAGCTATTTATTATTTATAATAAATTCAAAATAAATAAATTTTTTTATCAAAACTAATAATCAAATGAGATGAAATCATTTTTTATGTGATAAAATCTAGTTTATGAGATAAAATCTAGCATATTAGAAATATGGATATGATTTTTTATCGGACATATTTGTATTTTTAATTAATTTCAAGAGGTAAAATCAGAAAAAGTATTTTCCCTCTCCACTCGTACTTTTTATATTAGCATAGATATAGAAGTATAGATAGATTTTTATAGTAGCATAGATAATTAATTTCAAATGGTAAAATGGGATAAAATATTTTCCCTCTCAACTCGTATTTTTATATTTTTTATAGTAGAATAAATATATCAAATATATTTTAATTTAATGCAAAAACATATGTTAAGTGAGCACACTCACTTATTTGTAAATACAAATACACCATTGTTCAAATAATGCTTTGATTTTAGCTGGTAATTTAATTCTCCTCCGCTTGTTGATCATGTGCTTAAACTCAGTGGGTTGCCCCGTTTGACCTAAGGTTGCTCAAGTTTGCTCTTCCCATTTTGCCTCCTAATAATGCATTTCTAGTGGTTGCATGTATTTCATCATTCATAATCAGAGTTAGGGTATCATGTAAGTTAATCATAGGTAACGGTTATCCCCACCCACTCTCTCTTAATAAAACAAGATCAATCCATTTTATTTTACAAACATTAACCCCACCCCAACCCTCCCCTCGTAGAGGCAGTGGTGACGACGATGACATCGGGTACGGAAAAAGGTGTTAAGAATACGCATGACTAGGTTGTAACAGGAAAAAATCAAATATCCACTGAATGTTTTGATTAACAAACTTTATTGAGATTTTGCTATTTGGGTATATCCAAACTTAGGTTTTGGAGTTTCTTATAGTTTAGAATATTCAAGATGTAGTATTTCAGTATATTTGTGTTTTTTTCTTCTCTCTGCATTATCTTATATTTTATTTTAGATTTTATATTTTCTACATGGTATCAAAGCCATATTAGATTTTGATCCAATGTGATCATTCTTTTTATTGGTTCAATAAAATTATGTTTTTACATTTTTTATGAAATCCCTTCTTCTTCATTCAAGACCAATTATTTTTTTAATTTATTCCAAATATCTCGTAAAGTGTTTATTGAGAGAGATCGTGAGAAATCTGATCTAGTAAATCACAGACTCAAGAAGAGAAGGAGTCTATCCAAACTTAGGTTTTAGAATTTATAATTAAGATCCATGTAATCAGTTTTAGGGCTGGTAAACGAGCCGAATAGCTCGGACTCGGCTCGGTTAAAGCTCGTTCAATTAGACAAACGAGCTGAACTTTAAAAAATTTTAAAGCTCGATTTGTAAACGAGCCAAGCCTGAGCCGAGCCCGTTCTTATACCACTGTCACATGTATAAGTTGTTATGATTTGTGAAATGTGACTTCTTAAATGTTAAACAAAGTTTTTTTTAGCTAAACAAGCCTAAGCTGAGCCTTAATTCGAGCTTCGGTTTGGCTTGTTTAACAAATGAGCCGAGCCGAGCTTCAACCGAGCTTTTCACGAGCCCAATGAGCCAAGCTTGAACATGAAATGAAGCTCGTTCCCGAGCCGAGCCGAGCTTGATGCTAAACGAGCCGAACCCTGAGTAGGTCAAGACTCGGCTCATTTACCACCCCTTATCAGTTTCCTATGATTCAGAAATAAAGTATTTTTGTATATTTGTGTTTTTCTCCTTCTCTCTAGAGTATCTTTTATTTTATTTTAGATTTTATATTTTTTACATGGTATCAGAGCTATATCATATTTTGATATGATGTGATCATTCTTTTTATTGGTTCAATAAAATGGAAAAATGACAAAAAAAAGTCTCATTTCACAATTTTAAAAACATAAAAAACTTTCCTTATATAATTAAATCAGCAACTTTTTAAAATCATACTTAAAAAAGTCCCATTTCACAATTTTAAAAACACAAAAAACTTTCCTTATATAATTAAATCCTTAACATATTCCATACCTCTTAACTTTGTCAAAATATTTCACCATGTTAATTTGATTAACGTATTTCACACATTCATTCTAGATTCTTTGTGAGTAGGTGGATTTTGTGAGATATATACAATATAATTTGAGTTTTTGACGATGAATTCAATTAAATATTGATGATTCTTTAAAAAAATGGTTATATACTAATGATGTCATTAAAATAGGTGAATAGCCAAGCCAAAAAAATGTGAATAGGTGGTTTTGTGAGATATGTATAATATAATTTGAGTTTTTGATGATGAACTTCATTAAATGTTGATGCTTCTTTAAAAAAATAGTTATATACTAATAGCGCCATTAAAATATATCAATAGTCAATAAAAAATGTGAATAAGGATTTAGAATATTAAAATATCATCTACTACATTGGGGTGCTACATAGATTTAGATTATATATTTGATTATACATAATGAAAAATAATAAACATCAGGTAAGATATATATAAGAAATACACAATATAATATATAATAACATTAACTTAAGGGGATTAATTTTGGTCATACAGAGAGAAATTATTGTTTTGTAGGAAATATATGTTTTTGGTGTGGAATAACCTAACAAGAGTTAGATGTATAACCTAACAAAGGTTAGATGGATGTTAAATATCTAATTACATAAGAATATATTAGTTTTTTGTGTTTTAAAATTATGAAATAAAAATTTTTATGTATAATTTTAAAAAGTGATTAATTTGTTATTTCTAATTTTTAGGAGATTTTTCAGTCATTTTCCCTAAGAAAATTCTGTTTTTACATTTATTTATGAAACCCCTTATTCATTGAAGCACAATTATCTCTTTTTAATTTATTCCAAATATCTCATAAAGTGTTTATTAAGAGAGATCATGACAGATTTACTCTAGTGGACCACATACTCAAGAGGAGCAGGAGCAAAGTGATGGATTATGCTTTTATCATATGTAACAATCACATTATTCAATTAATAGAACATGCGATTGCAGGAGGGTGTTAGGAAAAATCAAATCTCAAATTGATTAACAAACTCTATTGAGATTTGAGCTTATTCAAATTTAGGTTTTAGAATTTATAAATAAGATCCTTGTAATCCATTTCTTATGATTCAAAATATTCAAGATGTAATCTTTTTGTATATTTGTGTTTTTCTATATTATATTTTATTTTATTTTAAATTGTATATTGTCTAGAAAAGGAGGCCACGGATTAGGAGAGGGCCAGAAGAGAAGAGATGTGAAAAGCAACAGTGGTGGGGCTAAAGAGAGAGAATGTATAACATATATGGAGGTGGGATTAGTATTCACTGGAAATGGGACGGGGATCGATAAAAAAACATTGTGAAAAATAGGGTGAGAATACCGTTCCAGTATCATAATTCATATTCATAACATGAAAATTCTTAGATGTATAAGACCCCAAAATATATATATATATATATATATATATATATATATATATATATATATATATAGGGATCCGATTACGTGCGGTGTGCGGTCGGTGCGGTGCGCGATCACGGGCCGTCGATCACGGGTCCATCGCATCGGACGGTCGGGTGCGATTCACGTCGACCGTTGGATGCGATGGACCCGCGATCGAACGGCCCACGTCGTAAACCGCACCGACCGCACATCGCACGTAATCACGACCATATATATATATATATATATATATATATATATATATATATATCCAAAGATTTTATCAAATGTATGTTTAGATTTTTTTTAAAAAAATCCATAGATTGGTAGAGCCTGTGTTGGCCGTATCAACCCACACGCACATACCCCACTTACACACACACACACACACACTGACACACACCAAAATTTTGCCTGGTGTGGACATTTAGCAGGTTTTTTCCACATTTATTAGACTTTTATTATTACTATACTTTTCTACCTTAACAAGATGTCAATACCAAAAATCTGAGGCACAAACTAGACAGGGACCACTAGGGTGGGCACGGAGGAGACTAAGTGAAAGTGAAACTTGTATTATAAGAAAAGACAAACATGAGCATTTCAAGAGAAAGAGGGATAAATATAAAAATAAAAAAAAATAATTAAAATGTTTTGTAATTTTTTTAATTTTGGGTCACCAACCTCCCTATCTATATATATAGCATATCAAAACACTTTCATTTGAACTGTTATAATTTTTTTAGGTTTTTATATCAAACGTTGTTAGCATGTGCAGGGTAGTTAAGAGACTGGATCCAGTCCTGTTCGGTCAGTACCGAACTGAACGACGTGAAAACTGAACTGCACTACATATAAATCAAACTACACAATTAATTATTAGGTATATATTTCACTCTCCTATTGGATATTGATGATACTAAAGAATTCATATTTCCTTTAATAGTTAATTGGATCTAATAAGAGAATGAAATATATACCCAACAATTAGTTGTGCAATTCGATTTATAAGTGATGCAGTTCGATTTTCGCGTCGTCCAGTTCGGTACTGACCGAACTGACCGGATCCACTCCTGACTGGATCCGGTCCCGGTAGTTAACAATCTAAATGAAAAATTATTAATGTATAAGATTTAATAGTGTACATAAAATGCATATTTGTTCATGAGATAAATTTGGTGTACAAGTTAACATAATGTACATAAAATGCCTAATAATGTACAATGGATATTCAGTGAAGTAAACAACAAAAAGCTGCCGGAAAGACCTAGAAAAAGAGTAGCTATTTATGAGGGATTTGATGCGGTAGAAATGTCGAAGGATAAAAAATATTTGTAATTAATTTCCACATAAAAATATACCAACTTCATACCCTTTGCCCTCGTGTATATATATCCTTAACTTCTCTTGAACAATGTTAAGAAAACACCCGTAAATCCGTAATGGATTGTAACACCCATGACATTAACCTAATTTTATATTAATTGGTAGGTAATTGTGTATTAGCTAAATTTTATCCTTATCAAGAAATAATACTTCAATCCAGAAACCTCTTTGTAATAAAGAGATACCTCTACCAACTTGTCAATCCCTTTTTATCTTTAGAAAAGTTAATAAATTGGTCATATATGTAATTCAAAACTCTTACTTTTGGCTCGCATTCAATATGACATGCACATTTTTTAAATATCACTCTATAAGGTTATCTCAAAAAATTAATTTGTTGATTTTTAAAATACAAAGTAGAAGTTCACAAATTCTCATTTGGAACCAATAACAAAGTACATAATAAAATTACAGAAAAACTATTAGGTTTAAAGATTAAAAATCCTATCATATCTGTTATGAGTGTTGATATACTCAATCATTTTGCAATCCACCTGTAGCCTCATACACTATGATCATATTGTTAAACGAAACCCTTAAATTTTCTTTGCTTTTATAATTGGGTACGTTTAATTAATGGAGTATATATATACATTATTTTTATAAAAATATTTATTCATTACTTTGTTCCCGGTAAGTAAAGGGAGAGTGGCCGAGTGGTTAAAAGTGATAGACTGTAAATCTATTGAAGGTTTTCTACGTAGATTCAAATCTTGCATCTCCCAATATCTCTCAACTTCGTTCTTTCTTTGTGCGAGCCGTATGCGGTGAGAGTCGCACGTACGATTATGAGGGGGGTTTCGTCCAAAGTCTATCCACCCTATTTGTTCCATGATCTATGGGCCTACTGGATTTACCCAGTTCGATCAATTAGACAAGATCTAATCATTTTGACCACTTTAAAACTGTTTTTTTCCACTGTTGCTCCTATGTTGTCACACTTGCGGTCGCCTCCGACTAATTTTTTTTATAATAAAAAAATGAAAATATGTGAAGACTGCACATGGGGTTATAATCCCTAATATTTTTTTTGGTATAAAATACATTATGTGAGAGCCGCTTCAGCTGATCCATCAACTGAGCGGTTGGCTTGTAGTGAAGTTGAGCCTATCTCCCCATTGTTCATTTCTAGTGTCACTTCTGATCCACCAGGTGACTGGGTGGCTTTGGTCAGTGATGTTGGGACAATCTCTTCAATGTTGTTCATTTCTCTCGTACCTTTATTGGAATTCAATTGGCTTTTGAGACAATTATATAGAAGTGGGTCTAGTGAACAACATGTGATTTTTTTATTAATTTGTAAAATTACAAATTAATTTTACAAAAATAAAATCTGTTCGACTAATAAAATACATGATAGTTTCCAAACTCAGCCATATTTTGTAGATTTACTTGTAACCCATGAAAGGTATATACCTTGGGATGTAACTATTATCGTATGCTTTTCATATAAGACCCCACTTGATAGTGGTATAAAGTGAAATAATCAGTGTACAGCTGAAATAATAGTTAAATACTAATATATATAAAGACAATGTGATCGACACATCTGTTATTAGAATATTGTTTTTTATTCGTTGGCTTATATGGTTCACCTAAAATATGCATTATGATTTATACTATTTTTCACCAACCAGTATCACATATAAGTAAATACTTCTACATAAACCATTAACAAAATAAATTAGATGCATCTATCACTACTTACATTACCAAATTAAAAAATTCACTTAAGATATAGAACAATATTTTTTTGCTTATAATAATTATAATTATATACAGTTTTTTATATGAATAAATAAAGGTTGCTTTTACACCCAGATCTATTTCCAGCTATATATGCATTAATAGAAAATTAACGGAACATATGCTCATGTTAACAAGACTTTTCCTTAAAAAAAAAATTTATATTTTCTATAAATGTATTCATGCAATTCTTTAATGTATATATTTTTATTTTTTATAAAAGCATGTAACTCATTAAATAAGATATATTATTTTTAAAAAATTTAAAATATATATATATTAGAATTAGGGTTAAAAATAGAGTTATATGTAACAATATCCATAAATAAATTTATAAGTAAGAATTAGAGACTTCCTTTCCATGTCAATGCAATTGGATGTGCATGCAAACCACAGTCTGACGTCCTTTTGGATCTTCTGTCTCTCTCTCTATCCACCTCACGAGCCCCTTCTTTTGAATTCCCAAAAATCACTTCAATCAAACTCCTCCACAAATCCATTTTGAAAAAACAAAAACAAATAGAGAGTCCGGACAAAGAGAGACTGAAGAAATCTAAAGAGAAGTTGTGGTTGAGATCCAATGAACCTCTCTCTTCATCAAGCCAACAACAACAACAATATATACTATTAATTATTTCTTTCAGACCAACAAATCCCAAACCCTTCCCCTTCTCTTTCACTTCATTCCTCCCCAATCCACAAACACCAACACATCCCAAACTGTCTAACTAACAGACCTTCATTTAGCAATTCCATGCAAAATCACATCCCACCCATGATAGAATTCTGTACCAAATTCGATTAAAAACAATCCGAAAAGGATCCACCACTTTGTGTTGTTTGTAGTTTTCATTTCTTTTTGGGAATGCTAACAATCTCTCCTTTGAGAGTGGGAAGAGAGGGAGCCATTGATGGAGGAGGTGGACTTGATGAATTCACAGATGGGTTGTCGTCCATCGGCGGCGCCGGAGACAGCCTCCTCGACGACATCATCAACTTCGACGACCTCTTCTTCGGGCTCGATGACTCCGACGTGCTGCCCGATCTCGAGGTCGACCCGGAGATGCTCGCCGAGTTCTCTAACTCCAGCGGTGGCGGCTCGCCTCCTCCGATGGTCACCGATGCGGTGAGTGGAGCCGGTGAGCCGCCCGTTTCGGAGGCTCAGAAGGGGCTGAAGGAGGAGGAGAAGTCGGTCGGGGCTAGTTCTTCTTCATCGGAGAAGAAGCCCAGTGGGTCGGCCCCGAAATCGTCGCAGGGGAAGCGAAAAGTGAAGGTGATCATCCATCATCCATCTATGATCAATGGTTTACATAAACTGGAGTCATATTTTTCACAATATGACCTTGTGTGGTGGTTAGGGTTAGGGTCCAGATCGTTCTGATACCAGCCTAGGTCGCTCTGTATGTATAATTTAATTGAATTAGATCGCTCTGATTCCAGTTGTTGGTACCTAGATCATCCTGTGTGAGATTTGGCTGAATCAAATCGCTCTGATACCGGTTGTTAGTACACAGATCGCTTTGTATGTACAATTTGATTGAATTAGATCGCTCTGATACCAGTTATTGGTACACAGATCGCTCTGTGTGTGAGATTTGATTGAAATTTGTTTGTGGTACAAGGTGGATTGGACGCCGGAGCTTCACCGGAGGTTCGTGCAGGCGGTGGAGCAGCTCGGCGTCGACAAGGCGGTGCCATCGAGGATTCTCGAGATCATGGGGATCGACTGCCTCACACGACACAACATTGCTAGTCATCTCCAAGTATATACACTGCGTTCTCTCTCTCTCTCTCTCTCTCTCTCTCTCTCTCTATTCAAGAAGGGACTGTCATATAGAATCTATGTTGGATGTATGTGCTACTGCTTTTCTTTCAGTAGTGTCATCACTGATGAATGCAGTGGTGTCTGTTGGTTGGTTTTCTTTTTTTTTGGAGGGATTTGTGTGTTTATATGCACCTTATTTTGTGATTCTGAATTTTAATTCTGTATGATAGAATTAGTATTTCTAAAAAAAAAAAAAAACAGTAACTTCCTTATTATACATCTATAGAGCTAATAATAAGATCTAATACATATATAATATATTGCGTGGATGATGTCTTCAAATTTTAGATCTAGATATTGAGAAGCTCAAACAGAAAAAAAAAAAAAAAAAAAAAACCCAAAATTAATTTTTTATTTATTAATACATTCCCTACTTTCTGCACATAACAGTTCTTATAGTAATACATAAATATTATTAATCCTTAGCTTTAGTCTCTAGAAATAATATTACTTACCTATCTCATATAGATTACATTAATTCTTACCAAGAAATAAAGAAACATAAATAAATTTGTTTTAAAATTCCATCTGTGGATTTTTTCTATCCGTCTAAATAATCTTGTTATAAGTTATAACACTGTTAATCTTGAATTACTGAACCATATTAAATTCTGACTTCATGTTCATGTTTATGTTGTTTTTTTGCTGGATTTGTTTATGTTGTTTCACTATTGATTTTTTTTTCCTTCTTCTTCTTGTGATGTGAAGAAATATAGGTCACATAGGAAGCATTTGTTGGCAAGGGAGGCTGAGGCAGTGAGCTGGAGCCAGAGACGGCAGATATACGGTGGAGCCACCGCGGCGGGGAAGAGGAACGTTACGACGCCGTGGCTCGCTCCACCGCCTCCTCCGCCACCCACAATTGGGCTCCCTCCCCACCCGCCTCAGCCAATGCCACCATACCGGCTCCTCCACGTCTGGGGCCACCCCACCGTCGACCCCCACCAGTCTCCGGCGGCACCCATGTTGCACGTCTGGCCAAAGAATGTCATCACCCCGCAACACCACCCCTGGGCGCCACCACCCGGTCCGCCGGACCCCACTTATTGGCACCCCCACTACCGCCGGGTATGCGAGACATTCTAATCAGTGTTGGATTGTATCAGCTCTCATCGGTTCTTAAAGAAAGACTAACAAATGACACGTGTTAGTTTCTTTGTTTAAGAATTGATGAGAACTGATAAAATCCAGTACGCCTATTTTGATTAGGTTTTTAAACCTTTGTTGAACTTATGTTGTGACATATTAAACTTATGTTGAGCTATGTCACGCAGGGAGGTAGAGATGGGTGGGTGCCGGGCGTAATGACTCGTGGAACTCCTTGCTTCCCCCCGTCGATGGGATCTCCGGTAAGAATTTTTTTATTACAGAATTCTCTAACGATATCATGATTGTAAATTTTATTGTCAATCATTGATATATGGGTTCAAATCTCGATTAGGGTTAATTTTAGATGCTCACTTGGATATTTTTTGTACTGTAATGGCAGAGGTTTCCGGCTATGACCCTTCCAGGCGTTCCTCCGCCACCGCCTCTGCTGCGCTCCTTGTACAAAGCCGATAACGGCGCCGCCCTTTCGAGGCGGAAGGCTGAGTTTCGGGTCCAATGCCAGGCACATCCCGTGAGTACTGTACCCATCCCTTCTTTTTATGCTTTTTTTTTAATATAAAATCAATGCATATATGTCAGCCTCTTTTTTGTTGTTGTGACTGTAATCCTTAGTTGATTTTTTCCAGGCAAATTAAATCAAATATATAAGGGGTTCATGAGCATGAGTTATCCATTTTATAACCCCCATTTAAGTTATCCATGACTGTGATTTTATTGATGATTTTTTGTTTTTTGTTATTTATGTTTGGCTTTATTAGTAGTGGAATATAACAAGGATTTGTTAATAAACTATAACTAATCAGGGAATCATTATCATAGTTTATATGTGCTAAATAATTATGTTATTGATGATTAAATCTTTTTTTTCTTTTTTTTATCAATCATTCATCATAATTAGGTACTTTACAGTTATAGAGAAAAAGTTCTTTTAGGCTTGAGATTTACATGTTATGTTTGGAACGATGCATCACGTGATCGTTTTTTGGCCATTTATTATTGGTACATTGTTTTTTCTTTGGCTTTTTTTTTGTTAAAATTTTCTTTGTCTCTTTTGAGACTTACTGTTTTATCTCTGGTTGTAAAATGAAAACTCTGATCTATTTAACTCTTTTTTTAAAAAAAGAACCATGTTAGTCTTAATTTTCATTCCAATGGGTAATAAAATGTATGTACATTTATTTAGAAGGTACACATGTATTTCTCTGAGTGAGAAATGAGACTAAAAATAAGAATATTGATTGTCAGCCTGATCTTTTATAATCATTTAATGTCTTTACTTGTGTTCATAATTAACCATCTAAAAGTTTAGGTCACAAGCTACACTTCTGTAACATCTAAACATCTAGTCTGATTTTAGCTTCATTTTAATCTTCAAAAGTTGCATTCATCGTATGTAAATGTGAATTTATTCATATCTAGAAGATTATAAATGGATCTAAAAATATAGTTGGATGCAGTAAATACATAACCCACTCTTCAAATTTGCTAGGTTTGGAACACATGTTAAGTGCTTTTCCTTGGATTCAATATAGCAAAAATTTAAGTTTCCTTGTGATTCATTCATTGCTAATTCGAGTGATGATATTTATCTATCATATCATTGGACTTCCATATTTTCCATATTTTGTTTCTATCTTGTATGTATGGTGTGCTGTGATGCATCGTATCTTGTTAAGATCCACATAGAAACCTTTATTTACATGGATTCTAGATATCTAGGTACTATGTAGAAAGCAAAACAACAAATCCATGAAATAGTTCTTCCATTGATATAATGTTGTCCCTAGTTGATTAAAATAACCTTGAACTCTCTCTACAGTAGATCCCATGCACTTGGCATATACGATGAATGGTACGTCTATTTCTTCCAACAGCCCTTCTCTCTTATTTTTATTAATCTAAATCTTGGATTTAGTGAGTACACCACCTAAGGTTTCTACAGTAGATCAACAGTCATGTAATTTTAAAATGATACAGTATTAATCATGTCCTATAGAATAAACTTGTGTAATTCGGTTTTAATCATGTGAATAATTCCAAAACCATATTTCTCTCTCAGCCATTCTTGTATCTCAATCTTTTTTATTCAAACTCGAGTCCTCCTTTTCCTTCAAACCCTTTTTGAGTGACTTAAAAGAATGAGCCAAACCAAGGGCATGCATAAGAGACCGTCGCTAGAGATAGAATCATTCATGCATTTTGAAGATCCTCTACTGTTTTTTTATGCTAGAGATAGAATCATTCATTCATCATATATGGTTCCATTCATCTAATGAAAAAAAACAAACATATTTATACAGTGACTGGTTGTAAGGTCAAAATTGTATTCCACTATGATATTCATATTTTTCATGGGGTGCTAACAGTTAACTTAATCAAAGTTCAGTTTACAAGATCAATGTCATGTTTTACTGACGATGATAGAATTAAATACAGTCGGAGGAGACGGTGGATGCGGCGATCGGAGACGTGTTGATGAAGCCATGGCTGCCTCTCCCTCTGGGGCTGAAGCCGCCGTCGCTGGACGGCGTTCTCGTGGAGCTGCAACGACAGGGGATATCCAAAATTCCCACCACCACCACCACATCCACCTGATCAGAAAATTATGAAATTCGACGACATGACTACGTGTAGATGTACATTATTCACTGAGCTTCTTTTGCTTTTTTTTTCTTCTTTTTTTTCTGGGAGATCTGTTGTTCTTGTTTTTTTGTTACTGTTTTCTTTATGAGTTTATAGGTTGTACGTGATCATGAACTTGGAAGAATAACTGCGTTTAATTTTCTTTTTGTTTTTTTTGGTTTTAGTACTGGTTTTGTTTCTTTCTGTTGGATGAATTAAATTGTTTGTTTTGAGCGGCTATTAAATTGTGGGCGCAGCGAATGTGTCTTACTTTTTCATGGTTGTCGGACAGAGGTACAACTGTTTGTTTTCATAGTTTCCTCTGCTTGTTAATGAATGCTGTAATTTTAGTACAAATATCACGGGAGAACAAGATAAAATAGGTCTTTTACACTGGGAATTTCTATAGTGCGTTTGAATGTGAAATTGAAATATTGAGATTCTTAAAATCTTATATTTTAAATTCAGCTTTTGAAAAGCTACATTTTATTATATTTTCAACCGCAAGAATTTTTTGTTAAAAGAAGATTGTGGTTTGAAAAACTAAATACTGAAAATATGTTTGGATCTGAGTTTGACAATTTTTAATTTTTCAAACACAGAATCCACCTAAACTCATATCTAAACGGATAGTGTAACTAACAATCACATGTTACTATAAATAAAAAAAATGTGATTGTGGGATGGTGGTAGAAAATAATGTAATTAGAGATGCTCTAATCTAAAATATGATTTAGTTGTTGAGATTTGTATTTATTCAAATTTAGGTATTTTACCCTATAAATAGATTTTGTGTAATCTCTTTATAAGTAAAATTTTCAGAGATGTAGTCTCGTGTGTTGATGTTTCTCTCCCTTATTTTTTTCATGCATTATTTAGATTTTATATTTCAACACATGTTACATAACAATGAACATACGAGCATCATAGAACATAGTTTGAAGTTCTGTTTATTTAACAGTACTAATACATATCCTTAATAGTGTACATGAATGGATAGTGATGCACAAAATTCTTAGATGCATGACAAGTTGTTAATTTAACAGTGTACATAGTGCAGAACAATATATAAATGAACATTTTGTGTGAAAAACGACTATAATGACTGTAACTAAACGGAATGACCTAAAATGCAACTATTCACTTGGGGATCTCTAACTGAGAGCTAGCCAATTCTCCCTGAAATGTGTTGAGGCGCAACAATTGACTAGACATCTAGCTTGGGTTTTCATATGTTAAAAAGAATTCTAGGATCTCAAAAAATAAGATTTAAAAAGTAATTCGATTTAATTTTTCCTTTTATTTCTAATATGATCTTTCTCATTATTCGCCTGCATTGGAAGTTAAGATGTTTTCAACTATTTCATAACACTAAAAATCGTCGCAAAAGACATAATCTTAAACATGTGTAACAAATCAATCTTTCAAAAATCACTTCGTGTAAATGATACAGATTTTCACAAATGTTTCTAAAATTAAATTTATATCAATAATACAGTGCATATTCATGGAATATAATTGTAGTTGCTACAAATGCTTTTGTAGATGCTACATAATCTCATGCCTTATATGAGAGAGAGAGTGTGTGTGTAAGTGTGTATATACTTTATTATGAAAAATATAAAAATGCATGTATTAAATTTTCATGCAATTATATACTTTGTTAAATAAATATATACAAAAAAAAAACTTAAAATGTGTTCAATCTATGAACAGGAGTGACCAAGTATGACATTTTTAATTTTAATCCACTAGTACAGTTCTAAACTTTAAAAACAGATCAACTCATTATTTGAATCACTAATATTTTTAAGAACGAGTTTTTAATCAATACAAACTCATCACTGTTCTAATAAGACTTTAGAAAAATGTTTTATATATATTGTGAAATATATTTACCGTGTCAGATGATCGTTAACCCGGTTATGCTTTCTGTTTATATTGTTTTATATGCTTCAATTTTAGCTTTTCAAAAAAATAGAATAAATTGAGTTGAATTAACTTGGTGAAAGAAAATAAATAAATAAATAAATAAATAATAAAATTAAATTAAAACCTTGAACTTAGGAGAGCAATATTACAATATGATGATGATGATGATGATGTTCGTTGGGAGGGCTAATGTGAACGACGACGACGACGGATGATATTTAGCAGAGATCTTTTGACTAAATATCGGTTTGTATTAATTCTTTGGTACATATTGACTATTGAATGCAATTTGTCTAAAACAATCCTATCCAAATTAAAGTACTTCTTGATCATCATTTATTCTGCATAGACAAGTTATCCAGCTTATTAGTCTCTCATTGGACGACCCAGGCGAAAATACTGACTTATTGTAATTTATAATACGTGATCAATCCAAATTCAGCTTTTGATTTACATATTGTTGAAAAATAATTAAAACATTGAACCGTTTTTAGAAAAATGAACAGGATAGAGATGACACATTCGAATACTAGTTTTTGCATTGTCTCTTTTGAGGTTCCATCATTTTATATATGAATTGAGATTTGGCCCCTCTAATATAACGAAGAAACATTTGCTTTATTCTAACATGATTAATTGGATTTAAACTGTGATATTATTATGAAATAAAAAATATTAATTTTTATTATAATTAAGTATTTATAAAAATAAAATATTATAGGAAATTATAAAGCCTTAAATATTAATAATTTTTAAGTTTTATTTCACATCATAACATAATTTTATAATATAAAATTTAATATTTTACTAATTTAATATTTCAATAAGTAATTCACCATAATTTTTAGAATTAAAGAATTATTCGATTTAATGAAACCCGAATAAAAATTCTCAACAATCATCAGTTTAACAAGTGGATTGATTGATTTTTATCGATTAGCATCATCAACTGAATCAGAATCAGATCAAATGAAAGTTGAACTACTTTAACTGGATTAGATTTTAGACACTAAAATAATATTTTAATAAGTGATTAATTATAATTTTTATAATTAAAGAATCGCTCAGTTTAATGAAACTTGAATTAAAAAAAAATTGTCAATAAACTTCAGTTCAGCAAATGAGTTGATTGATTTTTATTCGGTGTACATCATAAATTGAATAGGAATTCAAATGGTATGAAAGTTGAATTGAATCAACCGGATTAGATTATAGAACACCGAAAAATATCATTAATAAATAAATAATTGTTGAAACATAGATGCAATCTTGGCCTTTTTTAAATTAATCATTATTAATTAAATAATTATCAAAATAATCATTGTTTCACAGTATTTATCAAAATAGTAACCTAACCAGGTCAAACCTTTTACGTTAGCTTTTTTTACTTTTTTGTGTTACAATTGAAAACGCCAACGAAAATGAGTTATGACACTTGTGGGATTTCTTTTGGTTTTCTATTCAATACCTTACAATTAATACATTTAGGATCAATTCATTATCTCTTAAACAACAAATTTGGTTCTTGTTCCAACTTCCAACAAAGAAGCTGGGCTTCGTTTGGAAACACAGATTGAAAAGTAGATTTTGGAATAAAGCTGCTTTTTAAGATGATTTTAGACCTTGACCTTTTTGGGATGCTTTTTTTTAATTCAGGAATCAATATTTGAAAAGAGTTTAATGTTTGGTAGAAAAAGTTGCTTTTCAATTCAAAAAATCGATTCTGACAAAAAATCGTTGTTTTTTAGATTTTAAAAACACGGATTTCGAGAGAGAAATTAAAATGAATCCAGCTTTTGATTCCGCTGGAATCCGACCCATTTGACTGCACGATTTTGAGATTTTAGCTTTTCAAAAAGCAGAATCTGTCCAAACCTCGTTACCGAACAGAGTCCACGTGCTGACATAATTAAATTCTCTGCATAAGAGACGCCAACATGACTAACAATAAATTATCCGTTCCGTTTTCAGCCAGAACAATAAAAAAAAACTAAAAATGCTAACACGGAGGGTTTAATCGTATCAAAGTGATTACTTTGGTAAATACAGTGAAAACATAACTATTTTATATAACTATTTAATAAATTATGATTAATTTGAAGGAGAAAAAAAAAGTACAATCTTTTCATTGTTTTTTAATAATGTTTACATCCAGTCCATTTTTCAACCTTAAATTCAATCTATAAATGTTGTGAAACTAAAAATGCTGACACAGATGATTTGATCTTATCAAGGTAATTACTTTCATAAATACAGTGAAAACATAACTATTTTAATAATTATTTAATAAATGATGATTAATTTGAAGGAGAAAAAAAACCTACAATCTTTCATTGTTTTTTTAATAATGTTACATTCAGTCTATTTTTCAGCTTTAAGTTCAGTCTATATATTTTGTGAAACTAAAAATGCTGACACAAGATAATTTGATCCTCTCAAGGTGATTACTTTCGTAAATATAGTGAAAACATAACTATTTTAATAATTATTTAACAAATGATGATTAATTTGAAGGAAAAAAACCTACAATCTTTTATTGTTTTTTTAATAATGTTGCATTCAGTCCATTTTTCAGTCTTACATCTAGTGTACAAGTGTTTTGAATTTTTAAAAAATATTATTTCTCATTTAATAAACTATGTATTTTTATAAAAATTTAAAAACCATACATTTTAATAAATTACATACATATTTATAAAAAATATATACAGCTTATTAAAATAAATTTATGTTCTGATGATTTTTTTTTTTATGAACACTTACGTTGGTGTGCTGTGATAAAAACTGTATGTAACACAGTAACAGCGGATTTGTTTTTTTTTATTTTAAATATATTTTTGAAAGATGAGAACATCGATAACCATTCCCGCGCCGCTCCCCGACAAAAGCGACGGCCTCGCGAGTTGAAGCAAACGAGTGGACCACAAGAAGCTGACACGTGTACGGAATGGGTACAAATCTCGAGGCGTCGCTTTTGGGACGACGAGAACCACTGGATCCTTTTAGTCATAATTACTGTTTACAGAGACCAGAAACGACGGTGTGGGGACCACTACAGAAACGGGGGCTGACGTGGCGAAGCTCGTGGACGAGGTGTGGTTGACCCGTCAGTCATTGTCGGAGACTTTGGATGGAGACGTGGGTTTGTGTGGACCATTAGATCTGGATTTGGTGGTTCATGCGTTTTTTTTTTTTTCTCTTTTAGTGAAAACGCGATTCGTTTAGCAGGCTTGACCCGATTGTTAAAACGGATCTGTAGAGGGGTGGAGCTATTTGCACCCCTCAGTTTGTTGAGCACACCTCGTGTCTGAGCACACCCCACCCAAATAACTTGGGTTCTGTACACACCCCAGTATTTATATAACATTTTACTTTCCACTGCACACCCCACTACAAACCTTAAAAACTTATGCAAGAAGGGGAGGAGGAGGAGAAGGAGGAGGAGAAGGGTGGGGTTGAGGTGGAGGGTGGGGCTGAGTCGGTAGGGAAGAGCGCCTCCGAGAAGATACATTGGCAGCCTTTAACATCCACGGAGAGGCGGTGAGGAAGGTCGTCCGGTCAAAATCGACGTCGGAAAGGTGCGCTTTTTTCACGGCGAATGCGTGGAAGCAGTGTTCGTGGAGGGAGTGATGGACATAGGTGGAGACGAGGTAGACCAGGAGACGAGGTTGGGGGGGATGGAATCGAAGATGTAAACAAGTTGTTCTTCTTCTGCACGCATAGACAATACCAGTGTCGACGGTTTCACATTTCGTAGACACTCCATGTGTCAATCTTTTCAAAAAAAAAATTTAAACATTTCATTTGTCCCTCCAAATCTCTACAAAAAAATAACAAATTGATTGTCTCACTCACCTCCTTTCAATGGCTTCTAAGAAACGTTTCTTATATCGGAGGATTTAGGCAATTGGGAATGTTAATGAGTAGTTTGTTATTTTGTTTCATGGTTGGTTGTTATTGTTGAGTTTCTTTCAATCCTTTATCATTACATGATAAACCATGTTGCAGCTTTTTTTAACACATTAATATTTTTTTCTTCTGATGTAGCATACCATGTAAAGAGATCCCATAGACTGCAACAGTGTCTAGAGATCATATATATTCAGACACCTCAGGTGTCTACCTCATTAATCATAACCTATTTGTTTTATTTCTGTTCCGATAGACTGCAGAAGTGTTTAGATATCACATATACTTAGACACCTCAGGTGTCTACCTAATTAGTTAAAACCTACGGGTTTCACCTCTGTTATGATAGACTGCAGCAATGTCTAGGTAATACAAATACCTAGACATTTCAGATATCTTACCTATTCCAGAATCTACAAGTTTCATTTCTGCTCCTATAGACTGTTGCAATGTCTAAGGATTACAGATACCTAGACATCTTATGTGTCTAATCTATTTCAAAACATACGGGTTTCACTTCTATTCCCATAGACATCAAAGGTGGCTATAGATTACACATATTTAGACACTCCATGTGGCTAACCTTTTTCGGAGTGGGTGTCTTTAGTACCCATTTGTAAATGGATCTTCAAATATTAATCCATTTAAAAGGGGTGTGAAAAGTAAACCAAGGGGTACAAATAGCCCCACCCTCTGTAGAGACGTGTGAAGTTCTGCTGGAACCCAAATGACCTGTACACGTATGGGCGAGCCCAGCCTAGCATACCAACTAAAAATTATATACATCATTTAATCATATATGTATTTTTATAAAAAAAATATTCATATTTATAAAAAATGTAAAAAAATTTAAACGATATTTATATCTCGTGGTGAATGGGATAATGATATAGATGTAGGATTGTTAAAATGATTAAGTGTAATCAGGAGCGAATTCAGGAGACTTTTTCTGGGTGGGCTGATTTAATCTTTTCACATAAGAAAAAAATTTCTTGATAAAATCATCAATTTCTTTTTTGTAATCATATGATACACTTTAAATAAAATAAGTTTATCAAAAGATTAAGTAAAACAAAACAAGTTCATTAATACAAAAATTCAAATGTTTTAAAAAAAAATCAACTTCTCTCCATTATTTTCTTCTTTTCTTTGAGTGAAATACAATCCTCCGCTTAAAATTCATCTAAAATTATAACATACACAAAAAAGATATTTAAAAAATAAAAAAATTCACAAATTAAAACTCAATTTAAAAAGTTTTGATTTAGTTTTCTTATTAGACACCAAGATAATCAAGAATAATTCATCATTTATTTGAAATAAAATAAATGTCAATAAAACATAAAAGTCAATAACAAAGACAAACCCTAACAAAAAATATTAATAAATCTAATAAATTTAAAATTTAATGAAAGATTGAACCGGAGAAACTTCAATTCTCCAAACGACCAACATAGCCGATAATGATTTATTCAATTCTCCCAACATTGTTAAAATATGAAATATCTAAATGCATCTACAAATCATATAATAAATCAAAAGAATTAAAGAATTTACAAATGTGATCAAATTCTTACATACTGTTTGATGTTTAGTAAAGGGAGTGATTTATTAATTGACGGCTACAAAATATGCTTAAAAAGAATGCTCAATTAGTGTAATTTAAAGTTTATATAGCAAGTTGTTTTGGGTTTAAAAAAAAAACTGGGTTGAATTAGTGTTTTGGAAGTTTTTGAACAAAATATGGAGTGGACTTTATTGGGTGTTTTCTAATAAAACTGGGCTGGATTATTGTTTGAGGTTTTTTTTCACAAAATCTGGGCCGCCCGACCAAGCCAATCCATGGGCCCGCCCCTAAGTGTAACCAAGGACGGATATATTAGTTGATTGGCCGGGCTAATTTTTTTTTTATTATATATATGTTGTATTTTTATAATATATATGTTATTCATAAAAATCTAAAATCAAGTTTATTAATAAAAGTCTCTTAACCCAGAAAACTGACATTTGACATATATACCCCTCCCAATCACTTAAATCCCTTGACAGTCCATTCACTCAATTATTTGACCGTTTTGCACCTCCCAAATTATTCAATACCCTTACACTTAAATCCCAAATTATATCAAATTATTCAAATTATACACACGCATATCAAATGACAATCCCCTGTTATTTCAAATCTAACTAAAATGAAATACCCAGATATCTACCCTCGTCAAAAAACCTTCCTCATCGTCCCTCACCGAAACGGTGCCCATGAACGCAGCGACCCTTCACCTTCGGCTATGAGAAACAACTCCGTCATCTTCGCCACGATGCAAAATGCTCAAAATCCAAAGACTGAGAACTTATGTTTCTTCATTTTCCTCCCTCTATGGTTGTACGTTTGGTTGTCAAAGGTGGGTTTTTTTTATTTTCCTCCAAACCAAATAACAAACGTGGATGTCTTGTTTCACACAATTGCCTGGTTATTCAATGGTTTTTCTTCCCAACACCATTTGGCTCTCTAGATAGTGTTTTTTACATGGGTCTCTATCGATGAATTGGTGTGCTAACTCTTAAATTCTTAATTTTTCCATGTGTATTGATTTGTGGATGTTCTGGTGTGGTTTACATATATGTTTTTTTGGATCTGTCTATATATGAATGAAATGGATTTTAGGTTTTTGTTATGGATTTAGTGGGATTGGTTGTTGATGTTCCCCAGCCTTTTTTTTAATTTTGGGCACAACAAGAATCCGTGGAATTATTTTTGGAGTTGGGTAAATTTTTGGATGTTTGATGTGGGCTCTGTATTTATGAATTAATGATGCTATGATTTATTGAATAGAACATATATCTTTTTTTTCCAAAATATCTTCATTCTAATGTTGTTCTTTTGTATTCCTAGAAGTTACATATTCAACAGTCGAGAAGTTCGTGGAAGAGGAGGCCTTGGAATTTATTGCATAACAAATTCAGACTGGCAGGTATTTGTTTAATCATTTTTTAATTTTTGGTTATGCTCATAGTAGAGAAATAACAGCCGATCAAATGGCAGAACACCCACTACAGGATCATGTATGCTATTTGAGTTTTTCTCTAACCAGACTGTAAGTGAATTACTGAATATGTATCTAATCATTCATGTCAAAGTAATTACTTCACATGGTTAATTCCTGAGTGTTCAAATGTTTTTCTTCTCAATGCCGTTTGGCTCTCTTATTTAGTCACTGTTTTTCGCTTATTTCT
Organism: Acorus calamus; assembly: GCA_030737845.1. NCBI lineage: Eukaryota > Viridiplantae > Streptophyta > Magnoliopsida > Acorales > Acoraceae > Acorus > Acorus calamus. Next base: position 21,676,270 of record CM060869.1, on the reverse strand, counting down.
CATGGGTCCTTATGGATGAATGGATGTTGGGTGTCTTAAATTCTCAATTTTTTGCATGCATTACACCCTCCCTGAAATTATTTTAGGAGTTGGTTAAATTTGTGGATGTTTGATGTTGGGTTTTATAAATTAATTGTCTTATACATTTTCATTACATGGAGAGACAATAGGTTGCGAAGAACAAACCAGAACAACTTTTTGTAAAGAGAACTCTCTCCCACTTTGCAACCTGGGTGTTTATCATGTTGTGAGCATAAATAAGAGGAACACCACATAATTTCTCAAGAAAGACGAAAAATAAGGAACAAACCAGAATCATTGTTGTGAATATGAGGTTCAATCAATAATATATACTAGAATATTTGATTAAGTTATATACAAGCAACGGCAAGCAATCCATATATTGCTACATGCCTACATCAATTATGTGCAAGAAGCAACTTTGATCAAATTTTTTTTTTTTTAAATTTAGGCCACAATAGGCCCAAATGTATCACACCCTTCAATTATTGAGAATACATAACACATCAGAGTATGAAGTATATTTTTCTAAATAAAACTAACAAACACCCAAAATTTTATAAACCATTACATGGTATAAAAATAAATAACAACTTTTGATGCACAAACCAAATATATATATATATATATATATATATATATATATATATATATATATATATATTCTTAATGACCTTTATCTTAGCAAATGCATATTTGAGTTTTTCTTTAACCAGTCTATAAGTGAATGACTGAATATGTATCTTAATCATTCATGTCAAAGTAATTACTTCACACGGTTAATTCCTGATTGTTCAAATGTTTTTCTTCCCAATACTGATTCGCTCTCTATTTAGTCACTGTTTATGGCTTCTTTCTCATGGGTCTCTATGGATGAATGGATGTATTGTTGGGTCTCTTCAATTTTCAAATTTTTGCATGCATTATACCCTTCCTCAAATTATTTTTGGAGTTGGATAAATTTGTGGATGTTTGATGTTGGGTTTTACAAATTTATTTTCTGTGTATTTATGATTTAGTTGTATTGCATTACTTATTCATTAGAACATATATCTTTTTTTTCTTAATTGTCTTCATTCTAATGCTATTATTTTGTGTTACCAGAAGTAACATATTCAAGAGGAGGCTGTCCAATTTATTGCATAACAAATTGAGACTGCCATGTATTCAATCAATCTTTTTTTCCCTTTATGTTCATAGTAGAGAAATGACATATTCTATATCCCTGAATATTACATAGGCCTCTACAGACTTATGACCATGCAACAGAAATATAAGTGTATATTTGAATTCTGGACAACCTTTCAAATTGCAATACCCTGCTGGTCCTTCAGTGCAGCATCATGAATTTCAGGCCGCACTTAATTTGGCATGATTATCGTATATCCCATAGTCACTTTCTGGGATGCTAGAAAGTATGCTGGCTGATTGGCGTCCTTCAATATATGTTCAATAGATCATTCATGAATCTGGTTTATTACGTATCTTGTATGGTAAAACAACCTTTCTGGTTTTTTATGTAATGCTTCCTTTTCCTCTTAGCCAGCGTATGACAACCTTAAAGTCAATTTTCAACCTTAATATAACCTTAATTTCTTGGGGGTTTGGGGGGGGGGGATTGTAAAGATGTTGTAGGTGACACGAAAATTTAGGATTCAAACATTGATTGGCAGTTTTTGCAGTTTCCCTTCAAAGCTTTGCTCTATAGCACATCTTCATACTTCAATTATACATGCAGCAGCAGATCTAGCAAGAACATGACTATAATATTATGTGTTATGCGTTTACATTTTTGTAAATATCAGGCATCCAAATAGATGTCTGAAACAACGATAACATGAGTAATAATAATAATAGTTTGGTAGTACATGGCACTTTTTTTTGTGATTGCAAGAGTAGTGGTACTGCCAGCTCTGACCAAAGAAAAGGCATCAGTAAGGTGTATATTACCAGAAAATACTTCTATTAACTTTTATGACAATTTATCTTCAAACAAAAAAAAAATTTCTGACAGTGACATCAGCTGAGGCTTCTATTTTTTTGTGTTTTTCTTTGTGTACATGTAGTAGAAATATGTAGATGCATGATCTGCTATGTCTTTACAAAGCAATCCATCTCCCCCATAGACATAATTTACCAAAGATTAAAGTGAACTGGAAACTAAACAGAACATACAGCCAGCCAACACAAGATTTTGGCTTACTTTAGGCAACTTTTGACACATTTTGGGGTTTTGGGGCTGCACAGGGAATATTATTTATTTTAGGGCACATACTTGACTTGCTTTTGGAGAAGAGAGAATTTTTAAGAGTCCTAGGCATCTGTCTGTATGTCAGATTTCTCCTTGCAGCAGTGTCCAGTTTGTCTGCTACAGGCACAGCAAGCACCAATGTCCAATAAATTTTATTGAGATATTATACACCACTTTATTCATTTTTCGGTGATAAAGAGGTAATGAAATGATTTACCTAAGATATTGATCTATTATTATATCTCAGGTGCTTCTATTTAGCTAAGTCATACAGTGCTGCTGGGAAGAGAGAAGAAGCATATGCTTTGTATTTGCATGCTCACTTTCTTGCGGATAATTCTCTACAAAAACTTCAAGCTTTAAAATCTCTTGATGAATTTTTTATATATGTTCTCACATTCATAATTGTCAATGTAGTGAGACACTAGGAATACAGTGTTCAGCTGTTGTTTATGTGTACTAAACAGATAATAGTAAAACAATGTGATTTGCCCATTTCTTGGGCACATAAGGGTACTAAATTTCATTAGTTCAATGCATATACCTCAACTTTACCATTACAAATACTACCTAGCTTCATTCCACCACTTTTTGGGCTGTTTGAAACTCTTGGGTTTGTTCAATGTTTTATATTTGTATAGAAAATTTGCATGTAAATAGTCATAATGAATCTAATATTGTTACACACTGTCCTGCTTGCCTTCCTTGTTAGTAGACTTCAATTTTGTGAATTTTTAACAAACAGGGACCACCTAGGTACTTCAATGGATCGCCACTGCCACAACCTATTCCATATTTTAGATTGTTTTTTTGGTCTTAGGAAAGACCAAGAATCTCTGATTTTCCGGGAATGAAGCCAAATTAGCAAATCACAACTGAACCACCAATCTCTATCTCATCTAGTAACAATTTCCATATTCAAAACCAGTGGATGGCCCAAATCATCCGAGAAGGGACATCTAGAATCCAAAAACAATATGAATTATAATACACACAAACACACACATAATAATTACTTGTACACTCTAAATTTACGTAGTTCTTCACAATAATTAACATATCAAAATTATATGAAACTGTAGAAAACATTCTGCTCCTTCAAAAGAAACATCCTCAGCATCTAAAACAAAAGACAACCATATTATAATGCATGCAATAAGTGTTTTAGTAAAGTGAAAATGAAAGAAGGAGCAACGGAATGCTACAAATGTAAAAAAAAATGATGTCGAATGCAGTCAGAGGTACATATTACAAAATTAATAGGTGGCCCGATCGTATGACAACATATTACTTATGACAAACACTTTTATTTTAGGTATATCCTCAGGCTTATTATGACAGATGAAGCACAAAGCGTTCTTATTACCCTGTTCGATGAATCAAAGATCTAGATTGGTTGTCCTGTGTCACAATATATCAGCATGAATGAGGAGGTAAAATAAGAATTTGGGTTAATTTGATATTAAATATTTCAATATACTCATTTTTTCACATGCCAATGCAGATAGAGATGCAATCCAAGTTCAACAGGAATTTGATATCCTGCATCGGGAAAAAATATATGTTCTACACAAAGGCAAATAAAATTAATGAAAACGACGGAGCAATGGGATGTTGGATCGCTCAATATGTAGAGCGTATCGATGAGGTGGAAGATGTGGCATCAACAAAAACAATGGAGTCCGCAACAAAAGAATAAAAATTTAGATTCAACTTTTCGGCTTCTAACCTTAATGGTAAAAAATTGGCTCGTTCTTTAGTTTATTTAAACTACTTGATAGAATAAAAAGGAGTGTTCGAACCTTAATGGTAAAAAATTTGATCGTTCTTTAGTTTATTTTTACTACTTGACTAAATAAAAAGGAGTGTTTGAACCTTACTCTTCATCCTTTAGGCCTTCTCATTATTATGTTTTAATGCGTCATTGTATTTGACAGAACATGTTTGTAATTGTTTATGTTGTCTTGAATTTTGGTGAAATAAAATGCAATGGAATTGGGTTCTTCATTGCTTGGCCTTCTTAGGATTAATTAGTTTTATTTTGCTCAATATAGCAAGTCAACTAAAAAGAAGGGATCAAAGGAAAAAATAAATAAAATCCTTCCCAACAAAGGTATACATTTTATTGCAAATTCATCATCTCTCTCTCTCTCTCTCTCTAACTGTTGGGAAACTTGCAACTGTAACTTTCACATATGGACATCATATGCAATTTGGATTGTTAAATGTGGTGGATCATCATAGTAACATATGGACATAAATATGATCCATAAAATTATTCCTTTTCATTTTAATTACAAGATCTTCAAATTTCTTGGATAATGATAATTCATGTCGTACTATCTTTTACATTATTCAGGGTATATTTCATGTGCTCTAGGACATACACAATATTCATGAAATTTATACATGTGCAATGCACATGTGCATCTACTAGTATATATAAAACTCATTTGTCATGTAATTTAAATGGATTCACTAAGCTCGTAGGCCATAAATCTTAGTCATTACCTCAAATAATTTATAATTGATGATATGTTGTTTTGTTGTAAACAAATAAAAAAAAACTAAATCTCGTTCTAATTAATAAATAAGCTCTCCTTAATAAATCAAATCTCAACACACCAAAGTTTATCCAAACAATTTAAATCTTTAAATATATATATAAATTCTAACAATTTCAAATATTATCATAAATTATAAAAGATAATCTGTTAAAAACAATGATGCAAACCTCATATATACTCAACGAACTCAAATAACATTTCATCATAAAAGACTTTAAGCAGTTGTACATAGAGGTATCAAACGAGACGGGCTGGCTCGGCACCGCACGACTTGGGCCGTGTTGTGGGCCGGCCCATTTGAGTGGCGACGCGGGTTGGGCCTGCCCTCCGGCCCGACATGCCGTTTCCGACACGGCCCGCTAGGTCTGCGGCACGGTTTGTGCCGCGGGCCCACCTCTACCCAACGACTAATTTTTTGTGTTTGTCAATGTATTTTTTAATAATTGTATTATTTATTTTTATTCATCAATATACTAGTTGTGTATTTCAGATTCATTTTGTCATTTATTTAATTAATGTTCAATGGTTCATGTGCTCAAGAAATTCAATATTCAATAAAATAAATATTTATCTTCTTAATTCTTTTTAGTTTTCAATTTTCATGAATGATTTATGTGTATTTTTTTATTTATCAATTTAAATGAACTATTAATTAAATTTTAATAATTAAACATGGAATTAAATATTAAACTTTAAAAAATAAAAAAAATGGGTCATTTAAACGGGCCAGCCCATTGGCCCGTTTGACCCGCCAGGCTAGCACAGCACGGCATGGCGGCCCGTTTTACACCTCCAGTCGTACATGTGTTGGGTCTAGTTATACAGTTGAAAGTTGAGACAGTTGTTTCATCTTATCCCGATCTCTACACCCCCAAAAAAAAAAACTCAAATAACATTTTATTATATTCTTTGTATATATCATTGTCATTTTGATTTTACATTGAATGAATTTTTCATCTATTTTAAAAATCAGTTTATTTAGTTTAACGAAAAATTAAAAATACTTAGTTTTTGAAATATAAGAATAAAGCCCATCATAGAATAATGTCTTAAATTTGCCCCTCATTGTAACAACGCTCAAAAAAAATGCTAATACACTTTTTATAACCCTGTCTACGGTCCACAAGCATCTCCAAATGTCTATACATCAGCACAGTATGAAAATTAAAACATTTTGTTTCATTTTTTCAAAGAAAAAAAATACTAGTGTTAGCGTGTATACTTCACTTCTTATAATAATATATATTTTAAGGCGAGTGTATATTTAAAAAAAGTTGAAGGTTGCATAGGGGGGGTCTTCACATTGGGCTGGACATACCACTTTTCAAATAAGAGTATTGCGCTACCCATCTGACAGCCTATTTATTGTTCTATATACCTGGCTAGGCATCTTCACTCACAGTAACGAGATATATCTTGTTAGAAATTATTTACCACATTCTATAAATAAATTCATATAATTCATTAAAATATATACTTCATATTTTTTTTTAAATACATACCTCATTAGATGATATATACTAAAATAAACCCTATCTAATCAAAAGAGGAGTGGATTGTATTTGAGGTTGAAAATGATGTTGAGTCTAGGGATGGCAACGGGGCGGGTTTGATCAATTTCAATCCCAAACCCACTAATAACATTTTATCCTAAACCTGTGACAGGTTTTACTATTCTATCTCAAACCCGTAATGGGTCTTATTATACCATCCCAAAGCCGTCCCAACGGGTTTTTAAAAATCCAAACCCATCTCATCTCATCCTATTTAGAAGAGTACGAATTTAAAAATCCCAATTTTTCAAATATTTTTAATATTTTTTATTCTTTCTTATATTAAAAATAAAATAATTATTTTTGTTTTTCATGTTATATAATTTTACTTAATGCATGCTTAAATATTTTATAAATAATAATAATATATGATATGCTAGTTTAATGTATCTATCATATCCTTTGAAATGATATAAATGATTTAAACGGGTTATAACAAGGCAGGGGCGGTTTTGCACTAGAATTCCAAACCCATCTCATATCTTTATCCAGTTGGGACAGGTCGGATTTGACATTCAGATGATCAAACTCGTCCCAATAGAGTTGGGTCGGGGTGGGTTTCCCTTTTATCCCATCCCACTGCCATCCCTAGTTAAGTCTAACTTTTTTCCTATAATAATGTGAGGAATAGTCCCACATGTTGATTTTTTTAAAATTATAAACCCAAAGTAACGAGGTGTATACTTTTATTTAAAAAATATAAATATATTCATGAGAGATTAAATAGATTTATTAGATGGAAAATGTGAAAAATTGCTAACAATGTATATATATATTGTCTAACGAAATATATATACCTCATTGGATATCTAAAATTGCATAGACTTTTTGTGCATTATTTAATAAAATGTATGTTTTGTTATTTTTATTTTACTTTGTTTTCTCTCTCTTCTTCTTATTTTTTATTCAAACATTGTCTACTTGTTACTTTTAATGAAATAGATATCTCAACAATTTATCTTAAAAAAAATAAAATGTCTATTAAAAAAGACATTTTATGAAACTACACGTAGCATTTCTTATAATTTTAATTTATACGCAGCTTCCTGCAATCGCAATCGCACTACCAATCGCAATAGCATTGCTTACCGAACTACACAACGTATAAATCAAACTGCACAACCAATTGTTGAGTATATATTTCATTCTCCTATTGGATACTGATGATACTTAGGAATTCCTTTTATTTGTGAATATCCATTTTGACCCCTTATATTTATGAATATCCATATAACTCATTATATTTTCTCATGGATAAATATTTAGATCCCTAAGTTAGTTTTTTGTCAAATTTTAAAAAATATTTTAGGTATATTCCATCTATTTAAAAGTGCTACAAATGCATTTATCTAAATAACTTCTTGGGAATTTAAGAAAAATTCAATGTGCTCCCTCTGAATGACCAAAATATCTTCCATAAAAAAAAATACTCTCTTGAGTTTCTTCTTTGGTGTGTTAAGAATAAATTATTTTATATTGTCAGGTTATACACAAGTTTTAAATGTGTAACGACGTGGGGTGATATGAATTAAGTGTATAATTAGTAACGAAATATTTCAATAATATTTTTCCTAAATTGATAATAATTTAACTTAGCCCCTGGTTGGATAAAGAATTATGTTATTATGAGGTTTATGACTATTTTTGTATAACTAAGAATAAAGTTATTTTTTGATTGATTGTGTTTTGAATTATTATCATCTAAAGACATAAAGATAAAAAAATTTGTTGTTTGTATAGAATGTGAATAAGGCGTAGACATGAATTGATAAAATGTGAAAAATGATGACAGTTGATTTGACAGTAGAATTACATATATTTTTGGATTGAATAACATAAAATAACTTAATTTCAAATGTTGGCTATAACTCATATACCATTGTATACCAGTTAATTTTGACATATAAATTCTCATTTATTCAAGCTTTTCAAACACTTATTTGGAAACTATTCTGATTAATTCCCTTTTATTCTGGCTCTATTCTCAAACCAAACGGGGATTAGAGTATATATGCATTTTTTTTCTTTTATTGTTGGAAAAATTAATTAGAGGTCTTTGGGGACACCCCTGTAATAACAATAGATTCCTTGACTTTTTCTTATTTTCTTTATGTCCCTAAGTTAGTGGTGGTATTTTGTTTAGGTCCTTCCATCCAACTTCCATCCATTCTATTTCTTTTCTCCCTCTTTTACCCCCAAGTGAACATGATTTGCCTATTTATCTCCTCCAACCTCTCTTTCTCCTCCAAACAACTCAACAAGATGTGAGATCACCTCCACTAGCCCTCTATTGCGCAAATCTCGACCTCAAAGCCGATCGCGTCCCTCGACCTCTCCCGACAGTGTCCCACATCCCGTCTGTGAGCCGTCTATTCCATTCTATGTTATATTGTGTACACTGTTATTCCTAATATGTACATTGTTATACATGTTACAGACTGTGTGTGTTTACATTGCATACATTGTTACGTACATTGTGTACATTGTTATACCTTTTATGTATATCAGGTATTGTATTACACTATGTACACTGTAATTCCTAATGTGTACATTTTATAACTGTTACAAGTTTTGTGTGTTACACTGTGTACACTGTTATGATTATTTTGTACACTGTTATACCTTTAACAGATTAAGCTCACGGACGGGGTCGCAAAAGTGGGTTGGGCTTACGGACAAGGTCATAAGAGGGGGTAAGGCTCACAGACGGGTCACGAGAGGGGGTTAAGCTTGTAAACGGGGGTCGTGAGAGGGGATTGGGCTCGCGGGTGGGACGCGGAAAACGGTCGGGAGAGGTCGGCGGACATTATCGATGTTGGGGTCGAGATCGGTCCAATAGGGGGCTGGTGGATGTGGTTTCACAACTTGTTGAGTTGTTTGGAAGAAAAAGAGAGAGGTTATGGGAGATAGAGAGACAAATGATATTTACTTAGAACGACTCCAACCGAACCGATCGCCAAAACTGTATAGTAGAGTTTATTTGGCCTCCAACCGTTCTCTATAAAGGCCCTCTATTTTGGAGGCCCTCAATGGAGACTCCATATTTGGAGGCTCATGTTTGGAGGTTGGTTATTTTTTATTTTTTATTTTTTAAATGTTTGATAACTTCTACTTACATAGTTTTAATTTCTATAAAATTGGTACCGTTGAATAGATATCGTCAATACGATTCAAATAAATTTAATATTGAATATGTTTAACGTATGCTTAAAAATATTATATTTAATAATATTATCTATTTTTTTATATTAATATTATATTAATTATTATTTACACTTATATACTAAAATACCATTTATTCTAATTGAAAATGATAGTACAACAAAAGAAAGTACATGAAAAATTAAATAAAGCACAACAACGAAATACAACACATAATAAATAATATTATAATATTATTTTAATCAGATACAAATACAAGTTTTTTGGATACATATATTTCTCCTAGATACGAATACAGGTTTTTCAGATACAAATATAAGTTTTGAATAATTGATAAGTTTACTGGTCATTTGGTCTTGAACAAATAATATTAACTTCTACCGATTTTAAATTTTATAAATCAGTCTCAATTATGTGTTCTACATAAAAAAAAGAGATATTATAAATTAAAAGTTTTATAAAAAAAATAATATAAAAAATAGAGTGGAGATGAAAATAGAGATTGTGGTTGGAGTTGATGAATGAATAGTGAGATTCTAAACTCACTTTTTAATTTTTTAAATTTTTTTTAACCTCTATTTTAGAGATCTCAATTGGAGATGTTCTTAGACATAAAAGAAAAAATAGATTTCTATAGATAAACCTCGTTATGGAGTGTTAGTTCATTCAATTGTTCTTTTACGTTATTGAAGTAATCAACAACCATAAATATAACAATTTCTTTAGAGGCTATGGTTATATATATATATAACATAACCTCTTAAATAACTATATTTTATGGTTCAACACTTCCACTGGTCTCACCACTCTTAAGGAATCTAACAGTTTTGGTTTCAATAATTTTCGTACTATGGTCAGGATAGTAAAACCTATACCCTTTGGACTTCTCTATGTTGTCGATGTGGATTTTTGACGATGTTCGTCGTTAATCCGGGTTCTTCCGAACTTGGTTCCGGTCCGTACGCGACGCACCGGATCGCCGTTCGAAAGATCGCCCAAGGTCGCTCGACCGCTCCCAAGGACGCTGTTGTGATCGCCACTTGTTTTTCCTCAAAAACAAGAAAAGATGGTATTTATTTGATACTCGCCTTTGCCGGGAAATGGTGGATTCTCTTCACGTTGACGCAGCCGGCCACGCAACGCGGTGAAGCTCAGGTACCTCGCACAAAATGATTAAGATCCGATTAGAGAAATTGTGTAGTAAATTATTCTAAAATGAAAAGTAAAAAAAAAAAATTAAATATGAACACTAAAACGTACCACGTTGGCTTGTTTGGGGAGGGGACTAGTAATGATTTTACTAACCCCTCCCCAAAAGATTTACCCCTTTAAATGCAATAAAAAAAAATGGGTTGGGTTTGATGTACTAACTAAATGATGTAAATGAGATTAACTAGTAAATGAAATCAAATAAAAATAAGTTAACAAAAGATAAAATCCTGTTTAGTTTTGCAACGACTTCTTCTTCCTGCCTCTCTCACTCTCTCTCTCACACACACTTACATACTTAGCTTTTCTCCTGTTTACTCTCTCTTCTCTTCCACTCTCTCACACACACACACAAGAAATTTTTCTTTTTTCTTTTCACTTCCCCCCCCCCCCTTTCTCACTGTCTCCCTCTCTCTGTCTCACACAAAAAAACCCCCCCACACCTTTGATGATCCCCTCCCCTTTTATACTCCCTTGAAAACCACCCAACCATGCCCCCTTTTTCAACCCCTTCTATCTCCATCAAAAACCATCCGAATGAACCCCTCACAGTGCTCTTGTACCTCCCCCTTTGAACCAGCCAATAGAAAGAGCCCATCTCATCTTCCTTAGCCCCTAAGAAAACCTTTTTGAGACACCCTCCCATACACTTTTCAAATCCAACAGTTACTTCATGCATGGCCTTTCTTTTTGGTCACCTACTCCCCTCCACGTGTATGTTATGCATGAATAAAGTGGAGTGTGTGAGTGAGTGTGTGAGGAGTGATGGGACATGGAGATTACAAGGTTATGATGTGTGTAGATTTTGGGTGTAGGCTTATGTGAGGTTGTATAAAAAGAGGTACATGTCATAATAATATGGGGATGGGTGATGTATATGGAAGCATGAAAGAGAGAGTATATGTGATGTATGAGTATATGTGATGAATGTATTTATATGTGTTTTAGACATATATTTTGTGAAAACATAGCACAACAGAAAAATAATGCATTTGAAACAAGTATTGAACCGATTCAAATATCGCTAGGGATAAGTAAATTAGATTCAAATCGGTCAAAATGGGGTATCTACAATTGCCCCTCCTCGGACGGTGTTTCAAGTGAAACGAGAATCACCGTTCGAGGATAAGAAGAGAGACCTCATTTTGACCGACCCATCCGACATGGATTTTGGTCTCATGACTGATAACAACTAAGAAATGAACTTAGGACAAGGTCTACAAAGTCTCATCAACAAAATGATCCTGGGGGAGAAAGACATTTAAACTAATGTGGTGAGTGATCCAACCCTCGATTGGGGTTCCTAGCCTTCGTGTGCTGCAGCCCGGCATCAGATTCCCTGTGCCTACCGTGCATGGCAACTCAGCGAACAGGGGGATATCATAAATGCGAAAAGAAAAGCACAGGAAACTTTGATTGATAATTTGAAAGGATCATTGGATCATGAATCAAGGCAGACAAGGCCAAAGCAAATTTCCAAGGTGGTATGAGCAACAAGGCAAAACACAAGGGAGTGGAATAATTACTTATACCAGGCAGGTTTTTGAATCAGATAAATACTCAAGCCAAATAAGAATTGAAGCTTATAAAGGCACATAAGATAGAGATAAATCATGCAAATTATCCTAAATGCATGCATGCTGGGTTGATTTTTGAAAACATTTTTTTTAGTGCATGTTAGTGGTTTTGAAAACTTGTTGGTGACCAAAGTTTGGGTCAAGAATCTTGGAAAGGGTCCATCGTCCCCATATTTGGGCCACCAACGGCCATACAAAGCTCGCATTCACAAATTGGTAGATCATTGCTTTTGCTGGAGGGGCGCTCACCAGTCAACAAGCAAATGCAAACTAGGTTTTTGAAAACTTTTTTTTTTGTAAGTTAGTAAGTTAGAGTTAGTAAGAGATATGCCTGCACAACTCAAAATATACAAGTTGATCATGTAACAGGCATGGAGAGGACACAAATAGCTTGCAGTTCTATAATATATGTCATGGCATGATGTGAGTGTGTGCTCAAGTGACATGTATCATGGTAGGATGATAAGCAAGCATCTTAGCATATGAGAGCATGTTGTATTGTGAAAGGATTAGTCTAAGCACGAAAGACTTCTATCTGATTGATTTCACTCCAGTTTGTTTGAAAATTTTAAGTCTACTCAGACAAGCACAAGATTTCCATCCATTGGATTAGGCAGTCCTTTAAAATGACTCACGTGGTGTGTGATGGTGTCAGCTTAGAAGATTGTTCACCGTAGGATGGATCGACTGCTTTACCAAAGTTCTAGTTTAATTGACTCTTCCAAGGGAGAAGTAGAATGAATGGGGGTGAGAGTAATGTCTTCTGAGAACCATCAAAATTGCCTCAGTCCTAGCACATATCTTAAGTCACTCGGTCCCTCTAGCTTTCTTCTTTACTGCTCTTCTTTCTTTTTTTTTTTTTTTTGAAGGACGTAGACCCGCATTGGACATCTACTTTTCCTTTTTTTTTTTTTGAAATGGCAAACCTTGCCTTGTTTATTGGGGGGCATTTCTGTTTTTTACCCTCTCTTTTTCATTTTTTTTTCTTTTTATTTGAAGCATTAACAGTGCTAGAGCCAGCTTCTTTGGGATATGTACCGGGATTAAGGCATTTCAATGGGTCAAAGTCAACACGAATGAAAATTTTAAACAAAAGAAGGAAGATACAATTGCCCCAGTCTAATGGTGTGGGCAGCATTTCTTTCCTGAGGTGGACTAAATCCTAAGCCAATCATGTGTGTGGATAGTGGAATGATAATGTGAGCCAAGAAAAAGAAAGCCAATCTTCTGGACATGGTCTATCAAAAGTCCAAGCAAATATACAGAAAATAATCAAACAAGTGGAGTAAATGTTCACAAGATATGGTATTCATGCTCAAATTAATCATTCATTGGGGATTTAAAAATTGCCCCAGTCCAATGTGGGACTGGGGGTGCTCTCATGATGAAAGATAAGTGTCCCAACCCAAGTGTTAGGCTGGGTGTGTCTTTGAAAACTTTTTTTTTATATGTTTTTTTTTTTGAATTTTTTTTTTTTTTTTGGATTTTGACATATTTGATTTTTTTGGATTTTTCATTTGAAGAAAGCAGTAAACAGACAACATGCTCTATACAATAAACAGGAAAAATGGAAGATACTATACAGTGCTGGAGGGTGACCTCCAGAAAATAATGGTGCATGATGAGTCCTTCATGGAGGTTCAAATTGAAGAAGCTTCAAAGGAACGACACTTGAAACGTCTGATGTAGCATTGATGGCGCGTCCATTCTTCTCCAATTTGAAACGTGTGTGGCGCCTTCTATGCCATTGTTGCTCGGCATCCATCAGAAACTGTCGAAAACGCGAGTGGCGCCTGATCTGCCATAGATTCTCAGCAGAAAGAAAATGTTTCCTCACAGAGGGGTCAGTCAACAAAGATATGGATATGGAAAGGCAAGCCATAGGGGGAATTACTGACCTATCAGATGCAAGGGGAGATGGGTTAACATGATACTGAGACCCTAATAGTGGTGGGAGTAATGACTTTGCAATTGGTGCAACCAGGGGCGTATGGATCAGATCTAATTTGGATATCAAGGGAGTGATTGATTTGGATATGGCGGGGGATATTGCTTTGGATGTGGCGGGGAACTCTGATTTGGATATGGCGGGGGCATCAGGAGGAGAAAGCTCCTCCGACAGATGGAATGACAGGTCGAGTGGTTCTGGCAATTGGGATGGCTCGACTGCTTCCTTGAATTGTGCATTCCTAAAGATGAGAGGCTTTGATTCGAGGACATGCACAATTGACTCAATCGGGTCCGGGTCAACCTCAGAATTTGATGAATCAAGGTTTGAATCATCTGAGATGACCGGAATAGGCTCAATAAGCTTTGATTCGATTGGATCTTGAGCAGGTGGAGACAAAGGGCATTCAAATTCAGCAGGGTGTAAGGATTGGATGGTGGGTTCATGTGGTGTTGGGGTAGGGTAAATGAGTTCTAGTAGTTCTCCATCACAAAGCTCTTCATCATCATAGTAGTCCCATTTGGGACACTCATCAGATTCTGTGATTTCGACTACTGGAGACTCATAGGTTGGGCTTGCGTTTGGGTTTGAGTAGGTGAGCTCTAACAGTTCTCCATCACAAAACCCTTCATCCTCGTAGTCCCATATGGGATACTCTGTAGATTCTGTGATTTCGACTATTGGAGGCTCATAGGCTGGGGTTGGGTCAAACGAAAGTTCTGGTTGGGGTTGGGGTTGTGGTTGATGGTAGGTAAAGATAGGTTCAGGTTCAATGGTTGGGTATGCATAGGGTTGATGGGGTGAATGGTTTGACTGAGAGTCCCTTAGTCTAATGTTGGGGTCCCTCTCACGTACACGCCCTTGAAGCCATCTCGGGAGAGGACTTCCATCGGGCGGCCTGATAATTGGAGTGGGCATCTCAACAACCTCGACATGCTCATGGACTGGATATTGAAACTTGGGGGCCTCAAAATATGCTTCTTCATTCACATGATAGGAGGGAGCCGGCGATGAATACCTTTGGATTGCAACAACACGATCAAATAATTGATCAAACGTGTTACAATCACAAAGACTCAATGCCCTTTTGATGTCCCCACAGGAATTCATGATGACCATGTCAACCTGTTGGGACTCGGGCAAAGAGATTCCAGATCGGATGGCCATATCCCTCCATTGATTGACAAATCGAACGAAGTCCTCCCCAGGTTGCATCTTTTCAGCGACAAGGTCTGCTGGAGAGGGCGCACGCCTAGCTTGGAAACTAAACCGATTGAAAAACTTTTGGACTATATCGGGGAAGGTTTGGAGATCATTCCGGGTAAGGGAGGTAAACCATTGCAAGGCAATCCCTTCTAATGACAATGGAAATAGATAGATGAGCATGATTTCATCGTCAGAGAAGGGACGTGCATCGAGATGAAATGCGTTGATATGATGATGCGGATCACCTCTACCACTATACTTCCTAAACTTGGGAGCTTGAAAATTCAGAGGAAGTTTGATGGAATCAAATTGACAATGGTTTCTCCAATGAAAATCAGTATGGACAGGGAACATGATCTCAGAAACCTTTTGCCTTATGATTTCCTCTAGGGTTTGATTAACCCTCGAGGAATGCGAGCTGATGAATGGGGTATGATGGATGGGAACCTTGGACTGATAGGGAGATGATGGGACAGACTCATGTCTAGGGTCTTCATTTCTGTGGTACTGATCAAATTGGGACATATCACCATCAAAATAAGACATTTTTTTTTTTGGATTTTCTTAATTTATAAATAAAAGAAAACAAATATATACACAATAAAAGCTAACCCAACATAAAACATATATATACAATCAAATCAAGCAAATGACATGCAAGACTTGGACAATCAGCTAAAGGTTTTTTTTTTTTTTTTTGGAAACAGGACCGAACCAAGTCTTTTGGAAATAGAGGATTAATGACTTCAAGCCGACTAACTCAACCCATTGTTTTATGTCAACAGAGTCAGCCCATGTAAATGTATGATATTTGACAAAACACAAGGTTACCATTCCCTTTTTTAAATTGAGAAAAGAGAGTCAACCTTTTAAGGTGAAGTCAAACAACTCATTGCCTTTTTATGACATCACAACAACAATTAAACCTTTGAAAATTGGACACAGTGATGAAGAAAAGAATGCATGCCACTGTTCATTCATACAAACTTATCACGATTTTTTTTTTTAATGTATCACACTTACTGTTCACGCATCAAAGCCCATTGTTTGTTTGTTGTTTTTTTTTCAAAATTTCAGCAAGAAACATGCAAGTTTTCAATTATTTTATATATATATATATATATTTTAAGAAAAACTTTTATATGCAATTAAAAAATAAAAACTACACTATTGCTAAATGGATCTTAATCAAAATGTGCAAGGATACCAATTTTGAGCTTCACAAAAGAGGTCCCACCGTGATCGCCAGACTGTCGATGTGGATTTTTGACGATGTTCGTCGTTAATCCGGGTTCTTCCGAACTTGGTTCCGGTCCGTACGCGACGCACCGGATCGCCGTTCGAAAGATCGTCCAAGGTCGCTCGACCGCTCCCAAGGACGCTGTTGTGATCGCCACTTGTTTTTCCTCAAAAACAAGAAAAGATGGTATTTATTTGATACTCGCCTTTGCCGGGAAATGGTGGATTCTCTTCATGTTGACGCAGCTGGCCACGCAACGCGGTGAAGCTCAGGTACCTCGCACAAAATGATTAAGATCCGATTAGAGAAATTGTGTAGTAAATTATTCTAAAATGAAAAGTAAAAAAAAAAATTAAATATGAACGCTAAAACGTACCGCGTTGGCTTGTTTGGGGAGGGGACTAGTAATGATTTTACTAACCCCTCCCCAAAAGATTTACCCCTTTAAATGCAATAAAAAAAATGGGTTGGGTTTGATGTACTAACTAAATGATGTAAATGAGATTAACTAGTAAATGAAATCAAATAAAAATAAGTTAACAAAAGATCAAATCCTGTTTAGTTTTGCAACGTCTTCTTCTTCCTGCCTCTCTCACTCTCTCTCTCACACACACTTACATACTTAGCTTTTCTCCTATTTACTCTCTCTTCTCTTCCACTCTCTCACACACACACACAAGAAATTTTTCTTTTTTCTTTTCACTTCCCCCCCCCCCTCCCTTTCTCACTGTCTCCCTCTCTCTGTCTCACACAAAAAAAACCCCCCCACACCTTTGATGATCCCCTCCCCTTTTATACTCCCTAGAAAACCACCCAACCATGCCCCCTTTTTCAACCCCTTCTATCTCCATCAAAAACCATCCGAATGAACCCCTCACAGTGCTCCTGTACCTCCCCCTTTGAACCAGCCAATAGAAAGAGCCCATCTCATCTTCCTTAGCCCCTAAGAAAACCTTTTTGAGACACCCTCACATACACTTTTCAAATCCAATAGTTACTTCATGCATGGCCTTTCTTTTTGGTCACCTACTCCCCTCCACGTGTATGTTATGCATGAATAAAGTGGTGGAGTGTGTGAGTGAGTGTGTGAGGAGTGATGGGACATGGAGATTACAAGGTTATGATGTGTGTAGATTTTGGGTGTAGGCTTAGGTGAGGTTGTAAAAAGAGGTACATGTCATAATAATATGGGGATGGGTGATGTATATGGAAGCATGAAAGAGAGAGTATATGTGATGTATGAGTATATGTGATGAATGTATTTATATTGTTTTAGACATATATTTTGTGAAAACATAGCACAACAGAAAAATAATGCATTTGAAACAAGTATTGAACCGATTCAGATATCGCTAGGGATAAGTAAATTAGATTCAAATCGGTCAAAATGGGGTATCTACATATGTAACTAATAAAGTAACCACAAATCATTCTAAAGTCCAATTTCTTTTCATGTGGAAGAACTTTTATCCACAATATTATTGATAAATTGAAATTACTCAACATATTCCTAACCATAATCATATCGCTTTTCTAGGAATTTGACAAACATAATAATAAAATAATTTTCTCTACTGAAACACAAAATGAATATTAGTCCATAATTATCCATATGAATGATCTCAAGAAGCTCTATACTTATAGTGGCATCATTCTTAGTGTATTTGGCTTGTTTCCTTTAAAACAATCCATACACACACCGAGATCGGTAAAGTCTAGAGTTGGGAGAACCCCATCTCTCATTCATCATACCAATCTCTCTCTTGAGATATGCCCTAAACATATGTGCCACAAGTAGGAGGAATTTTCATTCATTAACCCATATTTAGTTCCAAAATAAAAAATGCAGGGTCAAAAGGGTTTCAGCAAATACATTATCAAGATTAATCTTGTATAAGTCACCACACAAAATATCAGAACCAATAAAATATGTATTCTTAAACATAATGAAACATCTTTTGCCAAACTTAAACAAATAGCCTTTAATGTCAAGTTTGAAAAATAAAATAAGATTTCTGATAACATAAGAAACATAAAGTGTATGATGTAAACCTAGCTGAAAACCACAATATAAGAATAAACATAAGTTCTTATAACTTTAATAAGAGCTTAAACTTGAATCCCCGTGTGGAGAAACTCCCATCTGGGCTTATGCTCTGGGTCATAAGGAATCCCTGCATAGAATTCAAAATATGGGTAGCGGCCCGAGTCAATCCACCAAATATTAGAGGGAATTTCAGCAAATCTGATTGAAAACATAATAAGGATAATGACTTACCCTTCTTTTCGAACCAAATTATGCGTTTATGGCAATCTTTTTGAAAATTTCATTCTTTCTTACAAAAGAAGCATTTTCTGCATTTGCCCTTCCCTTTCTTAATGACCTTGTTGTAATGACTGTGACTTTAATTGGGTCAGGCAGGGCCTGACGGATCAAATAAGTGCCGTCGGGCACCTAGGCGACGGATCCTTTAGGAGCCGTCGGGTTAAAGGGCGACGGATCCATTAGGAGCTGTCGGGATTATTGGGCGATGGCTCTTAGTGGAGCCGTCGGGTAGTTAAGCGACGGACTCAATCAGAGTCGTCGATCTGAAAAAATTTTGAGTTTGAAATTGGTCCATTTTTTGAAGGAATAAATGCGTTAATTGCAAATCATATTTGCAATTATTGGTTTTATTGGCGTCGTATTTTGTCCCCCACGTATTTTCTAATGTTAAAAACATTCTTTGGCCTAGAAACCCTAGAACCTCAAACCCTAAAATCAATTCTTCTTCTCGTTTTCGGCCACATTCTTGAGGAGCTCGGGAAGGGTCCGGTCTGGGAGTTTTGGTGAGTTTTCAAAGAGTTTAGAAGAGTTTTTAAAGTATTATGATTCCCTCTTTATGATTATTTTGATATAATCTCGTTTTTAAAGTTTTTCCAAACAAAGGGATAATTTCCTTCTCGTTTCTTAAGTCTTTTCGCATGATTTCATATTCTTATGTTTTAACCATAATATAATGATGATTTCATGATATTTTACAAGTTTTGGTTGTAATCTTTGATCTTACATGTATATACTCCGAGTTTAAATTATTTTCTTAGTTTTCCTATTTGATTTATATGCTCTTAAGATGTTTTAAATTAGTTTTCGGATCTGATGATATAGTTAGGGTACTATGAGATTTATAGACATTTTTAATGAACCTTTCACGATTTATAATCAATATATTTAGGTATATATATAAAAATATCATGTTTAGATCTAATTATTTTAAGAAAAATCATGTTTTTAATCTTTAAAATTTGTTTTAAAACTTATATGCATAGATCCATATCAGAGACCGTATGTTCATGATTTTTTCAAAGGTTTAAACGTATATTCGTATTAGTATTTGCATATATAATAAACCTAGGGTTTTTGAAATATTTTATTTAAGCTTTGGTTTATTATAATCGGATTTCGTTTGTATGACTTGACTTCAATGTCGATCCGTTTTTGTTTAACAATGTTTTTAAAACGACTCTTTATTGTTCTCAATAGTAGATGATTTAAAAGATTTTTACAAAAATTAATAATTAGGGTTTTGTGCTACTGTCCCGCGACGGCCCCTGTAGGAGCCATTGGGAATGTTTGGGACGGCTCCCAAAGGGACCATCGCATTTGTTTCGGACGGCCCCTATGGGAGCCGCGAGAGGGTCTGTGATCGTCCCTATGAGAGATATCGGGTTATGTGTCTTCGGATACCCTCGGGTTCCATACAATATGTACGTATTATGATTAGTTCTATCGTTTTCAGGTCGGGTTAGGTTGTCTTAGACCTACTGGAGTTGTTTTGGACTTGTTGGACTTAACGTGAGTAGGTCTCGTCTCCTACGTAGTTTTCAATGGTTTTATGAATGATTTAAAAATGCTATTTTATGTATGAAATCGAGCATGTCATATTGTATAGGCGGATGCCTTAGTATGTATCGTATTGAAAATATTATTATATTTAAAACGGTTGCATGCATTTTATTGAAAGGAAATATGTGTTGATCATGCATGCATCGCATTTGTCTAGGTGACGCAGCCTAGGTGGCTAGGTCTAGGTGACCCTGGTTCAGAATGGACCCAAGTCTAGGTGACTTATGTCTAGGTGACACGATTTTCTGTGCGAAATCCTTACGGCTAGGTGTTGTAGATTGCTAGATGTTATCATACGGGCATGCGTGTCCGTTGCATTCATACGCATCATGTATTAAATAAGATTTGGAAAATATGTATTGTGATGAGATTTCTATAAGTTTGGATTATTGAAAATTATTGTATTTATAAATATCTTATTATTATATGTTGCAAATTGCTTTCTTATGATAGTTTGTTAAAGATTATAATTTGATATCAATTATTATTGGGACCTCAAAAGTTCATTCACTGGGCGTGTGGTTGTTCACCCCTCTTTCCCCAAACTTTAAGAATAGTCGTTGGTGATCGTCGATCTCGGTGATGGAGATCGTAGTTGCGCATTATTTCCGCTGCATTTAGGTGGATTGAATAAGCTTTTTTTTTCATGTAGTTTCTTTAGTCTCTTTTAGCAAAAATAGTTGAATGTTTGAATTTAGTTCATTTTGTATGTAATCATTCGCGTTTAGGATGAATTATGTTTAGATCCTGGTTATGTTTTATTTGACATGTTTTTAATAAATCCCTCGTGTCTTAAATGTCTCGTGATTTTGAAAAAGGTTAGGGGGTAATGACCCATATCAAAACTTCAAAACGGAGTCTTGGGTACGGGGGCGTTACACTTGTTTTCTTCACTAGGTCCATCATTCTTTGGTGATCATCGTTTATTGCCTTTCTGGGTTTCCTCCCACTCTTCCTAGCATCTTGAGTGATCATATGAACTGAATGATTTTCTTGTTGCTTAAGCATTGCCTCTTCTTGAACAACCATACTGGTTAATTCATTTACATTCTATTTTTCTTTAATAGTATCGTAATGTATCTGGAATGGACCATACTGAGGAGGCAATGAATTCAGAATGAATTGCACAAGAAAGAAATCATCCACATTCAATCCTAAAGTCTTTAATTTTGCAGCGAGTGTTGTCATTTAAAGGATATGTTCATGCATTCCTCTAACCCCATCATACTTCATTGTTGTTAGCTGGGCCATTACAGTTTCGGCTAATGATTTATCAGCAGTCTTGAACCGGTCTTTGATATTTTTAAAGAATTCTTTGGCATTCTCAGAAGTAGGAAGTGTAAACTTAATATTGCTAGCTATTGTCATTCGCATAAACATAATGCTCAATCTGTTCGATCTTTCTCATGCATTGAACAAAGTTTTCTCATCCGCACTGCTTGAATCAATAAGAGCAGCAGGTTTATCTTTCTGAAGTGATAAATCAAGATCCAAAACACTCAAGTGAAATTGGATTTGTTCAGACCATTATGAAATATTTGTTCCATTAAACATCAAAACAAATTAAGCATGCGAATGCATTGAGACGGCATTTACAACTGCATAAAATAAATGCTCACAACATTAATGCTTTGAGTTACACGTACTATTTAAAATCATAGATAAGTAGTATCATCATGATTTCACATTTGGGTGAATACCACAACACACCTATAGCCTATTTATTCATATAGTGAAAACTCCATCGAATAGGGCTAATTGGATATATATATGACTCAATTAGGTAGGTCTATTACCTTTGGGTATCTAGTTCATATCCTAGCAAGCATATAATATCAATTACCCTATTCCAGTTTCTTAATCAATTGAAAATTGATCCTCCTTTGGGTGAATCCATACAATTTCATGATTAAAGAAACAGCGATTACAATGTCATTTAATTCAATACAGAATAATATGTATTAAATATCAATTATATGTTTTGACATCCTCAGCTCTTTTCAACTGGGCCACTTTGGTGACTCGCAATCAGTCTAAACCTTGAACCCAAAATATATGTAAATGACTATTGCTCATGCATTATTTATATCATCATCATCATCATCATAAATAATAATACGGAAAAACAAATCATAATATGATATTCAACAAGTTGTATTAATTTAACATCATAAATAGATTATGAAATAAATTCATAAATTTCTGTTTACTTTGAAACCCTATGATAAAATTATTTATAAACACATCCTCATAATAAAAACAGAAAATTGGACTTTTAACTTTATCGTGGGCTTTTATATAATCCAAAAATTACTGGATCTAAACAATAATAAACTCAAACTTTATGGATCGGTAAAACATACTAATTAATAATAATATTATACAACCCAATTATATAAGTGCCCACTTCATCGGATCATACAAAAGAAATAATTACTTCAACATAACTTTCAAATTGAAATAATCACATATTCCACCATAACAACCCAGATTCCACCATAACTATCTCTGCAATTACGGAATTGCCATAACCAAGTCAATGTCATCCATACTGGACATTAATTATTCCATACATGATACACGCATGACCCTTATAATAATTGATTTAATTTGATTAGATCAAATCAGATCCTCATAATATTCATACGGCATATATTAACATATATGTAGTGGAAGAAATATTGGATAAAAATACTAGAACATCATCATCTTTCATCTTAAATTAATCTATAAAATTGGTTGTAACAATTCTATCCGAAATTTATATATTTAATTAATTTCTTATGTTTTGGGATTAATATCTTCACAAACATTAATGGATTTAAACACATAAAAAATCCAAATAAATTAAATCCGAAAATTAGAAATTAAACTCAAAATATTTTCAATGATTTTGAGCCATTATAATGATCATCAAACATACATGATCTGGATATAAATAATTATTATTAACATACATATCCAATTTAATTCATAAAATAGATCATTAGTTTTCATCATTAGGAAGATCATAAAGTTCAAAACACAGGCTCTGATACCACATGTAAGCATTAATATATTTCATGATGCCCTAGATCTTAAACTTTCATGATCTTCACAATCATAAATAATATAAGAACATACCTGGCTCCTTTGATAATATTTGATGATGTTCTTCACTCTTCAAATATAGAATATGGTTTCTCTCTGACCAAGTTTAGATGAAGATATTCATAAGTGATAAACTCAATATTTAAAATTTAAAATATTACACGTAGAATCTCTTTATGCGGGTCACTTTATGATATATTCTAACACTATTATCTAAGTAAAATGTGATTAGATAAAATTCATTGAATTTTATATGAAAAATCATGTTAATAGCAGGGTTCTCATCACATCACATGATAAAAAAAAATATTTATTAATTTTTTTTAACCAAACACATTTTAAATAAATAAAAAAGGAACATGTCTTTTATTATTTTATGATTATGATAAGTTATTATGTTTTTTATTTGCTTGATTTAGATTTTTAATAATATTTTAATATACCGAATCATTTCCCTAATAAATTAACCATAAATTCCCATGTGATCTCTATTTTAATGTTCACGTCTTTTACTTGCATAATAAGATTTACTATTATTATATCATCATTTTTTATTTAAATATAATCTATCTATTGTCCTAACCAAAAGTGTTTAGATTTTTATGTTTGTTCCTTTGTATGTATGTAACATTTTTATTTTTTAATTTTATTCTTATTATTTATAATATTTGATTTTATATTATAAGTTAAAAATGAAAAATACATATTTTAGTATTTTAGTGGATAAGATGAGATATTAATCAAATCTATCTTTTTTAATTTTTATTTTTTTATTTTACCATTATTTAATTTTATATTAAAGGGTAAAAATGTAACCTTAATTCTCAAGGATTAAACTATAATAAATGTTTTTTTTTATTCATTTGAGCGATATTGTTGGTTTTAGAGTTTCAAATATGTATTTTTACAATATAAGGTTGGTGGAGGGGTATATATGTAAAAAACTCATTTTTAGTCGTAACATATATTAAAATGTTTTCTTTAATAATTTATGTATTTCATTTTAAAATTAAAAAAAAAATTTAATCATTATTAAAAATTTATTATATCATTATATATATATATATATAACATGATGTATTACATTATATATAAATGGATTGAAATTTTTTAGGGTATTGGTTGTGAGCAATTTTTTTAAAATAACTTTTTTTACGCGCACATCGTACTTGGAGGAAGACTAGTATTATTTAGCCGATTAAACCTTCATCTGATTTGAATTGTTTGTTTTTAAAACATGATGATAATAAAACCAATCAATCCACTTGTTGAGTATTTGTAAATTGTATACTGGTTGATTAGATAAAAGTTATGTGTGTTGCAACTTAAAGTTACAGATTATAGTTGTAACTTGTATTTTATAGATTATAACTTTTCTGATAAGCAGTTGACATGTTTGTTGTAATTGCTGAAAAGTAGAGAGTAAGCAGCAGTGGATGTTTGTTTGAATAAGCTGTAAAATAACATTTGCTGTGTAATTATCAAAAATACCCTTTCTACATGTAAAAGTTAAACACACTCTCTCTCTCTCTCTCTCTCTTCAAATTTTTTTCTTCATATCTTACATCTTCTGCATAGCTTCACTGACCCTTAAATTTTTTTTGTCAATAATATGGTTTTGGAAGATGAGAAGAGGAAATAAAAATTTGTCTTTAGTGAATAAAATGAAGGGTAGGACTGTCCATCATATTTTTTTATTTAAGTAATCCATAAGTTATAATATGAAAAAAAAAACAAATCTTAGTTTAGAGATTATGACTTTTAAAATTGTTTTTAGCCTAAATACGTTTATATAAATCTAAACAAACATGCAACATCTATTTATTTTAAACTAAAAGTTATAATCTGTAGCTTATAAGTTTTAACAAACATGTACAAACTTGTTTTTCATATACAAAAAATATGATTAATCCTTTCTTAAGTATTAAATCTAATATAAGATTTAGATTTTATATAAAAAAAACATGGTGTGTTATTAAGTAAAAATTTAAAAGTGTTAAAATTATATTATAAATTTTATAAAAATGTTACATATTTATTAAAAATTTATTTAGTAATTAATATATTTATTATTTAATGATAACTAACGGTCAAAGAAATAATTGATTAATAATGATCTCAATCAATATTTTCAATTTAAATACAATAAATAAAAGATTTTTGCAATAAATCAGGGGCGAACTAGAAATTAGAGTAAGGGTGTACCAAAGGGTCAATAGACTTAAAATAAGATAAAATGAATAATTATAAATTATATAAAATTAAGATAAAATTAAAATAATTGGATAATGATTGAGTCTTTGAAGTAACAATGACTCATATCTTAAAAATAGGAGGCTTACAGTCCCTACCATCGCCGCCCCAAACCTGCTTCTAAAGGTGTACGAAATGTAGTATCAGATTTTAATGATATGATGAATAAGACCTTGTAAGAATGTGACCCATTAAGAAATGAATATGAACATATAATGATCAATGTTCCATTTCATTATTTAGTTCATACAAGGTTACATTAGAAGAGTGAACCAATTAAGTACAAATTAATTAAGTTTGTGTGGTTCAACTCCCATGACTATTCATTGAATAATGAATATAGATATACACAATGTATAGAGAGTAATTGTGTGCATCTCATTAAGTGGTACACAATGTATATACATTTTCATTAAGTGATAGATAATGTATATACATCCTTTTAAAATGGCACACAATGTATGAAATGATTGTGTACATGAATTACCATTGGAATGAGGAACATATTCAATGTCTTTGTATTCCCAACACCCACCCATTATTGGATACATTCCCAAACATTTAGTAGGTTCATTGGATTCTTCAATGGGTTTTAAGAATCCAATTTATGTTTGAGTGTGGGAAGGGTTCCCCCTCTCCATCTATAAAAGGGAGTGGACTCCCAACCCATTCTTCATGTCTCACAACATCTTGTGTTTGCACAAGCAAGAGTAAGTCCACTCCATAGAGAGAAAGGAGAGTGAAGAATCCTTCTATTTTTATTTCAAGTCCTTGTACCAAAGAGGTTACTTACCATGGAGAAAGGGTGTGTGTGTGTATATATATATATATATATATATATAATGATTCCGCATTATTGTAAAATATGATTATAGTATTCGTAAACATGTTAATCAAGATCCTAAGTGCTATTATGATTTATTTTACATGTGGTATCAGAGCATGGTTGTGATTTTCATGTTTTTCGGATTATTAAAATTATTTTGAAAGGCTTAAGCATGTCCTTCTTCATATATAGACAATTTCTTTTTATCCGCATGATGTTATCCATATTGTTTGTTGTGCATTATTGAAAAGTTGCATGAATGAAACAATTATGGAATTTTTTAAAATAGAGGTGGATGAATTACCTATGTTATGTATCTCACGGCTTTCATTTAAAATGTCTATTATATAGTGTTCCATAAATTATGATATATATGTGTATAAAATGGGATAGTTTGGTAGTCACTAAAGTGGCCCAACTACAAAATTTTATAAACATATATTATTTCTTATGAAGATAGATTAACAATTTCTATTTAGGAGGTTGTAGATTGACCCAAAGGTGGATCTATAACCAAATAATTAGAAATTGGAATAAGACAATTTTGTGTGCACTCATAATCAGATTTGATTTTTGTTGCCCAAAGGTCAAAAGTCTTATCAGATTATGGATGATGTCTTTAATTAGTCTTATTCATTATGTGAAACAAAAAAATGGAACGATTTGTATGTCATGACTCGGCCCAAAGGAAGAAATCATGATGATACTATTTGTTCATAATTATAATTGTGCAAACTAATTGGTGAGTATTTTAATCTTATTTCAGTACCTGTTACTCCTTCTCTTCATGCGCATGCTTCGTCTGTTCCTGTTCTCGATGGATCGAACTTTTCAGATTGGAATGAGCAGATACAGTTCACCCTTGGTGTTCTGGATCTAGATTTGGCTCTCCAAACTAAAAAGCCCGCTGAACTCACTGAGGCTAGCAGTGAGGATGACAAAAATCTATTTAAGCAGTGGGTGCGATCCAACAGACTTAGCCTAATGTTTATGCGCATGACTATTGCGAATAACATCAAGTCATCACTTCCGAAAGCTGATGATGCACAGACCTACCTGAAAAATGTGGAAGATCGTTTCAAAGCTGCTGATAAATCATTAGCGGGGACACTCATGGCACAACTGACAACTATGAAATATGATGGGGTGCGAGGTATGCAACAACATATCTTAGAAATGACTAATATCGCTGCAAAACTCAAGACATTGGGAATGAATGTGGATGAATCCTTCTTAGTGCAGTTCATTTTGAACTCACTTCCACCTCAGTATGAGGCATTCCAAATCTCGTATAATACGAATAAAGACAAATGGAATGCCAATGAGCTAACAAGTATGGCCATTCAAGAGGAGGCCAGACTTAAACAAAGAGGGATTCATTCAGTTCATTTTGCTCATAAAGATGCTAAAAGGGGAAGAAAGCAAGGAAAGGGCAAATGTCAAACTCCATCAAAGGTCCATGGTCCTGCTGATGCTCCTCAGGTTCATGTGAAGACTGATAAGGTCCAAAGTGTTTTTTCTGTAAAAAGAATGGACACATACAGAAGGACTGTTCGAAGCGTAGGGCATGGTTCGAAAAGAAAGGTAAGCACGCTTATGTATGTTTCGAATCATATCTTACTGAAGTACCTTCGAATACATGGTGGATTGACTCAGGTGCCTCTATTCATGTTTCCAATTCGATGCAGGGATTCCTTACAACCCGGAGCCCAAATCCAAATGAAAGATACATCCTAGTAGCGAACCGCATGAAAGTTGAAGTCTTGGCCATTGGAACCTATCGTTTGTCTTTGGATAGTGGTTTTTATTTAGATTTGCAAAATACTGTTTATGTTCCTTCTGTTTCAAGAAACCTTGTTTCTCTTCCTAAACTAGACCTTGATGGTTATTCCTTTTATTTTGCAAATAAATCCTTTAACTTGTTCAAGAATAATGTTTTTATGGGTTGTGGAACTTTATGTGATGGCTTATATAAATTGAACCTTCATTCTTCTTTTTCTGAAGCCTTAATGACCTTGCATCCTGATAGAAATATTGGAATTAAAAGAAACATGATAAATGAAAATTCTTCCATCTTGTGGCATAAACGACTGGGACATATTTCCAGAGAAAGGATGGAAAGATTAGTAAAAGATAAGGTTCTTCCAACCTTAGATTTTACTGATTTTGTAGTGTGTGTGGACTGTATTAAGGGTAAACAGACCAAACACACTAAGAAAGGTGCCACAAGAGCTAATGAGCTTCTTGAGATTGTTCACACTGATATATGTGGACCTTTTCTTCTCCCTGTTTCAGTGGTGAAAAATACTTTATTACCTTTATTGATGACTTTTCTAGATTTGGATATATCTATTTGCTTAATGATAAATCTCAGGCTGTGGATACCCTTGAGGTATATATTACTGAGGTTGAACGGCAATTAGATAAAAAGATTAAAGTCATTCGTTCTGATAGAGGTGGTGAGTATTATGGGAGATATGATGAAACAGGACAACACCCCGGTCCATTTGCTAAACTCCTAGCAAAGTATGGAATTCGTGCACAATATACGATGCCCGGTACTCCTCAGCAGAATGGTGTAGCTGAGAGGCGCAATCGTACATTAATGGATATGGTGAGGAGTATGATAAGTAATTCTATCTTACCCGAATTTTTGTGGACTGAAGCCCTTAAGACCGCTGTTTATATACTGAATCGAGTTCCTAGTAAGTCAGTCCCAAAAACTCCTTTTGAGCTTTGGACTGGTAGGAAACCGAGTTTACGACACCTACATGTTTGGGGTTGTCCAGCGGAGGCTAGAATTTACAATCCACAAGAAAGAAAATTGGACCCTAGAACAATAAGTGGATATTTTATAGGGTATCCAGAAAAATCAAAAGGGTATAGATTTTACTGTCCTAACCATAGCACGAGAATAATAGAAACTGGAAATGCAAAATTCCTAGAAAGTGATGAGAATAGTGGGAGTGATCAACCACGAAAAGTGGTCATTGAAGAAGTAAGGGTGCAAGTTCCCTTGCCCATAACTTCTGAATCGAATCTTGCACCTATTATTGATAATCGTTCAAACAATAATGAGATGCAAATTAATGATCAACTACCCAATAATGACATCACTAATAATAATTCAACTCTAGAAACATCACAAGGAGTAGCATTACGAAGATCTCAAAGAGAAAAGAGATCTGCTATTTCTGATGATTACGTGGTGTATCTACAAGAGTCTGAATTTGACATAGGAATGAAAGCAGATCCAGTTTCATATGCAGATGCCATAAAAGTAGATAATTCTGACAAATGGATAGATGCTATGAAAGAAGAGTTAAAGTCCATGGCTCAAAATAAAGTCTGGGATCTCGTTGAATTGCCTAAACAAGCAAAGAGAGTCGGATGTAAATGGGTCTTCAAGACCAAACGTGACTCTAAAGGCAATGTTGAACGATTCAAAGCTAGACTTGTAGCTAAAGGCTTTACTCAGAAAGAAGGCATTGACTATAAAGAGACCTTCTCTCCTGTATCCAAGAAGGACTCTCTCAGAATTATAATGGCATTGGTGGCTCATTTTGATTTAGAGCTTCACCAAATGGATGTAAAAACTGCATTTCTGAATGGGAGTTTAGAGGAAGATGTTTATATGGAGCAGCCTGAAGGCTTCTCAGAAAAGGGAAAGGAACATCTTGTGTGCAAGTTGAAGAAGTCAATATATGGACTTAAACAAGCTTCACGTCAGTGGTATCTTAAGTTTAACGATACCATTGTTTCCTTCGGTTTTAAAGAAAATACCGTTGACCGGTGTATTTACTTGAAGGTTTGTGGAAGCAAGTTTATTTTTCTTATCCTATATGTAGATGACATCTTACTTGCAAGCAGCGATTTAGGCTTGTTGCACGAAACAAAACAATTCCTCACAAAGAACTTTGAAATGAAAGATATGGGAGAGGCAAATTTTGTGATTGGAATCGAAATCATTCGAGACCGAGCACGAAAAATATTGGGATTGTCTCAGAAAAGCTATATTGAAAGAGTTCTTGAAAGGTTTGGAATGCAAAATTGTTCGTCTTCAGTTGCACCAGTACAAAAGGGTGATAAATTCAGTCTTATGCAATGTCCTCAAAATGATTGGGAACGAAAACAAATGGAGGTCATCCCTTATGCATCAGCCGTTGGGAGTTTGATGTATGCGCAAACATGTACGAGGCCAGATATCAGTTTTGCAGTCAGCATGCTCGGTAGATACCAAAGCAATCCAGGAATGGCTCATTGGAAGGCTGCAAAGAAGGTTATGAGATATTTGCAAGGAACAAAAGATTACATGCTCACATTTAGAAATCTGATCACTTGGAAGTGATTGGATACACTGACTCGGATCATGCAGGATGCCCCGATAGCAGAAAATCTACCTCTGGTTATGTCTTTCTGCTTAGTGG
The DNA here is from genome assembly GCA_030737845.1 of Acorus calamus. Lineage (NCBI taxonomy): Eukaryota > Viridiplantae > Streptophyta > Magnoliopsida > Acorales > Acoraceae > Acorus > Acorus calamus. The sequence goes on along the minus strand of CM060869.1, from coordinate 21,645,054 downwards.
AGGGGCTATATCATGGAAAAGTGCAAAACAAGGAAGTATCGCTGCACACACCATGGAGGCCGAGTTCATTGCATGTTTCGAGGCAACAAATCATGCATTATGGCTGCGAAATTTTATCTCGGGACTTGGGATCGTCGACACTATTGCCAAGCCGTTGAGAATTTTTTGTGATAATACTGCAGCAGTCTTCTTCTCTAAGAACGACAAGTACTCTAATGGTGTCAAACACATGGAATTAAAGTACTTATCGGTCAAAGATGAAGTACAGAAGCAAAGAGTGTCAATAGAAAATATAAGTACCAAACTTATGATAGCGGATCCATTAACCAAAGGTTTAGGACCAAAAGTTTTTAAAGAACATGTTGAAAGAATGGGTCTTGGCCGCTATCCATGATGTATTATGAACTTATTGTATGATTGACACTAATGAGATCTCAAGTTTAATGTGCTTCTGTTATTTCCTATTTTCCATAATGTGTACACATGAATTGAAATGGATGAATGATAATAGGAAAATGTCCTGACAAGACACTTATGTGGAACCATTATAATAGGCTATGTAATCTAGTCTATTTGATATCCAACTTATGATCAAGTTAAATAAAATTTAATGTTGTAGTACATGGAAGGGACTACTTGTTTATTAAGGTACAACCGCCATGACTCACATTAACAATTTTACTTAATTATGATATCATGATGAAACTGGGTGATTAATGGGTCAAGTGGGAGAATGTAAGAATGTGACCCATTAAGAAATGAATATGAACATATAATGATCAATGTTCCATTTCATTATTTAGTTCATACAAGGTTACATTAGAAGAGTGAACCAATTAAGTACAAATTAATTAAGTTTGTGTGGTTCAACTCCCATGACTATTCATTGAATAATGAATATAGATATACACAATGTATAGAGAGTAATTGTGTGCATCTCATTAAGTGGTACACAATGTATATACATTTTCATTAAGTGATAGATAATGTATATACATCCTTTTAAAATGGCACACAATGTATGAAATGATTGTGTACATGAATTACCATTGGAATGAGGAACATATTCAATGTCTTTGTATTCCCAACACCCACCCATTATTGGATACATTCCCAAACATTTAGTAGGTTCATTGGATTCTTCAATGGGTTTTAAGAATCCAATTTATGTTTGAGTGTGGGAAGGGTTCCCCCTCTCCATCTATAAAAGGGAGTGGACTCCCAACCCATTCTTCATGTCTCACAACACCTTGTGTTTGCACAAGCAAGAGTAAGTCCACTCCATAGAGAGATAGGAGAGTGAAGAATCCTTCTATTTTTATTTCAAGCCCTTGTACCAAAGGAGGTTACTTACCATGGAGAAAGGTTTGTGTGTATATATATATATATATATATATATAATATAATGATTCCGCATTATTGTAAAATATGATTATAGTATTCGTAAACATGTTAATCAAGATCTTAAGTGCTATTATGATTTATTTTACAGACCTGCCTAATAGGATGGAAAATACATCACTGCCTTTATCCATGCGATTCAATTGGCATTTAATATCAAATTTAGGCTCCTCACTATTCTGCTGTAGTTGAAACAGAGCACAATAGAGAGTTTATTCACCGGGGAATTGCCTCCTCTGTTTTTTTGTTAAGAACTTAAGGGTGATGGCCTATTTGTGAAGTGTAAAAAGAGTGTATTATTTCTTTTTGGTATTATCCTCAATGTTGAGTCTATTTGTAAGTTTTGTGTGTAATTCTTTAGATATCATAGCAATACAAAATTTGTTTATCAATAATCATGAAAAATAGAACCCCCACATGTGACTCTAATGGAGTCATTATACAAAAGCATAAACCTATATATCCAACCGACGAAGGTTTGAGAAAACACATGAATATACTCATGATGGACAAACCATGGCTCAAGCAGGATGCTAGCTAATGGAAGAGCAGAAAGACCATCCATCTTTGAAGAAACGACTTCTGTATAGAAGACTAAACTTGGAGGATTTAACATTTGACTTTATCACGATTTACAAGTGTCGCAAGCATGCCTGATGAAACTTCCATGCATTTATGTTTCTATGGTGTAAACTAGAGTTCAATATGACTCAAAAGATAAAGTTAGATGTACTCTTAATTGCAGTGCATGCTTAATTTGGCTTTGCGATGAAGAGGATCATGTGATTAGTACAGAGGGCGATGAAGAGGATCAGTGAAGGGCATCGACGGATGGCGATAAAGATGGTGATGAAGAGGATCAGTGAAGGGCATCGGCAACGAGGATCGACGGATGGCGATGAAAACAATCAATGGATGGAGATAAAGATGATCACAAGATGACATGGACGACGAGATCAACAGAAGGTGTCGCCGAGGAGGATGTGGACGATGAGATAAATGGACGCCCTTGCCGAGGAGACCGTGAACAACATCAGATGAATGAGAAGGGAACGAGTAAAAGATTAGGTTTTAGGTTAAGTTAGGGGAGGGGAAGGGTAGGGTATACATGTCATTTTACACCTAGGGTTACATTCAGTTAACCCATAGTTTAACTTAACTGACAAAGGATTCTTTTTGCATTTTTGTGAAATTTATGGGGGGCTATTTGAATTTCATCAAAAGACAGGGGGCTATATGGATTTTAACAAGTTTGTAGGGGGTTATATGGATTTTTTCCTATAAATTTTTATAAAAATATATACAATTTTAAAAAATTCTGAGACAGTAAAACAGTGACAGAAAAAAAACTCAGTCCACGACAACCAAAACAACCAGCTGCTGTGCCCTGATCCACCGCCTTCCATTACAACTATCACAGTACAACATTTATTTCACCTGCTCGATAGCCTGGCATTGATTGATTAATTTTATAATATGCTCCCTATATAAATCCCTGTCTCACACTCTCCATCTCCACCACGAAACCCTAATCCCAAAACCGAGGAGGAGGAGGAGGAGGAGGAGGAGCCATGGAGAATGGCAGAGGGGCCGTGAAGACGACGACGGAGTGGAGGTTTGGCGTGACCGACGACCTGTTGTCGTCTTCCCGGGTCAGCATCCGCGGCGTCCTCACCAAGGTCATGGGGAACCTCCCCGGAGAGGGAGGGGCGGCGGCCAAACCCATCCCCCTCGGCCACGGCGACCCCTCGGTGTTCCCGTGCTTCCGCACCACCACCGACGCCGAGGACGCCATCGTCTCCGCCGTCCGGTCCGCCAAGTTCAACTGCTATGGCCCCACCGTCGGACTCCTCCCAGCGAGAAGGTCCCCATCTCTCTCTCTCTCTCTCATTAGAAGAAGGAGATGATGTTTTATATCAATTTCCATTTGACTTGTATACATTCACTTTTCTTCATTTTCCATGCAAAATTGTGCGCAATCACTCACTTTTAGTGATACTGTTGCCTTTTCGTTTGTATTAATATTTGAATCAATCATGCATAACTGTGTTCATGTGTCAGTATTAATTGAAGGTGAAATTTTTGGGTCCTACGTGTACTTTTTGGTGTAATGTAAAAATTGTTCTTTTTATTGGATTCTCCTTTCTTTAACTAATAAAATCATTTTGAAAAGGGCTTGCTTTTTCTTTGATCAATTTTTTACTGTACTGAAGGGCGATAGCAGAGTATCTGTCCCACGATCCCGTGTGACCTGTCGCCGGATGACGTGTACCTTACAAGTGGTTGCACCCAGGCAATCGAGCTCGTGCTCTCGGTCCTCGCTCGCCCTGGCGCGAACATTCTGCTCCCCAGGCCGGGGTTCCCGTTCTATGAGGCCCGCACGGCGTTCAGTGGCCTGGAGGCCCGGCATTTCGATCTCCTTCCCCATAAAGGGTGGGAGATTGATCTTGATGCGGTTGAGGCCCTCGCGGACGAGAATACTGTCGCAATTGTCTTGATTAACCCTGGGAATCCGTGCGGGAATGTGTTCAGCAAACAACATCTTGCGAAGGCTAGTAGTTTAAATATGGGATTTTTAATGTATATTTTTGGATGAGATGTTGATGGGTGCGATTATTTGTGAGTCTAGGTTGCGGAGACTGCGAAGAAGCTTGGAATTCTTGTCATTGCGGATGAAGTGTATGGCCAATTGGCTTTTGGGGAGACCCCCTTTATTCCTATGGGAGCTTTTGGGTCCATTGTTCCCATCATTACGGTTGGGTCGATTTCAAAGCGGTGGGTTGTGCCGGGTTGGCGGCTTGGTTGGATTGTGATGAGTGATCCAAATGGGATATTGAAGCAAACCAAGGTAATCCATCCCAGAGAGACCAGCTCCCTTATTCTCCAAACACTAATTCATTTGTTTCAAAAGTTTCGGAGAAAACAGAATTCTGTCATGACACTACAATTGAATAATTGTTTGTCTTTTACTATATGAAAATATAATTTACCATTTGGAAGTGTGATTTTCTGCATTAACCCATTGAGACTTAACTTGTTTGTTCCTTTTCAGATTATTGAGGGCATCAAGGGAATTCTCAACATCACATCTGATCCTGCAACCTTTATTCAGGTCAGTGTCATTGAGAAAACTGGATCAGGATAACTACATTTTATATTACATCCTCCGCAGTCAAGGAGTACTGTTTTTAGTTTGCCATTGCTAGCAAATTTTCACTTTGGCCATGACATTTCACCAGAGAGATTGGATGCAACTACTGCATATTGAGATTAGGATACAAATGGTTCTATGTAGCAGAGGATTCTGTTCTAGCCTTTTCCACTGCTTAAAATAGCTTGAATAGTGATTTGGAATACCAACATGAATATGTCCTTGGGTTCAAGTAGTCCTGCCTAATTATTTCCTTCTCATTACTCTGCTATTTCTTTTTCATGGTCTATTTCTAGTTTTTATTGTGAACTTTTTTTAATCAATCATCTATTTCTTTCTCAATTTCTATTTCTATTGTAGTCATAATGTATTTAAGTTTCTTATGGTCTCTTATTCTTCTACTGCTTGATGAATCAGGGTGCGGTTTTTGATAATTAAGAATACGAAGGATGAATTCTTTAAAAAAACCATTGAGCTCCTGAGAGAAACAGCAGATATATGTTTTGAAAGATTAAAAGAGATAGCTTGCGTTACCTGTCCACACAAACCGGAGGGATCCATGTTTGTAATGGTAAGAAAATGTCATCAAATCTGGTTCTGCATTATTTTATGGAAATATGGTACCTATCTAGGAGAAGCAGGTTAAGGGAGAATTTCTTGATATCTTGTTTTGCAGGTTGAGCTGAATTTCTCTCTCCTAAAAGGCATTGAAGATGATGTGGATTTCTGCTGTAAGCTGGCCAGGGAGGAATCTGTGGTCATTTTGCCAGGTGAGCCCTTTCATGCTGAGTGCATTGTATAGGAAATCTTTCTTATATTAAGAACATTTTCCCAGATTTTTTTATTTATAAAAGAAATCCACACCGTCCACTGATCTTTTTTTGTCAGTTAGAAACATTGATTACGCCCTTTAGTCTGAGAAACCTAAACCAGTGTAATCCCAATGATCCCTCTCCAATGACCAAATAATCTTTATTTTACAGCACCCTCTATCAAATGTGTTTGTACTTATAGAAATTCAATTCCATAAATGTGGTCTACCAATATGTGAACCACACCTGATTAAGCCATTGCTGAGACAGATCACATGGAGCAGGATGCTTGAAGGGAAGGGACTCGATACAGTCCTAGCCTTCACACATTTTTTTTGCACTAAGTGACTTCTCTCAGGAACCCAGGATCTTGTCCTATAATCCTATTAAACCGATCACTTTACCATTACTCCAAACAGTTTGAATAACTGATATTATACATAATGTGTGTGCTCTAAGTATGTTATGTTTATAATATTTGATGTTTGCAATATTGCTTACTTTCCATATGATGCCTCAAAATCCATAAAATTGCCAAGGTTCATTTGAAATCCACAAGTTTCTCAAATATAAAGGTTCTCAACCATATAAGCTGCATAGCCTACCAAATCTGACCATTGTATCATTTCATTGTAGGGGAATGAAACACAGCTTTAAATTCACAATGTGTAAATATATATGTTTATCCAATTATTTGCACTCAATTGTTTTTTTATCAGAAATGAAAACTGTAGTGTTCATACATGTATAACTCTTATTTTATTTTATTTTCACTTTGTGTAACATTTTTTTTCACTGTGTGGATCACACGTCTCCCTTTCAGGAAGTGCGGTGGGGCTGAAGAACTGGCTTCGCATCACCTTTGCTGTAGATCCGTCCTCTCTCGAAGATGGGCTTGGGAGGCTCAAGTCCTTCTGCAAAAGGCACTCTAATGTGGAATAATCGAAGATCGCAATCGCTCGTTGCATCTTCCTCTGTGATCAATACCTGTGCAGGTAATCTAGTGTTACCTCCAAATGAAATTGAAATAAAATGTAATGGGTCACTCAAAGTGACAAGACAATGACAATAAGAGTATTCTAGTTCGGACAACAAAAGTGACTGCAAGAACATTCGGTTTCAGACTAACGGAGTGTGTTTTATGTTGGGTGCTGATATACGCAGTTCTTTTTGCAGTCCGTTTTGCAGTCCTATACGTTAAGATAGCACTACATATACTACATAGCATATGGGTCCTAACATAGTATATGACCCAATTTTTTTTTATATTTTTTCATTATGAAAAAAAATACATTAATGTATCTACTTCATTTCATATAATAGCATGCACTTCAAAAGATTAATGTATGATTTTTAAAAAATCATGGACTGCAAAACGAACTGCAATTGGGGCTGTGTGTATTTTTTTACGTGTTTTATTGATGTTGACTGTAGTACATTATTAAAAAAAGGTTAGGCACAATCCCTCGTGCAATCTCCACTTGTTTTTATGAAAAAATATGTATACTTTCAGGCTATGTTACTATGAAAAGTATATATATCTTTATAATATTAAATGGATTTATTGGGTGAAAAACATGAAAAATTATTAACGATGTATATGTCTTGTTTAAAGATATATACATCGGATGACTTTTGAGTAGAGGTGTAAAAGAGACACTACATGCTAAGAAAGAGGCACACCACGTTATTGGTACGACACATTAGGTATATGAACTATGCCATTATTGAGCTATTTTCGACAACATTTTAATGAGCACGGTACGATTGAAACGGCACAACACTATAATTCACAATAGACGGAGCATATAACATGTTAAATAAGCTGGCATGACACGAGGCACTACACATTAAGAAATGAGCACGGCAAGACATGACACGGCACGTTATTAGCAGTTTGGTATGGTACGTTAAGGTATATGGCTCACGCCGAGCCAAATGATCAGTCTTGTGACACGTGGACTGTTTTCAACACAACACATTAATGAGCGCAGTACAATAGAAACAACATGGTATGATAATTCACAATAGATAAAGTATATAATATGTTAAATAAATATCTTATCTTATTATTTTATCAAGTATATATAATATTTTTGTGTACATACATGCATATGTAGTACATTTATATACTTTGTGTATAATATTTAAGTAAAGTTTATATTTTTTTAAAAAAAATCGTGAACTGGCCCGCTAGGTCCATAAGCGGCCCGCTGGCCCGTTTGGTCAGGTACGGCATGGGCCGTTAAAGTTAACGGGCTGTCATGGGACGGCCTGTTAGTCCATTTTCTCCACGGGACGGGTCGGTACGGCATGTTTTACACCTATGGATTGTGGGAGGGACTGTGCTCGTGGATCATTGTTTGCTAATAAATGGGGGGTAATAAAACATGGTCAAGCCTACTTTATTATGAGCCTTTCTAGTTAAAGACCTCTGTTGCTACAATCAGTGATTATTAAACTTTAATAAATTGAAGCTGTCCCTCTTGAGCGTATTTTCCACTCAAATACCTTGGTAAGAAATAAAGATTGGGATTGAGATTTAATAGATGAAATGAAATATTAACCACATGATTTGGTTGACCCAAGGTTCTTGAGGAATGCATGATTGAACAAATATCAAGGTACCCACCTTAATAAATCCTAATCCGGTATATATTTTAGAATTATATATATGGTTGGATTATAACGATTTACATACTAATTTAGTATATTATCTTGTACTATAAATCATAATCTCTGAAATTTGGATAACACATAAATGAAAATAATAAACGAGAAACAACAAAGTTTAGATTTTGATCCTTCCCAGTTGGCTGGAGTGAAAAAAATAAACTGTCTAAATAACATTTTGGAAATAAAAATTTAATCAAATATTCAAATTTATCAAAAAGGATAATGTCAGATACAGTTTCATATGTAGTCTTATTAGTCCTCATATGTTTTAATTGTTTAAAAATAATAAATCTTGTCTGATGATATATATGTATTGATGAACAAATGTAAATATTTTCATTTCAAATTGTATGAACAATTTTTAGCATATGTAAGAAAAAAATAACGAGATATATATCTCACTTATGGATATATGGTATAATATAATATATCTCATTGGATGACTAATGTAGATTGCATTTGGGGCCGTAAAATGAACTATAAGGACTAGTTTGGTAATGAGTTTAAGGTTTTGAAGATAAATTGTCATAATTTTAGAGGATAAAAAATCTATCAATTTTGTTCATATTTACATTTGTCAAAATTGAATAAAAATGATGATATATACTATCCCAACTTGTGAAATAAAATATTCACAGTTTCATTTTAAAATTGGGACAATTGTCCGTGGTTTATCCCGATTATTTTTTATACCGAAGTTCAACTAGGGATAAGTTATCCTACCACTTATTTATCCTCATAAATATTTCTTATCCCAACGTTTATCCCTTTGCTAAATCAACCCTAATCCCTTATCAAACCCCTTGCCAAACTAGTCTTAAATGTGAATTTTTTATCCCTTAAAATTATGATAACTTATCTGCAAAACATTAACCCCCAAACTAGCCAACTTCTGTTTGGAACGGGAATAAGGAATCGAATAATTTGTATAAAGAGGAATAAGGGATTTTGGGTGTTTGAAAACACATTATTTAGGGATAAAGTATGCCAGAATAAACTTGTATAAAGTGGTATATAAATTCCAATCAACCCCTGAAATTAAAGTTATTCTAGGTTATTCCACCCAAAGAATACATGGAGACCCACTGTCAAATCAACTATCATTATTTTTTCACATTTTATAATTTTTATCCATACTTTATTCACATTTTACCCAAACAAAAAAAAAAATTTATTCTTACATTTACTAATAAAAATAATTCAAAAGATAGCCAAACACAAAATCAACTTATTCTTATTATACTCACTTATGTTTTATCCAAAAATAAAACATGCAAATGGGGGCTAAATTTGTATCAAAACATTCAGACACTATTTCGTGTAAAGTGCATTGCACGTGTGATCCCTAGGATCCATCTAAAGAGACCGTTGGTATCCCACTGCGGTCTCTCCCTTTCCAAAATTCCAAAAAAATCCCTCAAAAAAGACAAAAACCAAAAAGAACCCCCCAATAACGGCTACATTTTCAAACTCAACTTCATCTACTTCTCAATCAAAAAAACCAAAACCCCCCAAATATCTCTCTCTCATCACTTCAAGAGCTTCAATGGACTCCACCCCTCCCTCCCGTCTCCGCCCAAAATCCTCCTCCCGCCTCCCTCGTCCCTCCGACGAGTCTCCCTCCGCCGCCGCCGCCGATATCCTCACCCCACCACCCCCCAAAACCACGCCCACCCACCTCGCCATCCTCAACCACTCCCCCCTCCAATCCCTCCTCCTCCTCTCCCCTCCTCCTCCCCCACAGCCGCCGACCCTCCCGCCGCCCACCGGAGGAAGCACAAGTCCACCACCCGCGCCTCCTCCCTGGCCGCCGCCGCCGCCGCTGCCGGCATTCTCGGTTGCTCACCTTCCACCAGGCGCCGCTCTGCGAGGCGGCGCCTGGAGCACGAGAACCGAGACGAAGCGCCCTGCGCGGATGTCGAGGCGGGGAGGGCCCGGAGGTCGAGGCGGCAGCCGATCCGGGCGGCGACGAAGGTTTCGGCGGCGGGGATGGCGGCGTTGCCTTCTCCGGATCCGGCGATGAACGGTTCTTCCTCTCTCTCTTAATAGTTTGTGATCCATGATTTCGTCCATCTTTGATTTGGGTGTCTTGTGATTTGGGTGTCTAGAGATTCGTGCAAACGAGATTGGGGAGCTTTTGTGGGAGATGGTGATGTGGAGGGATGTGGCGAAGTCGAGCTTGTGGTTTGGGTTTGGGTGCCTCTGTTTATTCTCTTCTTGCTTCACAAGACAGCACAACCACTACAGGTGCTTGTAAAAATGTCTCCTTAAAAAAAAACATTATTTGCTGATGAAGTTTGAAATCTTATTTGGGGTATCTGTTTTTTTGTTGTGTTTTCAGCATCATCTCTGCTATTTCTCATCTGGGTCTTCTGACATTGGCCATTGCTTTCTTCCGCAACACCTTTTGCAAAGGTCAGGCATTAATTAGTTCCTCTCTCTTTCTTTGGCCCGGTTTGAAAACGGGTTTGGGGGCCCTTTTGAGTTTGCAAGAAACTGAGTTTTCCAAAACCTTTTTCAAACAGAAAAATAGCTGTAGTTTAAGTAAAAGTTGTAGACACCTTTTTTCCCAAAAGGTGGCCAAAAGCTAGCTTATGGAGAGGCAGCTTCCTACCAATTCAGTTTTTAAACCTAGGTTGCGGGGAAAAGCTGATACCCAAACTCATGTCCAAACGGGGCCTTAATATCTGTATCCGCTCCTCAATTTTTTGAACATTAGTACTGAAATTCAGATCTTTTCGAATTCAGTTATGTATTTAAGTATTTTTTTAGATAATTGATATGCCTATGTATAAATATTAGTGTCGGTGACCATGTGACATGTTAGGGATGAGAGATGAGGAAATTTGAGAAATTAAAGTTATAGCAACTCCCATGTTTGTGGCAACTCACCTGTTTCATAGATTGCAGAATGATAGAGCATGTGTTAATTTAAGTTTTAATGATTATAAATCATCTTTATCTATAGTATAAATATGTAATTTTATGTCAGTTCCAGATATTTGTTGGATACCTTGATATCGGTATCTGCTTTTTGGTTATTAAAATATTGAATAATTTCTGATTTTTTCCAAATGTGGATTCAGAGCGGATAATAAATATATATTTTTTAGATGATTGAGAGCTTATCACATTATATATAAAAGAGGAGGGTGTGCTTCATCTTGTTAGGCTTATCTGTATCCGCTCCTCAATCTTAATGGTCTTGCTTTTACAGGCAAGACAACAATCAAATATGCAATTACAGGCTGAAAGAGGAGGATGCGCTCCATCTTGTTAGGGTGGCATTGCCGGTCGTAAACGCTGTGATCGAGAAGACTGGGGATGTTTTCTCTGGTGAACCTTCAATGACTCTGCAGGTGGCACCGATTCTCTTCTTCGCGATGAAATATGGACACCTGATAACCCTTTGGAGGATTTTAACTGCTGGTATGATTTTACAATTTTACATTAGAATTGAATTTTTTTCAAATTAATATGTACTGATGGCTTATTATATGCAAGACATGGAAGTCTCAAAAAATTTTCATATCAGTACATCAATTTAGAACCCCCTCATCAATTTAGAAGACATGGTAATCCACGTGTCCATCAAAGAGCTAAATGCCTTTCATCAATTTAAAAACCATTGATGGAAATCCCATCAATAAATACTCTTTGATAAGCATGTTTTATCTATCCAAGTACATACTGATATGAGAACTTTTGCTCAGAATTTGCTTACTGAAGTTGTAACACCTTTGTGAAATCATTGCAGTTTTTCTCATCAGCTTCACTGTTCCGAAGTTCTACTCTTGTTATTCTCCGCAGATACATACCCAAGGTAAGAAGCGAAAGCCAATCTATTGCCTTGTTATCTAATTCTCCATATTATTACTACTATTATTGTTTTCTTAGGAAAAAGCTCCATATAATTGATTAATTCATGCATTAAAGTATTAATTAGTCAAAAATTCAATTCCCATTTGTATTAACATATCATTAACTATAGATGACTTGTTCAATAGTTCCCACATTGAATTAAATATGTATTAAACATGTAATACTTATTTAACTTGTTTAACAGAACTAAAACAAAAGAGAAAAAAAATGCTCATGTTTTGTTCTGCTAGATTTTAATATTGGTATCAATGATTTTGCCTAGATTCAAAATGTTGTTTATTGATGATTTTGTCTAGATTCAAATATTGTAACTTGAACCCTTTTTTGTAATGTTTTTGATGCCATAAACGTTATTTAAAGATCATGGATTTGATTTAGTATTGGTGAACTTTCATGTCATAATTATTTTTACTATTTATATTTCTGAACTTCACCTGAATTATACTGAATTACGGAGTTCCTGAATTCTGAACTAGTGATGAGGATATCTAGTGATGGTTGTGAATGCTCTTCTGTTCTTCTGTTGTAATGACTAATGAGAGTGTCTATACTGATCAGCTGAGAAGCTGAGGTCTTGTGTGTGGGAAGCATGGGTGGCTTGTCCTCACAAGAGGATTGTTTTGGCATCTGCTGCCACCATATTCTGGAATCTGTTCAGCGTAAAGACGCGTTTTTATGCAGGTATTCAGACAACATTTTTCTTTCTTTCTTTTTTTCAATTCCAACTAAATTGTATGTTTTTTGAACACCATTTGCAACTCTTCTTGCAGCTTTCATTTCGGTGGTACTACTGCGTTACTATCGACAACACCGTGTTGAAGAATCTGAGGTGACTGGAGACTGAAAGGGGAAGTGAAGAAGAACAAGAACAAAAAGCAATAGTAGTGGTAGTAGAGGAAGAACAGCAGAAGCAGGACTGAATGAGACAAAACATATATGAACTACATATATGAACTTTTTTTTTCCTTTGCCTTGACATATATGCATAAAAGCAAGTGCGCTTACACGAACAAACCAAATATATTACCTTAATAGCTAATGTAATATTGGCCAAGTCATGAATAGTATTGTTTGTGAAGCCATTGCCCCTCTTTGGTGTGAGATGTCTTGGATTCTAGCTTAATAATACAGATCCATGTCATTGAAATTGAGACATGTGGGGTTCAACGACTCTTTTAGCTCTATTTCTTAAGTCCTTCAATAGCTATATATATTATTCCCAACATAGATAACTATATAAGTAGATAATAATTTTCAGTTTGCTTGTTTTATTAGTCATTTATGATAATAAAGTTTTTGTTATTTTATTGATTATAAATAAATTATAAATAAAAAATGAATCATTTGTGAAAAAAATATCTATAAAATGTAAAAAAAAATGATTTGATACATGAATATTTCATTTATAAAAAGTGATGCCCGCATGATTTGATATG